>CM035843.1:83612703-84193962 GCA_020510985.1 Pholidichthys leucotaenia
CTGAACATCATAGGACGTCCTATGAACTCAGGCATCATAGACTCGCGACTGTCTTTATGATGTCATATACATCAAGCCTGCCTTCATGTCTTTATGATGTCATATACAGTGACAGACATCAGGCACCATGTCTTTATGATGTCCTATACATCAAGGCTGCCTTCATGTCTTTATGATGTCATATATAGTGAGTCCATGCCGGAAGGCCTCTTTTTGCTCAGATCTATTTTCATGATCCTGTCCATGAACTAAAATTACGACGCACCTATCCCTCAACCAGTGGTCTCGAAGAAGAAGCAGAAGCCATGAAGATGAAACACCTGAGGTTCCAGCAGTACATCGCACCCGTCTGAGACAGGAGGACACCCTTCACCAGCATAGGGTACGACAGACTTTAAAGCACATTTATAGGACATCATAAGATGGCCTATGATCTCTGCCTCATCATCATAGCGCGTCCTATGAACTCGGGCATCATAGGACGACTCGCCATGCCTACATGATGGCAAATGTGTAACCTTGACGAATGCCAGTCTACACTACAAATGTGTAAAAAAAATTTTTTTGATTTTGTATACTTTATTGATCCCCAGAGGGGAAATTGAGGGCATCCACCTGGATGGATGAAGCAGCCACGGTACAGCACTATCCCTTTACCATTCACACACACATTCACACCTAGGGCCACTTTTTAGAGTCTCCAAGTAACCTAACCTGCATGTTTTTGGCCTGTGGGAGGAAACCGGAGAACTCCCAGAGTAAACCCACGCAGACACAGGGAGAACATGCAAACTCCGCACAGATCACTGTTGGTCAGGGGCTGGGATCGAACCAGGGATCCCATGGCCAAGGGTGAGTTGCTGTGCTGCCGCAGTGCTAACCACTGATCCACCGCACCGCCCACTAACGTCACTAACATGTCACTCCCAAAATGCCAAGCAAAGCGCTGATTTTCTCTGGGTGCTCCGGTTTCTGGGTTTCTACAGGCATGCACGGGTCTGCCTGATAACCTATGATGTTCCTATGATGTCAGCGTTCATAGGACCGTTTACTGGATGTCTACATGACGTCACATAAACGGAACTTTATATGACGTCAGATAAACCGTAAGGCTGCTGTTCCTATGATCTCAGAAGGATGTCTATATGACATCATACAGAGCGCAGGAATTGCTACATTAGGACACACTACTTTAAGAGGAAAACGTCACAAAGCTAAGAGGAAAACGTCACAAAGCTAAGAGGAAAACATAATCAAGTCAGTGGCGGTAATGCACCTTTGCGCTGGTTGCCAACCGCCAATCAAATCTAACAGAAGAAGAAGAAGAACCACACCCTTTTGACGCAGTACATCATGTCTGTGTGTCACAGATCATAGGACATAGGACATCTTCAAAGATCAAATGCAGGCATGCCTCACGATCATAGGACTCACTATGACATCATCAGCGATCATAGGACTCACTGACACCATCATAGTGACAAAGGCAGGCATCACTGAATGAGTGCTGATGTGCTTGATTACACCCTTTTTACACTTGCTTTCTATGGGCATGCAGAAATAAATACTTGCTTATACTTGGTTTCTAGATGGATAGATAGATAGATAGATGTCCTTTATTGATCTCAAACTGGGAAATTACAAATTCTATGGGCATGCACGGGTATGCACGGGCATGCATGGGTATGTACTAGTTTTAGTAATTCAAAAAATGAAACTCGTATATAGATTCATTACACACACTCACGGTGATATATTTCAAGTGTTTATTTCTCTTAATTTTGATGATTATGGCTTACAGTTCATGAAAAACCCCACTTTCAGTTTCTCAAAAAGTTAGAATATTACATGAAATCAATTTTAAAAAATCATTTTTAACAGAAATGTTGGCCAACTGAAAAGTATATCCATGTACATACTCGATACTTTGTTGAGGCTCCTTTTGCATGAATTACTGCATCAATCACAGTATCTTTGTTTGAGCCCCTATCTTTGTCTATGTCATTGAGCGACAAGAAGGGGAAATATGTCTATGATCGTCAGTCTCTTTTGAATGCACGATACAAACATTCTGGTTGTGAGAATTTGAAGCATTGGCTGGGCAAGCTGAGCGAGTTGAGATTATTGCATAGGACAGTCGCAGGTTTGGTGGCCTCGCTCCACACACCGGTGAGGAGAAGACGCAAGCGATGTGAGAGAACAAGGAAGCGGGGTAAACGTGCAGGATTACGAACCAGGATAATGGCTAATCCATACAGGCCGGCAGTTCCTACCATCATATTGGCCGATGTGCGCTTCCTGGATTGTAAAATGGATTACATCAGACTGTGGAGAGCTTCCTAGCATAGCGTGAGGAACTGCTGTGTGTTGGTTTTTACGGAGACATGGCTGAGTCATAACATTTTGGACGCTGCGATTCAGCTGGAAGGGTTAACTCTCCACAGAGCGGATAGGACAGCTGCGTCGGGTAAGTGAAGAGGCGGGGGCTGGCTGTTTACGTTAATAACTTGTGGTGCCAGGATGCAAAGGTGATCACTGTTCATTGTACACCTAACATCGAGTACATGACTGTGAAATGCAGACCGTTTTATCTGCCCCGGGAGTTGGCGGCGTTCTTGATTGTAGCAGTAGTCTATGTGGCTCCAAGTGCTAATGTGAGAGAGGCTATGAGTGACTTGTATCGCAACATACCGGAGTGGTGGCTCAGTTGGTAGAGCATCCGCCCCACACCCGGGAAGGCAGGGGTTCAAATCCCGGCCGGGTCATGCCGAAAACCTTATAAAAAAGCGGAACTTCCTGTCGTCCAGCTTGGTGCTCAGCAATAATGGAATGGAGGAGGGAAATTTCTGTGGCTGCGCCTTGCATGGCAGCAGCCCTCTGATTCTACACATGGGGTGTGTGTGATTAACACTGTAGATAGGAAAAACACAATTACGTTCTACTGTACATGATTGTACCCAGCATCTGGGTGAGCTGCAGACAGCTCACCCAGATGCTTTTATCATCATTGCGGGTGATTTTAACCAGGCGAGCCTCAAGTCTGTTTTACCTAAATTCCATCAGCAATGGAACTGTGCTACTAGGGGCAATAATACACTAGATCATGCGTATACAAACATCAGGAACTGCTACAGAGCAGCCGCCCTCTCCCACATTGGAAACTCTGTGATCACCTAGCTGTTAGGCTTGTACCTGCATACTAGCCACTTGTGAAACAAATTAAACCTGTTTTCAGAGAAGTGAGATTGTGGTCCCAGGAGGCTATTCCAACACTGACTGCTTTGAGAACACACAGTGGGAGATCTGTAGAGAAGCTGCAACAAAGGACTGAGTCACTGATCTGCAGGAATATGCAGTCTTGTCATGGGGTACATAAATAAATGCATAGATGACGTAAAATGGTAAAAATGGTAAATGGCATTCACTTATATAGCGCTTTTATTCTCATCTCTTGATGACCAAAGTGCTTTACAGATCCCGCTATCCCCCCATTCACACACTGATGGCGGCATGCTACCCAATATGGCGCTTCCAGACCCAACAGGAGCAATTGGGGGTGAAGTGTCTTGCCCAGGGACACAACGGCAGGATATCCGGGGAGAGTGGGATTCGAACCGCCAACCATGCAGTTATTGGACGACCTGCTCTACCCCCCGAGCCACCGCCGCCGCCAGAAGCATCAAGAAAAGAGCAAATCAGACTGGCTGAATGGAGAAGTGGGCTTCTAGCTTAGGGTGCAGAATTCAGCTTTTAAGTCAGGAGACACTGCTGCATACTGGCTGGCAAGACACAATCTGTCCCGGGGCATCCGGGAGGCCAAGAGACTGTATGGGCAGAAGCTAAAAAAAACACTTTATGAACAATAAAGATTCACGGCGGTTGTGCATGCCCAAAGACTTCCAGCTGGCCCGCCGCATCCGCGGAGAGAGAGCTTAGACTTTCTGCTGCACATTCACCAACCATAATGCTCCGCACTGTGTGTCTGTATATATATATATTTATAGTAATATGTACATATATTTACTAGATGTTCTTGTTGTTTCTTGCCTTCTGATTGTTGCTCTGAGTGTTGCTATCCCTGTGCTGTTGCAATCCTGGAATTTCCCCATTGTGGGACTAATAAAGGCTTATCTTATCTTAATACAATAACTGAAAATAAGCCCCCTCCCCCACAGGCCAGCCACAAGGATGTCAGAATCCCAGACAGGCTCAATGACTTTTATGCATGTTTTGAAGTTGGAAATGGCAGCAGTAATGATGAGGTACAGACACCTCTATCATTATCATCATCATCATCCACCGAGCAGGCATTTCAGGTGACAGCCGCCCAGGTTAGAAGAGTCTTTGCCAGGGTTAATTCACGCAAAGCAGCAGGACCTGACAACATTCCTGGAAGTGTGGTGAGGGAGTGTGCTGAACAGCTGAAAGATGTCTTTGCAGATATCTTTAACACCTCCCTCTCTCAGGGTGCTGTGCCCACCTGCCTGAAGAGTGCTATCATAATCCCCGTGCCAAAGAAACCAAACCCTGACTGCCTTAATGATTTTCGTCCTGTAGCATTAACACCAATAGTGATGAAATGTTTTGAACAACTTGTTTTGCAGCACATTAAGGCCCAGCTCCCTCCAGAATTGGACCCCCTGCAGTTTGCATATAGAGCTAATCGCTCAACCGAAGACGCCATCTCCTCTGTACTTCACCTCACCCTATCACATCTGGAGGAGGGGAATACCTATGTTAGGCTCCTCTTCACTGACTTCTCCTCTGCATTTAATACCGTCATTCCAGAAAAACTATTGTTGCTGGGGGTGGACTTTAGCATGTGTGGCTGGATTCTCAACTTCCTGATGCAGAGGCAGCAGCGAGTCAAGGTGGACAGTTCTATCTCATACATCAGAACTGTGAGTACAGGATCTCCTCAGGGCTGTGTCTTGAGCCCCCTGCATTTTAGCCTGCTCATTCACGACTGTACTGCCACATTCAGCACCAATCACATCATTAAGTTTGCTGATGATATGATGGTAGTTGGTCTGAATAATGAAAACAGTGAGTCTGCGTACAGAAGGGAGGTGGACCAGCTCACGACATGGTGCAGGTTACATAATCTCCACCTTAATGTGGAGAAGACTAAGGAGATGGTGATCGATTGCAGGAAGGCGAGCAAGTACCATTACACACCGCTGTCGATTGGGGGCACTTTTGTGGAGAGGGTGAACAATGTTAAGTTTCTGGGGATTTACCTGACAGATGACATGACCTTTAACACCAACACCACAGCCATTATTAAAAAGGCTCATCAGTGACTCTACCCTCCCCGGTGGCTAAAAAAAGGCAGGTCTTCCCACTCATTTCCTCACCACTTTTTACAGAGGCACCCTGGAGTCTGTCCTTTTATATGGCCTGACTACGTGGTTTGGGAATTGCACAGCTTTAGAGAAGCACCAGCTGAATAGGGTTGTAAAAACAGCCAGTAAGATCATTGGTGTTCCCCTCCTCTCCTTGGAGGAGATTTACAATAAATGCTGTGCTAACAGGGCTGTTAACATCATTAAAGACTGCTACCATCCTTTCCACAGTTTGTTTCCTCTTCTGCCCTCAGGGAAGAGGTACAGGTGTCTTCAGGCCAGGACAGCCAGAATGTTGAACAGTTTTTTCCCCACATGCAGTCAGGATTATAAATGGACTGTGCCCTATTCCCCTGCCCATTGCTTTTCCTACCCCTCACCTCTGCTAAACTTGTATATGTATTCTGTTAGGTTTGTCTGACGGTAGTGTTTAACTGATATGTTATTGTTGTATTTTATTTTTTATGCTGTTGCTTTTAAACTTATTCTCTATGTGTTTTGTGGTACTGTGTTATGCTGAGGGATCATAATTTCATTTTTTATGTGCATGCACATACTAAATGACAATAAAGAAATCTTGAATCAATGCAGCATGGCATGAAGGCAGTCAGCCTATGTAATACTGCCGAGGTGTTATGGAAGCCCAGGTTGCTTTGATAGTGGCCTTCAACTCATCTTCATTGTTGGGTCTGGTGTCTTTCATCTTCCTCTTGTAGTATAGTATATGTACAGTATAGGGATGCAAGTTATTAATTAATCCATTAATCATTAGTTGATTCACCTTGTCAATCAATTAACAATTGATAAGTGAACCCTGAGAATCTGAATTTTCCCTCTGTACAATACAGTCTTTCTATCTTTAACATATAAAAAGTTAATTACTGTTTTTGATATACTGAATAAAACATGAACATCATATTCCTCAATATGATGTTGACGGTGAGGGCAGTGGTGACCAGGTGTGTCCCCGCCTGAATGGCGACGCCACTACATTTAACAGAATAAGCTCCCATGGCCCCGCGATGAACTGGCGATCTGTCCAGGGTGCACCCTGCCTCTTGACCAAAGATGCTGGGATAGGCTCCAGTCCCCCGTGACCTGAAAAGGATTAAGCGGAAGAAGATGGATGGAAGCTCCCATGGAAAAAGACTGCTGAGTCATCAATTAATTGACTATTTTATTTAGTCAACTAAATTCTTATTGACAATTAATTGAAAGTCAGTTAATCATTAATGTCCCTAGTACAGTATATTTGATGCATATTTGGACACATTGCAGTTTTGCATTTACCAAAAAGCTGTGCTTGTGTAACAGTCGAGATGCAGTTTTCTGTCAGTATCTTTTATGCACCAGACTGAGGTCTGGTTGTTCCTGCAGTTGTATACACATCTCTGCTGAGCTTCTGTATTTCTCTCTACTTCTATTAAGTATAGAGTTATTGATTGTTCACTGCTCCCACTGATGACACAGTCCTGCTGTGCTGGTATTAATGATCACTTTAAAAATGCATTTGCTGGTGACTTCCTGGCTGCCAAGCTCATGTTCTGTCCTTTCTTTATCTACAGCCGTTTGAGGCCAGTGACCTGCTGCTGGGACTGAACTTCTCAAAGGTGCTGAACAGTCTGGTTGCACTGAATAAAGTTACTGCAGGCAAGTCAAAACATCAGTGATGGGCTTGAATTTAATGGAACATGTAGTGGTTTCTGCCAGGAAAGGGGTGATGTATTGGTCTTGTTTACCTTTTTGTCCAGATATTGGAGTGGGCAGTGATTCGGTGTGTGCCCGACACTCTTCAGCCCACCGCATCAAGTCATTTGAGTCTCTGTCCTCTCAAACTTCACTGGGCCGATCCTCCAAGCTGCTACAGAACCAGTTTCGCAGTCTGGTAAGGTCAACGTTCACTGCCACCCTGTAACAGTCCAGGGGTCAGAGTTACTGAAATTTTTCACATGATTACATTTGACAGCTGTCATACAAAGTATAGTAGTGCTATGCAAGTAATTCTGTCATTATATAAAGGTTCTGTATGGAAGAACTCTGGCCTTAAGTACTTATCAGCAATGATTGATATGGTTTTAAGATTGCCCAACACTACTTCTTCTTTCTTTCTAGCAATTCATGAAATAAGTGACCACCAAAGGCTGACCACTACACATATTCTATTTAAAAATCTGCTTCTAGTTAAACTGTGTACAGTATACTTGAATTACTGCAATACTCTACTGCATAGCGCAGTGGTTCCCAACCTGGGTTCCAGACTGGTGGGGGGGGGGGGTGCGTGCGAGAGATCACAAGGGGGACATGAGGCTTTTGGGGTTGTCACAGCATATCATCATCTGATATCGCAATGTCCCGCATGCTGATTTGCCAAGGATTTTTACGGCGGATGCCCTTCCTGATGCAACACACCCCATTTTATCCGGACTTGCACAGGGAGTGCACTGGCTTGTGCTTCCCCTGTGGCCTGGTAACCACAGCTTTCCTTCCCCCATTATGTTATGCTGCTGATGCTGAGCACCAAGCTAGGAAGTACCATTTTTTTATATGGTCTTTGGTGTGACCCGGCCAGGGCTTGAACCCAGAACCTCCTGGTTGTTGGGGCGGCTGTTCTACCATGAGGCCACCACTCCAGCATATTATAAACCCATCTAAAATCAAAGGTGTTCTCAGTAGTAACTTTTGGGCTTGAAATATTCTGTCCAGTCTTTTTTCTCCCTTCGTAAACCACATCAATGTTTGGTTTTTTTTTTTTTTTAGTGACAAGACTTTTATAGTAATAAATATGTAACTTTTCCACGTGTCTGTAACATTTTTGTGATAAATTTGCAGTTTTAAAAAAATTGCATTTTTTCATCAAATTTGTAATATTTTCTTACATATTTGCAAAATTATCCATTTAAATTTGATTTTTTAAAATAATTTTTTTGGGCTATAAAGTTGCTATTTTTTGTAAATTTATACAATTTTTCTCCTAAACTTGGACAAAAGGTTTAGGCTCTATGGGGGGGGGGGGGGGGGTTGGGAACCACTGGCACACAGTTCTATACCAAGTTGCTGTGTTTACAGTGCTGGAGCAGAATTGGCTATAGACAAGCATGCAATAATTTACATATTCAAAGTTGAACAAATATTCTGCAGGGGGAAAGCTCAGATGAGCACAGGAAAGCCATTTGAAGCTGTGATCATTGTTCAAAAATCTACCAGTAATGTTTCACTTTTTATTATGTTGATAAGTGTATTATTGTAATGATTAAGAAAAAAATTGCCCTCCATAAGTATCTAAAATTAAATCTTTTAATTTGCACTACAGTAAGTGAGGGTAACTTGAATGTTTCAGATCATTTAAACAAGTCCCAGTATTTTGATCTGCTTACAATCTACATATCGGTGACTTACACTTTCCATACGTATACTTAATTATACTATTCAAATCTGAATGTTATAAGGGCATGAATAACAGTATTTTGACTTGGAATATGGGTGAATTATTTTTCATAGGTTACAGAATAAAACAAAATTGTTCAACTTAATCAAACTCATACTGTACCTATAAACAGTTTAACCAGATAAACCGATATTTTTGCCGTGGTCTTTTATTTTTTTTTTCCAGATCTGTATATGTGATATCCCTGTGTTGTACTGTGTTTGATTCATGTTCTCGCTCTCCTAATCAGGACATGTCAGAGAACAGCGGCCAGCAGATTCTGGTGAAGGCACGCTTCAACTTCCAACAGACCAACGAGGATGAGCTCACATTCACCAAGGGGGACATTATCAGTGTGTCTCGTCAGGAGGAGGGCGGCTGGTGGGAAGGGACGCTCAACGGCAAGAAAGGGTGGTTTCCTAGCAACTATGTGCGGGAGGTCAAGGGCTCTGGTACGTATCTTATACTACCTGTGGAGACATTTGAAAAAGATGGGTAGATGATGATCAGAATCTTTTACACTGCACTGTAACTGCCAATTTAGCCTGCTGCAACCTTTAGCCATATATTTCTAAATAAATCTCCTGCCCCTGTCCACTTACGTGAATGATGGTATTCTGAACACACGTGTCTGAGACTTAACATTTTCCAGCTAGTCCACAACAGCTGCCTTTGTCACAGCCATTCCATCTGGCCTTATGACAGCAAGGCAGTGTCACATCTGTTGCTCCCCAAAGCCTGCTGTTGTGTGTTGCCTTTTTGGTTTGTGCAACATGTGGTTGCTTCATAAAACAACACGCAGTAAAGCAAGATTTGCTGAAAAACATGCTTTTCTCCTTTTGGATATTTTGGGCTAGCAGGGAGAATCGGCTTATGCTTTAAAACAGAAAACCTATTATGTTTTCCTAATAATGTTTAATCATAAAAAATGCTGCCTGATGGGGTTATTGTATTTGTACTGTACATGTACAGGGGCTGCTGAAATCTTTCACCTATTAATTGTTGTAATGTGACATTACAATGAAAGGTGCCCTGCTGTTCACCACTTTATTTGCTTTCTTTTTTAGTATAGTGGTGAGTAATTTGTGTATCATTGTACATGCCTGAAGCATTTCCAGAACAACATCCCCCACTAGACCAGTTTTTTTTTTTGTTTGTTTTAATATGTCCTTAAGGGCTTCCTGTGGTAACGTATTGTCACTCCCTGTGTTGCTGTCTGTCTGTGGTTAGCTCTCCTCATTCTCCTGAGGATTTTGCCTTTAATTGTATTTTAATCGCTTTTTTCCATCTACCGTTAGTGCTCACTTCTGTTTATCAGTTCTCTTGCACCTGTGTGCGCATTCAGTGTCACCTAATGACCCTCTTTAGCCTTCTGTTTACCTTTCATCTGTGTTTGTGTTAGCTTCGGAAAAGCCACTAGCCACTAGCTATGGCTACTAGCTCTCCTTCCCCTTCTCCTCTGGTGTGCTCTCTCTGTCAGATGTTTAGCTACACCTCTGCCTCTTTTAGTGATAACGGTAAATGTAATAAATGTTGTCTTTTTGAGGCGTTCGAGGCGAGGTTGTCTGATTTGGAATCCCAGCTGCACTGCATTGAAACACCGTCTGCGCCAGTTAAAAACGATGGACTCCCCTTAGCTGCAGCGGAGCTCCCTAGCATAGGGTGGCCTGCTAGTGGTCCTTCGGTCCTCCACAGCAGCGAGGAGACTGGGTGGGTGACGGTGAGAAGGAAGCCTAGCTGCAAAGCCCCATTTCATGACCAACCTGTTCATGTTTCTAATCGCTTTTCCCCGCTCAGTGACACACCCGCTGAGGAAAAAACTGTGATCATTGGCGACTCTGTAATCAGAAACATGAACCTAGAGACTCCAGCGGCCATAGTCAAATGCATTCCTGGGGCCAGAGCAGGCAACATCGAGTCAAATTTGAAAATGCTGGCTAAAAGTAACTGTAAATACTCCACAATTGTTATCTATGCCGGCATTAACCACGTCCGACTCCGGCAGTTGGAAGTCTCAAAACTTAATGTGGAATCGGTGTGTGACTTTGCCAAAACAATGTCTGCCTCCGTAGTATTCTCTGGGCCCCTCCCCAATCTGACCAGTGATGACATGTTTAGCCGCTTGTCATCCTTCAACCGCTGGGTGTCTGTGTGGTGTCCTGCAAACGACGTGGGCTACATAGACAATTGGAGCTCATTTTGGGGAAAACCTGGTCTTATTAGACGAGACGGCGTCCATCCCACTTTGGATGGTGCGTCTTATTTATCTAATAATCTGGCATCATTTTTATCCAAATTTCCAAAACCTTGACAACTCAGAGTTGGGACCAGGAAGCAGAGTTGCAGTCTTACACGCCTCTCTGCAGCTCCTCTTCATCCGCCACCCCTCAACTTAGCCCCTGTCTTCCCCATCAGAGAATCATTGTCTGCTTCCTCCAAAGTAAATAAAAATATAATGTATAAGCATTCCAAAGTGATTAAACAACAAGTTGGTAAAACTCAAATTAAACTTGAAGCCTCTAAATTGAATGATTTGGCCTCTGTTCCTCCTCATAATTTAAAAATTACATGGGGTTTGTTAAATATTAGGTCTCTAACTCCCAAGTCTCTGCTAGTCCATGATCTGTTAATTGATCATCACATTGATTTAATATCCCTTACAGAGACTTGGTTAGGGCAAGAGGATTATGTTGGTTTAAAAGAATCAACTCCCTCTGTTCATTTAAACTGTCAAAATCCCAGAAGTTCTGGTCGTGGAGGAGTAGTAGCAACAATTTACCATTCCAAATTACTAGTTAATGTAAAGCAAAAAACACGTTATAATTCCTTTGAGGGCCTGGTCCTCAGTATTGGGCATTTTAGCAATTTTAGGCTAAACCCAATTTTATTTGCCATAGTTTATCGTCCTCCATCAACCTACTCAGAGTTTTTTTCTGAATTTGCCAAATTCTTAGCAGATTTAGTGCTGAAATCAGATAGAATAATTATAGTAGGGTACTTTAATATACATGTAGATGTAGATAGTGACTGCCTTAATGTGGCATTTAATTCAATATTAGACTCGATAGGGTTTTCTCAGAAAGTAGGAAATTCTACCCATTATCTCCACCACACGTTGGACTTTGTTCTGACATATGGCATAGAAATAGAACATCTGGAAGTGTCTCCTCATAACCCTGTACTGTTAGACCATTGTCTGTTAACCTTGGATTTTACTATTTTTGACTATTTGGCTCCTAAGGAAAAATATTACTACAGTAGATGCCTCTCAGATGATGTTGTTACCAAATTTATGCACATTGTTTCCTCTGTGCCGTGTGTCAACACAATGGAAATGAGCTATAGACAGCTTGCTCCTTCTGTAATTGATAGCACGGTAGATAGTGTTACAGCTTCTCTGCATCAGACTCTAGACATGTTGGCCCCTTTAAAAAACAAAAAGTCTAATCAGAGATTTCTAACTCCTTGGTTCAACACAGAAACTCGTAGCTTAAAACAGAAGACTCGTCAGTTAGAAAGAAAATGGCGCTCCACTAATTTAGATGAAATCTATTTAGCTTGGAGAAATCATCTTTTAATTTATAAAAAAGGTTCTGAACCCTCCCTTAGTTATGGAGGGACCTCCGGGGGACCTCCAATAATTGCACTGGGCTTCACTCCTTTCTTCACTCTCAATGAAATATTTTCTTTTTTGCTGGTCATTAACATCTGTTTGTTCTCTCCCATAGACTGAGTCCCCATCGTGCTTTTTGCTCTCTACATGTATGTTCTTTTCATCTTCTCTATCCCCTCACCCCCCAGCCAGTTGCAGCAGATGACTGCCCCTCCCTGAGCCTGGCTCTGCTGGAGGTTTCTTCCTGTTAAAAGGGAGATTTTCCTCTCCACCATCGCCAAGCACTTGCTCACAGGGATCGCCTGATTGCTGGGGTCTTTCTGCAATTGTGGGGGTTTCCCCTACAGTTGAAAGTGCTACGAGATGACTGTTGTTGTGAAATGGCGCTATATAAATAAAGTTGAATTGAATTAATATATACTGTAGCTATGTACACTTGGCTCATAATCAAAGGAGTTTGAGTCATTCTTGCCTTGTGATCATTTTTAAGTTTTATATGGAGATAACCGTGGATTGGTATAATTAGGGTTAATTTTCGCAATTAACAAAAACAATTCATAAAACTGCTGATGAGAAAATTGATGAGGAGGAGAGAGAAAAGATGCATCAGGGAACAGATTAATCTTTGCTCAGTGTGATGAATAAAATGAGGTCATTTACTCTTCTGATGTATTAACCGTTGCCGTTATCCACTGAATTCAAGTTCTGTTTCTTTATTAATTCGCCCTTTGGATTTGATAGTTTTCTCCATTTGTTTTCATCACTTCCTTGTTCTGAGTTCAGTTGGAAGTTACTTACAGTAAGCATGACAGGCTTCCTGTTGGCTCTGACCTACAAAGTAAAAGGGATGTGTGGGTAGGAATTTAAAATAGTTGACTTTTTTGTTGTTGATATTTGAACTGAAAAGAATTACCGCAAATTTGTCCAGGTTTGAAATTCACATAATTTCCTGAAATTTAGATTATATATCAGATTCACATACTGTAGCATAATTTTTTGTTGAAAATGAATAAAGTCACAGATATATTCAGTGTTACCACCGGAGTGGTGGCCCAGTTGATAGAGCATCCACCCCACAGCCGGGAGGTTGGGGGTTCAGGTCCCGGCCGGGTCATACCAAAGACCATATAAAAATGGTACTTCCCACCTCCTAGCTTGGTGCTCAGCGTAATAGAATGGGGGAAGGAGGAGTTGTTTGTGGCGGTGCCTTGCATGGCAGCGACCCCTCTGATTCAACATGTGATTTACATTGTAGATAGAAGAAACGTAATTTCGTTCTACTGTACATGATTGGCTGCAAGCACTGAATGCCAACAGAGATCACTTCTGTTAAAGAGATGTCGTTAAAAATCTTGCTTTTGCCACTAGATTTAAAGAAATTCTAGGGGAAACACTGTTTCTGCTATTTCAGTGTTTCCCTCTAAATCTAAATTATTTTAACACAGAGGAGGTTGATGAAAACTGTTTCCTTGTTGTTAAGGAATCGACAGGTGAGAATACTCACCACTCTACCACAACTAGAATGCATTCAGCTGAGATGCAGACCCACACCTTTTGCAATCCTAGATTTAAAACCTTGACCTTTTGACCCCAAACACACAGTCAGAAGTCAGGGTGTTGGCATGAACCTGTGTACCAAGTTTGGTGACCCTAGCTTTCATTGTTCTTGAGATATGGTTTATATGGCATTTTGACCTTGACCTTTTGACCTTGCAATCCCAAAACCATAGCCACAGTTCAGGATTCCTTACCTATGTACCAAGTTTGGTGGCCATAGCCTCATTCCACTGGAGTGGTGGCTCAGTTGGTAGAGCATCCGCCCCACACCCGGGAGGCAGGGGTTCAAATCCCAGCCGGGTCATGCCGAAGACCATATAAAAGCGGAACTTCCTGCCGTCCAGCTTGGTGCTCAGCAATAATGGGATAGAGGAGGGAAATCTGTGGCAGCGCCTTGCATGGCAGCGGCCCTTCTGATTCTACTATGGGGTGTGTGTGATTTACACTGTACATAGATAGGATAAAACACAATTTCGTTCTACTGTACATGATTGGTTGTATGGTTGAATGACAATAAAGGGTGATTTAATTTAATTTAATTTAATTTAATTCCCTGCTGAATTAGAGCATGGACATAGCCAGATAGCTGGCCATGTGACTCATCGACATGGGTAATAAGAATAATGCATCAGGAAAGCAACTAATGAGATTTTCTTACAAATATTAGTGAATTAGTAAAAAACATTGCTGCATGTTTCATGTGGCGTTGGATCTTTCATGCATTCAAAGAAAGAATTCAGGAGTGTTTTCTTTTCTTTGCTTGGCCGCAGACAAACAAGTGTCACCCAAGTCTGGCACCCTGAAGAGCCCACCCAAAGGCTTTGACACTTCTGCAATCAGCAAGACCTACTACAACCTGGTGAGGATGCTGCTCAACACTTTCAACCAGTTTTATTGTTAGATTTTTGTTTTCATTCTTCTCTGTTCTTTTCATCTCTGCCTTTCTGTCTTGTGTTTTATTTGTAAGGAGCATGTCTCTTGTTCCCACATTGTGATCACAGTTCCGTAATAAACAAAGACTTCCACACAGTGTATTTTGTTGCTCATGGTGGGAACCCAGAATCACACTTGTTTATGTGTTTATTTGGTGCTTGTGAATGTTTATGGATACAGGAGCGAACTGAGCTTGTGACAATTTGGAGGGAAAAAAATGTGATGTTTTGTTATTTGGAGATCATTTTAACTTGGAAGGCACTGCTGAGTTAATGGATATTGTGCGGTTGGTCATTCATGTCATGATTGTGGTCAACTGGAACCCATAACCTGGGCTTAAATACATTTTAAGCAAATGATGATGTATGCTTAGAATTGTGTACAAATTTGGCACAAGTGTCTTGAACTTCCTTTAAATTCCATGAAAAGACATCTGCAGCTGAAAATTTGAACTTTTAGGCACAACAAATCGTTTGTGCCTACAGTAATTAGACTGCACAATGAGAAACGAAAATTCTCTGCCATTTTAACTGCATTCTATACACATCTTTGGGTTCTTGATTTGCATTTCAAGTCTTAGTTACTTTAATTTCGTTGTGGTGACTGCTGTTTTTAGCTCATTCCGGCATGTATCTGCTACTTCTCCTCGGTATTTGCCTCGATAGTCATCAAACTCACTCACAATGATCCTCAGTGGGTCTGCGTCTTAGCTGTTCTCAATGTCAGCAGTAGTGATCGGAGAGGCCGTTGGCACAGATTGGCAGCCACATTTCTGTCAGTCTGCCCTAGGGCAGCTGTGGCTACAGATGTAGCTTACCACTATCAATGTCTATCTGGAGTGAATGAATAATAGACTCACTGTAAGCGCTTTGAGATGTCACTTGACATGTAAAGCTCCATATAAATCTAATCTATTATTATTATTGTCAATGGCCTGAGATGATCAGGCTTTAATGAGCTACCCCGTCATTGATGGTCTGGCTTAAATGGTCTTTGACAACCTTTTACTTATATGTTTTTTCTGGTATATGAATGCTTGTTACTTCCCAGAACTTTGTAGTATTTTTTTATATGTCATGTATGGGTGCACTGTATTATTTTTGCATTGCCTACATGCAAATAGCGTACCTATGTTTGTTGCATCGAGACCTGTAAGTCCACTTGATTTTTATGGAAAATACTTCTTTGACTGTGAATAGTTTTGAACAAGTCTGCATGAACAGTGTTAGACATTATCTGTTGTGCTATTTTGTTGTTATTTTGGATTTTTATGAGCGACATTGTGGTTGTATTCATGGGCAAAATCAAGAACAAGTACATTTAGTCTGTGAAACTTGTGCACATTTTATTCAAATTTCTCTCTCTCCTTATTGCAGGTGTTACAGAACATTTTAGAAACGGAAACAGAATATTCCAAGGATCTTCAGAGTCTCCTGATGAACTATCTGCGACCTCTTCAAAGCATTGACAAGTAAGATTCATTTAGACTTAAACCTTTTTATTTTTGTCTACCTGCCTTATGTCATGAAACTGGATCCTTCAGATCTGTATACACAGACTAAGCAGAGAAGTTTTCGAGCACTGGCATTTTCACGTCACTGAATCAGCTGTCCCGCATCATTTTTTCTTCTCCAGACTGAGTAGCTCGGATGTGGCGCTGATTCTGGGAAATCTGGAGGAAATCAGCACCTTTCAGCAGATGCTCGTCCAGTCACTGGAGGAGTGCACAAAGTTCGTTTTTCCCATCACACACAGGAGCACACTGCATCAGCATCTTCAGGGTTTTAGCATAAACAGAGGGACATCTAGTGTTGAACTTCAAGTACTGCATGAATACTGGACTAGAACACTGACTGTAGACATGAAGAAATTAAAAAGTATTTTGGAATGTTTTTATCCTGTTGTATATGGGCACCTTCCCTATAGAGCTGTTTCAGTCTAGCAAATCTTATATATTCAGTTTTTCTATGACCTTCTCTTTGTCCTCAGGCTTCCAGAAAGCCAGCAAAGGGTCGGTGGCTTCTTCCTCAAGCACATGCCACAGATGAAGGCTCTGTATGTCGGTTACTGCTCCAACCATCCATCTGCTGTTAATGTGCTCACCCAACACAGGTATTTGTTGTTTGATTTCATGAAGTTTTTAACCTTCATTGATGGAATGTTCTTGTCATTTGTTAAAAGCTGTGAAAAATAAAGTCTAAAAGGTTTATTTAGCTTGGACAGAATTTGCTCGAGAGCATGCACGTTTGGAGACAATTCATATATGAAGCAGTAAATTAGGACTCCCTCTGGAGCTGATAGGTTGGATGTGAATTAGGCTCAGCAGTCTGGGTTAATTGATATTTAAAGGACCTGTACAGACCTCTAGAGGAGAGTTAATTAAGGAATGAATGACTCAGCTGGTAGAGATTGACCTGAGGGGGATATGAGTTATCGGAGTTGTCATCATTGTCTGTGCTTGCTGAATAAATATCTATCATTAAAAAAAGATGTTGGAATTTTTCAAATATTACAGACTGAGATGGGCTTTACTCAAATAGTATGTAAAATACTGAAATAGTATGGCTGCACGGTGGCGCAGTGGTTTAGCACTGTGGCAGCACAGTTTTACCCTCGGCCGGGGGATCGCGGGGATCATGAGATCGTGGGTTCGATCCCAGCCCCCGACCAACAGTGAGCTGTGTGGAGTTTGCATGTTCTCCCCGTGTTGCGTGGGTTTACTCCGGGATTTCTCCGGTTTCCTCCCGCACACCAAAAACATGTAGGTTTAGGGCGCTCGCGCACGCAGCGACCAGCAGCCGGTGGCTTGTCACCAGACTGCAAACCAAGTCTACCTACGGGTACAAATAAGTAACAAAAAAAAAAAAAAAAGGAACACTCAGGGCTTTAGGACATACAGTGGATATAAAAAGTCTACACGCCCCTGTTCAAATGCCAGGTTTTTGTGATGTAAAAAAATGAGACCAAGATAAATCTTTCCACCATTAATGTGACCTATAACCTGTACAACCCAATTGAAAAGCAAACTGAAATCTTTTAAGGGGAAAAATAAAAAAATAAAAAGCTTACAATAACCTGGTTGCATAAATATGCACACCCTTAATAAATAATACTTTGTTGCAGCACCTTTGACTTTTATTTCAGCAGTCTTTTTGGGTAGGAGTCTGTCATCATGGCACATCTTGATGTGGCAATATTTGGCCACTCTTCTTTGCAAAAATGTTCCAAATCTGTCAGATTGCGAGGACATCTCCTGTGCACAGCCCTCTTCAGATCACCCCACAAATGTCTGATTGGATTCAGGTCTGGACTCTGGCTGGGCCATTCCAAAACCTTAATCTTCTTCTGGTGAAGCCATTCTTTTGTTGATCTGGATGTGTGCTTTGGGTCATTGTCATGCTGAAAGATGAAGTTCCTCTTCATCTTCAGCTTTCTAACAGAAGTCTGAAGGTTTTGTGCCAACACTGACTGGTATTTGGAACTGTTCATAATTCCCTCCACCTTGACTAAGGCCCCAGTTCCAGCTGAAGAAAAACAGCCTCAAAGCATGATGCTGCCACCACCATACTTCACTGTAGGTATGGTGTTCATTTGGTGATGAGCAGTGTTGTTTGCACCAAATATACAGGTACATCTCAAAAAATTAGAATATCATGAAAAAGTTTAATATTTTTTGTCACTCATTTCAGAAAGTGAAACCCATATATTGTATAGATTCAGTACACAGAGACTGATATATTTCAGGTATTTATTTATTTTAATTTTGATGATTATGACTTATAGCCCATGAAAACCCCAAATTCAGTTTCTCAAAAAATTAGAATATTACATTATTCATTCATTCATGAATGAATAAACAACCTCCCCACACACACACACACAGCCCTGAGTGTCACCTTTCATTTGAGCCCAAGATCAAGCTTCTATATTGAATCATTCAAAAGTTATAGACGTTTTTCCAAACTGTGCCATTTGGCACAATTTGGCACAGTTCAAAAACGCCTGGGAACAACCTGAGGAAAAAGCTGTGTAATATATTCATTTTTTGTGGTATTGTTACAAAATTTTGACCTCAGCTGGATAACACTTGGTTCTACACCAAGTTGGGGTTCATTCTTGGGGGCGGCAGTGGCTCAGGAGGTAGAGCAGGTCGTCCAATAACCACATGGTTGGTGGTTCGAATCCCACTCTCCCCAGGTATCCTGCCGTTGTGTCCCTGGGCAAGACACTTCACCCCAATTGCTCCTGGTGGGTCTGGAAGCGCCATGTTAGGTAGCATGCCGCCATCAGTGTGTGAATCTGTGTGTGTGAATGGGTGGATAGCAGGATCTGTAAAGCGCTTTGGTCATCAAGAGATGAGAATAAAAGCGCTATATAAGTGAATACCATTTACATTTCTGTTGCATTTTCCAGCCCGGATCTGACAGCTGTGTGTTATTTGCAAGCATTTGTATCCAAAAAAACACCCAGGCGAAATTTATTTTCTTCAAGTTCAGTATGTTTAGATGACTGTTACTCAGTGGCAGGAGCACTTAGAGAGATTATGACTGTTTTGCCAAAAAAAATTCAAAGTGTTTTCTTTTAAATGAGACCAACCCCATGAAGATGCTGCAAAGGGTTGAAGAACAGCTTTTGATTTACTTTGGGTACGTTATTTTTAGGCGTTTTTAGGGAAATTGACCAGAGTGCAAGGGATTAATTTTAAAAAATAGTTTTTAAATAGAAATGTTGGCCGACTGAAAAATATGTCCATGTGCATACACACTCAGTACTTGGTTGGGGCTCCTTTTGGATTAATTATTGTAACCTGTTCATGTTTCTAAGCGCTTTTCCCCACTCAGTGACACACCCGCTGAGGAAAAAACTGTGATCATTGGCGACTCTGTAGTCAGAAACATGAACCTAGAGACTCCAGCGGCCATAGTCAAATGCATTCCTGGGGCCAGAGCAGGCGACATCGAGTCAAATTTGAAAATGCTGTCTAAAAGTAACTGTAAATACTCCACAATTGTTATCCACGCTGGCATTAATGACGTCCGACTCTGGCAGTCGGAAGTCTCAAAACTTAATGTGGAATCGGTGTGTGACTTTGCCAAAACAATGTCTGCCTCTGTAGTATTCTCTGGGCCCCTCCCCAGTCTGACCAGTGATGACAAATTTAGCCGCTTGTCATCCTTCAACCGCTGTCTGTCTGTGTGGTGTCCTGCAAACGACGTGGGCTACATAGACAACTGGAGCTCATTTTGGGGAACACCTGGTCTTATTAGACGAGACGGCGTCCATCCCACTTTGAATGGTGTGTCTCATTTATCTAATAATCTGGCATAATTTTTATCCAAATTTCCAAAACCTTGACAACTCAAGAGTTGGGACCAGGAAGCAGAGTCGCAGTCTTACACGCCTCTCTGCAGCTCCTCTTCATCCGCCACCCCTCAACTTAGCCCCTGTCTTCCCCATTAGAGAATCACTGTCTGCTCCTTCCAGAGTTAATAAAAATAGCAAAAAGTTGGTAAAACTCAAATTAAACATGAACACACACAGTGGACCAACATTAGCAGATGACATGGTTCCTGAAATCATCACTGACTGTGGAAACTTCACACTAAATCTCAAGCAGCTTAGATTCTGTGCCTCTCCACTCTTTCTCCAGACTCTTGGACTTTGATTTACAAATGAAATGCAAAATTTACTTTTATCTGAACAGAGGTCATCTGCTGGTGTTTGTCCACTGCGTTTTATCAAGACCAAAGTCAGCGCAGTCGTCTACCAGGAAATTTTAGAGCACTTCATGCTTCCCTCTGCTGACAAGCTTTATGGAGAACCTGATTTCATTTTCCAGCAGGATTCCCCCCCCCCCCCCCCCCCCACACACACACACACTGCCAAAAGTATCAAAACCTGGTTTAATGACCATGGCATCACTGTGTTTGATTGGCCAGCAAACTCTCCTGACCTAAACCCCATAAAGAATCTAGGGAGTATTGTCAAGAAGATGAGAGACACCAGACTCAACAATGCAGATGAGCTGAAGGTCACTATCAAAGCAACCTGGACCATCATAACACCTCAGAAGTGCCACAGGCTGATCACCTCCATGACACACCACACTGATACAGTAATTAATCCAAAACGAGCCCCGACCAAGTATTGAGTGTGTACATGGACATACTTTTCAGTCGGTCCACATTTCTATTTAAAAACTATTTTTTTAAAATTAATTTTATGTAATAGTCTATTTTTTTGAGAAACTGAATTTGGGGTTTTCATGGGCTATAAGCGATAATCATCAAAATTAAAATAAACACTTGAAATATATCAGTCTCTATGTATTGAATCTATGTAATCTATGGGTTTCACTTTCTGAAATGAGTGACAAAAAATATTGAACTTTTTTATGATATTCTAATTTTTTGAGATGTACCTGTACCTTTTGGAATTCTGTCCAAAAAGTTCAACCTTGGTTTCATCGGACCATAACACATTTTCCCACATGTGTTTGGGAGATTTCAGGTGTGTTTTTGCAAAATGTAGCCAGGCTTGGATTTTTCCTTTGTAAGATAAGGCTTCCATCTTGCCACCCTACCCCATAGCCCAGACATAAGAAGAAGATGGGAGATTGTTGTCACATATACTAAAAAGCCAATACTTGCCAGAAATTCGTGCAGCTACTTCAATGTTGCTGTCGGCCTCTTGGCAGCCTCCCTGACCAGTTTTCTTCTTGTCTTTTCATCAATTGTGGAGGGACGTCCAGTTCTTGGTAATGTCACTGTTGTGCCATATTTTCTCCACTTGATGATGACTGTCTTCACTGTGTTCCATGGTATATTTAATGCCTTGGAAATTCTTTTGTACCCTTCTCCTGACTGATACCTTTGAACAATGAGATCCCTCTGATGCTTTGGAACCTGTCTGTGGACCATGGCTTGTTCTGTAAGATGGGACTACAAAAATGTCAGGAAAAGCCTACTAGAACAGCTGAACTTTATTTGGGGTTAATCAGAGGCACTTTAAATGGTGGCAGGTGTGTGCTGACTCCCTTTTAACATGAGTTTGAATGTGATTGGTTAATTCTGAACACAGCCACATCCCCAGTTATAAGAGGGTGTGTATATTTATGCAACCAGGTTATTGTAAGTTTTTTATTTTTCCCTTTAAAAATTTTCAGTTTGTTTTTCAGTTGGGTTGTGCAGGTTGTAGGTCACATTAATGGGAGAAAAATTTTGAAATGATTTATTTCAGTCTCATTTTCTTTATATCACAAAAACCTGGCATTTGAACAGGGGTGTGTAGACTTTTCATATTCACTGAAGTCAACTCACCAGTTAGAGTGCTTTTGTTAGTTATGAGAGGCTAAAGTCGTGCCTTATGATTGTTTAGTGGGAGTCAGGCTGTAAAATGTTCCTGTAGTCGCTTCAGTGCTTCTACCAGAACAGGACAGATACTCGAAGGTCATGCAGCCCCACATGAGGTGCCATGCACCTGATCAAAGGTTGATAGTACAGTTAAAATGATTTTGGAAACATTATTTTAAGGTGAAAATCTTACACAGTGTTGCTTTAACAGAGGTAGTTGAATCTGATTTGTGTGTAGCTTGAAAGCCCCGTGAAGAAAATGTTTGTGGTGTATATGAAATCTTTAAGAACAGAAATAATATTTGCCTCTTTCTGTCCTCTTGCAGTGATGTACTTGGGGAGTTTATGGAGTGCCGGGGTGCAGTCAGTCCTGGGATTCTCACCCTGACCACTGGCCTCAGTAAACCCTTCATGAGACTCGACAAATACCCCACCTTACTCAAAGAGCTGGAGAGGCACATGGAGGTGTGTGTCTCTGCACAAACTTCCTTTAGCTCTTTTTTAAGGCTGTGTATTTTGATGGCTAGTATCTAATATTTCTCTTCTTTTAGGAGAGTCATCCTGACAGATCAGACATTCAGAAGTGCATGGCATCTTTCAAGAATCTTTCTGTAAGAAAGGCACACGTCTCCATTAGTTATGTAACTAACTTACCAAATACATTAATAAATAATAGCAGGTCTTGAAAGAGTTGCTTCTTCTATTGCAACAGACTCAGTGCCAGGAGGTGCGAAAACGTAAGGAGCTGGAGTTGCAGATTCTCACTGAGTTCATCCGGCTGTGGGAGGGGGACGACATCAAGACCCTGGGTTCAGTGATCTACATGAGTCAAGTCTTAGTCCAGGGTCATATGTCAGAGGTACAGCCACCTTCTTCATGTGCAGCTTGGCTCTAAACTACTACAAATGGTTATTAATTGTAAAGTCAACATCATAATGCCTTCTATCTTTCATATTGCACGAAAGCAGGAAATACTCCGGTTGAGGGGTTTCTACTGCTGAAAATACAGTGTTGGTTAGGTGAAGTCACTGCCTAGTAGAGCATCCATGAAGCAGTACATGTGACAGCAAATCACTCACTATGACTTCGCTTTCCTCACATTATTTGCCAACAGGGGGCCACTGTTAAAACAAACAAATAAAAATCTCAACAGTATGTGCTCTATAACCAGCATTTGGTACTACAGGTTACTAACTGGTCTGTGATTCCCAACTGCTGCCATTGGGGTCAGTACCCAGCCACTGAATGTTTTCTACAGGCACAAAATAGACAATAGGATGGTCTGCAACCCATGGCTCCGGAGCCACATGTAGCTCTTTTCTCCAAAACCATCTTATCCTTATAGTTAAAAAAAAAACAAAAAAAACCCCCACTCACAATCACACAGAGTAGTTTTTTTTTTCTCTTCCAATTGCAATTTAAAGGTGCTTGGTGTATCTAAAAGCAAAGCTTTCTGATTAAAATGTTAATAAATTAAAAGCTATATTCTTATTACTATTTAATCACTTTACTAAATTAATTATGTTAATTTTATGTTTTTTGGAGAACCTTTTAGACTTGTACCTTTTACTGTACAGCAAGTTCATAAGGCTCTCAAAACTTTGAATCACAGAAAACCTCTTGGACCAGACTTGATAGAGTCTTACTTTTTAAAAATGGCTGCCGATTTTATTGCACAGCCTCTTACAGTACTTTTTAATTTATCAATTGAAAACAAAGAGATTGCTGTAGTATGGAAGTCAGCTTTTGTGGTTCCTCTCTTAAAAGGAGGTGACCCAGCAGTTTTAACTAACTACAGACCAATATCAAATTTGTGTGTCTTGTCCAAGATTCTTGAATCTCTCGTGTGTGATCAACTTAAAGAGTTTTTATACTCAAATGAACTTCTTTCAAAACTGCTATCGGCCTTTAGAAAAAAGCACAGCACTATTACTGCTGCTACAAAAGTGGTCAATGATATACTTGTTGCTCTTGATAAAAAGCAGCACTGTGCTGCACTTTTCATTGATCTGTCAAAGGCTTTTGACACTGTGGACCACACAGTTTTAAAGCAAAGACTCATCAGTTTTGGACTGTCGGAACATGTAGTCTCCTGGTTCGCAAATTATTTGAGTGACAGGACCCAATGTATTAAATGTGATGGTTTGTATTCTGAAATTGTTAGTGTCCACAAGGGGGTGCCACAGGGTTCTGTATTAGGACCCCTCCTATTCATTATGTACAATAATGATCTAGGACAAAATGTGTCTGATGCTAGTTTGCATTTTTATGCTGATGACACAATTATTTACTGCTTTGGCCCTTCCCCTGCTAATGCTGTTGCTTCTCTGCAGAAAGCTTTTAATGTGGTGCAGCACACACTTCTGCAGCTAAAACTAGTCATTAATGCTGACAAAACTAAACTGATGTGGTTTTCAAATTTTAGGAAGAGTCCACAAATTTTTCCCACAGTGTCCACTTTTGAGGGAAATGAAATTGAGGTGGTTCACTCGTACAAGTATCTTGGTATCTTGCTTGATGACGCTCTGACTTTTAAGCCCCATGTTGAAAATCTTGTGAAGAAACTTAAACTGAAACTGGGTTTTTTGTTTCGAAATAAATGTTGTTTTTCTTTTGAGGTTAAAAAGCGTCTTGTTACTGCAACTTTTTTTAATCTATTTTAGATTATGGAGACCTCTTGTATATGAATGCTTCAGCTCAGTGTCTGAGTAAGATTGACTCTGTATATCATGCTGTTTTGAGGTTTGTTACAAACTGTAGAGCCTTGACCCATCACTGTGAACTGTATTCTAGAGTGGGATGGCCCTCTTTGGCTACCAGGAGGTTGACTCACTGGTACATTTTTATTTACAAGGCCATGCTTGGACTGTTGCCCCCTTACATTTGTAATTTGATCACACTGAGAAGTGTTGATTCTTATGGTTTGCGTTCTAATGATCATTTGTTGCTTTCTGTTCCATTTGCCCGTACTGAGCTGGGAAAAAGAGCTTTCATGTTTTCAGCCCCCTCTACATGGAACATGTTGCAAAAAGACTGGAAACTAACGGAATTTGTTTCATTGAACGACTTTAAATTCAGATTGAGAACACTTGAGACGGCCTCACTAATTTGTAACTGTTTTATATGATTTTTATGTCATTGTAAGTGTATTTGTGATTTTTTTGCTGCCTCTTGGCCAGGACTCCCTTGAAAAAGAGGTTTTTAATCTCAACGGTTTTTTTTTCCTGGTTAAATAAAGGTAAAATAAATAAAATAAAATTAATACCCCTTTACACAGGGGTGGAAATCATTGAGAAATCTGGCCAATTTTTGATCCATCGGTGATCTAAAGTGATCTCCACAGTCACCACAGTGTCAAAGTTTTGACATTTTAAAACAGACAAGGATCTCCTAAACGATCTCAAAGATCAAAAATTGGCCCAGTCTCTCCACAGTGACCATGCAATGTAAAGGGACCCTGAGTTTTTATTCTCTTAGAATGACCCATATTTATCTATATTGTAGCAGGTCCATATTACTACACTCAGGAATGGCCATCTTACTACAGTAGCCCCGTGTGCCCAGTGAGAGCCCTTTGGTTTTAAGCGCTGCAGTACAAATGTAATACTAGATCCAGTCACAGATGAACACATTTCACAATTTATTTTTGGAAGAATTTCATCCACCATCTGTCCACAATTAATTCCAAGGACGGATAATTTTTTCACGCATAAGGAGTTGTTCAGAACACCTTATAACAACTCCTCTTTCAAAGATATAGAGTGATGATAATCAAGTCAGTGGCGATAATGCACCTGTAAGCTGGTTGCCAACCGCTAATCAAATCTAAAAGAAGAAGAATAATTTGGGTGGGTGAAGGGCATTTGAAATTGTTGCCGTTTCTCATTTGACCACTAGATGTCAGCAATTGTTATGCACTGCACTTTTAACTCTCAATCACATGATGATCAAATGATTGTTGATTTTATCTAGCTGGCCTGACTATAACAGTTTTGATACATAAACTGTATTACTTCTAATTATTTTCTTGCACTCTACATCTTCCTCCTTTTTTCTTGTTAAACTGGATTTGTTTTTCAGGAGAAGAGTGAGCGCTACCTCATGCTCTTTCCACATGTCCTCCTCATGTTGTCGGCCAGCCCTAGAATGAGCGGCTTCATATTCCAGGTGAGTCCTCAGCAATCTGATTTTGACTTTATATTCAAATTTTTAGTGCAAGAGTTAGCATAATATGTGGAATGAAAGTGGATTCCTTTCCTATGTTTTGTGCTTTATGTGATTACTTGTTTTTGCAGGGAAAGCTGCCACTGGCTGGCATGATGGTGACCAAACTTGAAGACTGTGAAGCTCATAGAAATGCTTTCGAGCTCAGTGGTGGGTCTGTGTGAGATGAGCACAATGTCGATTTGTTAATTTAAACATTAGCTGATTAACAGTATTAATCCCTTTGTTTAGCTGTTAATGTATGTCTCTCTCCGGTAATGAATTTCAACATTGCAGTAGTGTACAACCCACCGTCACACAACTCTTCCTTTTATAATGAATTAAGTGATCTGGTTAAACAACTTGAGAAGAACAGAGAAACGATAATTCATGGTGACTTTAATATCAACTGGTCTGATAAAAAAGACAAACAAAAACTGAAAAGCCTCATGACTAAATTTAATTACCAGCAAATCATCAAAGGACCCACCAGGATAACCAAACAATCCAGAACACTTATTGACATGGTATTTACTAATAAACCAGAACGAATAACCAGAACCTATAATCTTGTAACTGGTCTCTCAGATCATAACATGGTTCTTGCTGTCAGGAAACTTACTAAAAAGCGACTACAGTATTTTGGGGGAGTCGATATTGACAAATCAAATTTTATTATCCCCAAATCAAAAAATGAGGAGTTTGAACATTACTTAGAGAATCAAAATTGGGAGCAGCTCATGGCAACATGTGAAGTAGATGATTGTTGTAATTTTATAACTGCAACAATCACAAAGTCTATAGAAAAATTTTCAAAGCAAATTAAAAGTAGACAACAGAAGATTAGCCTACCATGGTTAAATAATGAAATAAGAAAACTTATGAAGAGGCGAGACTATGCACTGAAAACATCACTAACCTCCAAACTACAAAATGATCACCTTGTGTACAAAAGTTTAAGAAATAAAGTGGTACATGAGCTGCGAAAATCAAAAATATCTTATTACAATAAACTGATAGATCATGCAAAGGGTAACAACAGTTCCCTATGGAGGCATTTAAATAACTTAACTAATAAAAAAAACGATCAGAAGGGGGTAAAGGAACTTAGAATCAATGGCAAGACCGTCAGTGACAAGGCTACTTTGGCAAATGAATTTAATTCACACTTTGTGGGCTCTGTGGAAGACTTAACAAAAATTTTTGTGCTGCCAAATGTGCTCAACAACACAAATTCCGAATTTAATAAAGAATTTTGGGGAAATATCAGGATATAAAATAAATAAAACTAAATCTTCAATATTAATGCTAAATGAGACCCAGAGAAATCACCCAGCCCCTGAGGTAAATCAATTCAATGTTGTAAATCAGTTTAAATATTTAGGAATCCAAATTATGCCTAAGCTAGAATCAGTCGCCAGTGTCAACTATGAAGCCTTAATGTCAGATATCAGTGAGTTAACTCAGAGATGGATGTCACTACCAATGTCGATGATCGGGAGAATCAATATACTTAAAAGTAATATTTTACCTAAAATACTTTATTTATTTCAATACATTCCCCTATCACCACCTTTAGATCTATTCTCAAGAATAAAAAAAAAGTTAGTGGAATTTATATGGAACAACAGGAGGGCTAGATTACGTTTGTCTTTATTATATTTACCATTTGATCGTGGAGGTCTGAAATGTCCAAATTTTATGTTGTATTATTGGTCGGCACAACTGAGGTCTATGACATATTATTTTTCATCAAATGATCTCCCTCACTGGACTGAAATGGAATCATACAATTTACCTTTACCTCTTCCCATATTCATATACTCAGATTCGGCAAAAAAATTACAAAAACAAGTTAAAAATCCATTTGTAAAGCATATGATCAAAATATGGTGTGAAGCTAAAAACTATTTAAAAGAACCACAGTTATTGTCACAATTTAGTCCAATATGGGGTAATCAATATTTTAAACCAGGGAGAGCGGACGCTGTATTTAAAGTATGGAATTTAAAAGGGATACAAAAGATTCAGGATTTATATTTGCCATGTGCAGACAACATAATGTCTTTTGAAGAGCTGAGGATCAAATTTAATCTCAATAGAACACATTTTTTTAAATATCTTCAACTTAGAAACTTTATTCGATCAAATCAAAATAAAGCTCTCACTCGACCTATTTATTCATCCTTGGAAAAAATGATGATGAAAGATAGTAAAAGAAAGGGTATTATTTCAGAGTTTTATAACTCATTGACACTATCTTCAAGTGAAAATTCACTGAAAAGATTAAACTACTGGAAAGAAGATCTGCAAATTGAAATTTCAGAGGAACAATGGGAATTGGCTTGTACAGAAGCTCAAACCAAATCAATAAATGCACGCCTTAAATTGATACATTTCAAATGGTTAATGCGGATGTATGTTACACCGGAGGAGTTAAATAGATATAACAAAAATATACCAGATACATGCACAAAATGCATGGAAAGTAAAGGAACCCTATTTCATTGTTTATGGGAATGTAGATTAATAAGAATGTTTTGGGAAGAGGTGAGGGTAACAATTGAAAAAATAATCTCAAAACAAATCATATTGAATCCTAAACTGTTTTTGTTGGGTCTGTACCCAGAAAAGCATAATTTTAATAAAAGTGAAAGAACATTCATAGACCTCAGTTTGCTTAATGCCAAAAAATGTATTGCACTATTATGGAAAAAGACTCATAGACCAGATGTGACTCAGTGGTTAAGACAGATGTTAACAAACCTTCCATTAGAAAGAATAACATATATACTAAAATCAAAGGAAATTGTGTTTGAGAATATATGGAGACCTTTTATTGATTATGTAAAAAATTTAAACATAACTCTTGAAGAAGAAGGTGAATGATGTGTGTGGACCTAGTAAATTCCAAACTGGTGAACATAATATGTATACTTATGTATTGGATTGTCTAGACTAAACAGAGGAGCATTGTTGAAGACTTGATTTTGTTGGTGGTTGTTGGTGTTTTTAGTGCATTTTTTTTTTTTTTTTGTAGTACTTTAGTGTTAGTGTTTGATTGTTTGTATCATGTTTGTTAAAAAAAAAAAAAAAGGTTCAATAAAGATATTGTGGAAAAAAAAACAACACAAATTCCATACTTCCAACAGATACTTTTCACATCGATGAGGTAAATGAGAAGTTAATTGCTGGTATTGTTAAAACACTGTCAAACTCAAAAACTAATGATATCTACAATATGAGCACTTCCTTTCTCAAAATGCACAGCAAAATATTAATCAAACCACTGACTCATCTCATTAATCTCTCCATTAGGTCTAGTACATTTCCATCTGGCTGGAAAAAAGCTGTCGTCATACCAGCTCATAAATCAGGCAGTAAAGACGATATATGCAATTACCGCCCAATCTCTATTTTACCAGTCCTATCTAAGGTTCTTGAAAAAGTTGTAGCTACACAGCTGATAGACTACTTACAAGACAGTCAACTTCTTCATCCACATCAATTTGGTTTTAGACCAGGATACTCAACAGAAACAGCAAATTGTTGCCTTATTGAAAACGTCAAACAGTCCTTGGACAGGGGTAATGTGGTAGGAGCTGTTTTTCTAGATCTCAAAAAGGCTTTCGATACTGTAAACCACAGTTTGCTTTTATCCAAAATGGTATCTTTTAACTTCTCCCCAAATACATTAGAATGGTTTGCATCTTATCTCCAGAATAGAGAACAGTGTGTAAAAGTTCACCAGGATAAATCCTCATTTTTAAACAACCGCATGGGTATCCCACAAGGGTCCATTCTTGGTCCTTTACTTTTCAGCATTTTTATTAATGACTTGCCGTTACACTGCTCAGCTGCAACATGCCAACTTTATGCAGATGATGCAGTTATTTACACAGCTGCCAAGACTCCAGCACAGGCTGCAGATGTACTGTCTACAAGTATGGTTGATGTCCAAGAGTGGCTCCTCAAGAACCATCTATTGCTGAACCTTCAGAAAACAGTCTCAATGTGCTTTTCAATCAAAAAATGTAACCTGCAACATTTTAAAGTTAATATACATGATCATGACATCAGTTTAGCTACAGAATTCAAATACCTTGGCATTGTACTAGATCCTCAACTCAAATTTAATCTTCATATAAAGAAAATTTCAAAAACAGTAAAAAAAAATCTGAACTGCTTTAAATTAATTAGATATTACATACCTTACGAAGCAGCTGCACTGTATATGCATTCTATGGTTTTTTCTCATATATCATACTGTTTGACAGTCTGGGCTCAAGCAGCCCCTTCCACAATAAGACATATAGGTTCATTATATAATCAAACCCTAAAAATCTTGGACAAAAAGCCCATTAGGTGGCATCACTGTAATGTTTTAAAAAAATACAACCTATTGAGTTTTGAGAGCTTCATTGACCTCTGTCTTCTGAAATTAACGTTCAAATGTTTCCATAAATCAGCACCCGAGCCACTTGCTGGTTTCGTCCAAAGACAGGACAGCAGCAGAGCCACCAGGAGTTCTGTTAACAATAACTGTAAAATATTCCACCGCAGAACCACATTTGGACAAACAGCTTTCTCTATAAAGGGCAGTCACATCTGGAACACAATGCCAAATGAAATTAAAATAATAACGGACTTTAAAACATTCACTAAAAATGTTAAAAACTGGCTGAAAAATAAACAAGAATGTACTCATGTATGAATTAATTGTCTGCAAAGTGAGAGTGAATGAAGGGAAGGAATAAATGTGTTTGTTTATAGTGAGTGACGGAGGGAGGAAGGCCTGAAATAGGCAAATGTGAGTTATGTTATATGTGTTAAATGTGAGTCAGGCTGTTATATTTGTGTATTTATAATATTTATAATATTTATGTTAAATGTGAGTCAGGCTGTTATATTTGTGTATTTATAATATTTATAATTGTGTATTTATAATTTTTCTGCATTGTTGTATGTGGTTATTGTGTTTATTTTTTATCTTGATTCTTTTTTCTAAAGCCCATCCAGGGACAAGAGTTGCAAATTAGCTAATAGCTATACACTCTATGTGCAACACATCAGATTGATTGTCTTTGATTAATTGTCTATGTTTATTGCACTGTCCCTGTCAAATAAACTAATCTACTACTACTACTCTGCAGGCACAATGTTTGACCGTCTCCAGGTGATCTGCACCAACCAGCAGGACCTGCAGGACTGGATGGAGCACCTGAGCAGACAGATCAAACACACAGCAGCCACAGCGCCCAGCCACAAACCCCTCACCGTTCCCTGCCACACGGTCAGCACTCTGACTGCACACTCACATGCAGACAATTTTCTCTCTGTAGTCACTGGTTAACTGTTGATTGTGGGGTGAATTGGCTGATTTCTCACGGGCTGATGATAATCCCTCATGACAGGCTGACTCACATACCTACCTAACTGAACAACTCATTTTTGTAGCTTTCTAGAATAGCTGTAATGAATCAGAATGAACTTATATGCATAACAATCATAAATGCTTATCCACACAGTGAATTTACAGTGAATAAATGCCAGTGTTGACTCTAATTGCAGTAGGCCACTTGTTGGTAGCTCTACTAAGTAACCCTGTATTTCTGATTGATTTAAAAATAGTTAGTTGTTCCATGTTTGATCTCTGTGACCAGTCGAGGAGGTTTGAGCATTTCCAGCTTTGAGTAGATCCCAGTACAGGTCATGAATTGGGGAATCTTTAACCTGCATCTCTTTTGCCAACAACCAAGCCCTGTGACTTAAATTAAAAAAAGAATTAAAAGAATTACTAATGCTTAAGGAAAAAAGCTGCAAATTAAGAGAGCAGTTGTAAATTAATGAAGGAAAAAGTAACAAATTAAGGAGAAAAAAAAGTCTCAACTTTTACAAGAAAAAATGCTAGTTTATTTAAAAAGTAATACCTGGTTTGTTCCAAATTTATGAGAAAATAAACACATTTATGACAAAAATGCGATAATTTTACTGGAAGACATTGCTAATTAATGGGAAAAAGTCAAATCTATAAAAAAAAGTTGAATATTTAAGAGGGAAAATTGCCTTTACTTTCAGTTTTATAAATATTTTTGTGGCTCCATGAAAATTTTAACATTTCTCCATATACTGTAGCTGTAGTATGGGTTGCAGATTTATGACTGTGGTTCCGCAACTTCTATGCACATGTGAATACAAGAATACTAAAGATTGTTCTTCTTGACAAGTGTTATGAGCATGAAATGTCCTGGCTGTCATTCATTTATTTTGGTCAGTTTCAGGCTTTTCAGTTGTTATATTTGTTTTTCAGCATGACAGAGCAGTGGTCAAAGTGGTCAACTCTAGACAGAAAACACAGGCTTAAAACGCCATCTGAGATCTGTGGGAAGATTCAGAATTGTCTTTTGTTTAATATTTAGGGTTGGTTTTTGTTTTGTTTTTTTTTCCCCCCTCCGTAGCTCCCATCTCACCCGCTTACCCCATCCCGGCATGCTGAAAGTAGGGCAATGACGGTGGCCCCCACCTACCACACCCTGCCTCACCCATCCTCACATGGAACACCCCACAGCACCATGATGTGGGCCCCTCTGGAACCACCCAACACTCCTAAACCCTGGAGCCTGAGCTGCCTGCGACCTGCACCGCCACTACGGCCCTCTGCTGCCCTCTGCTACAAGGAGGTGACGGCACATTTTTATTTAGTTTGAGCATCCTTTTATGAAGTTTCGTTTGTTTTCTCCTGTCAACCTTTTTTGCCTTATCCAGGATCTTAGTAAAAGTCCTAAGAGTGTAAAGAAGCTCCTTCCCAAGCGCAAACCTGAGAGGAAGCAGTCTGAAGAAGAATTCGCCTTGAGGAAGAGTAGGTTTAAAGTCTTTACGCTTTATTAACTAGTGTTTTCCATGTTATTGTAATAATGTTGCATTTTAGAAAATGGCTTAACATCAGTCTGGCTAAGAGAAGCACAGCTTAGGGATAAGGACCTGTACTTAAATAGTGCTTTTTCTAGTCTCAAAGACCGCTCAGAGCGCCTCACTAGTACGAACCCTCTATTCTAACGGCCTATAGGAGACGGATAACCTAGGGACAATTTAGAATGACCAATTAATCTAACATGTATGTCTTTGGCTTGTGGGAGGAAATCGGAGCCCCCGGAGCAAGCCCACGCACCACGGGGAGAACATGCAAACTCGACACAGCGGTTCCTACCCCTGCCAGCCTGGGGATTCGAACCTGGAACCTTCTAGCTGTAAGGCAACAGTGCTAACCACTGTACCACCGTGCTGCCCAAGTGACCACATTGGCTGTTGTGTGTTGAACCCCCAATATGTTCTAATATGGCTATTATTTTTATAAACTTGTGCGTAGATATTTGTAAATTGGATTTGCTTGAAGTCAGATTTTGGTTAGACTGGCTGTCGGCATGGCTACCGTTAGGCCTGCTTACTGTTAAAAAGTCTCAAATGTGGTTATATAAATTAAGACCTTAAAAATCCCTAAAGCTGAAAAAATATTCCTTAAATCCATCGTTCATTGGCCTTAAAAAAATACCACATGACAAACATGTTTACCACTTGACTATGACCCTGATTATATTTCCGACTTATTCTTTATGTGACACTACATTTTAGGAAAATTACTGCACACGTGGCTTTCCCCAATCTTGAGTTGCTCAGCTCACTAGTACGATATGATTTTGCTTATTTATTTTTTTACTTTGTGTTGGCTCCAGCATTGGAGTGAAAGTCGTAGCTGGCATAAGAAAAGCTTAAGGACCAGGTTTGAGTTTTTAGAGATGGCTGGTACTCCCTGGTGCAGGAATACTAACCCTGCACACATGCATTCATTTCTAGCTCATCTCAGTTGGTAGACAAAGATGAGCTTATCCATTCACCTTAAAGTTGTTGCCAGCTTGGATTATTTGATGGATTTTAAGATCCATGTTACATTTGTTTGACGACTCAGCTGAGCCTTGGGATGCTCTGCTGTCATCCCTGGTTTTATGATTGCTGTGCCTTCTTTTGCTCAGGTACTGCTGCTCTGGAAGAAGACGCCCAGATCCTGAAAGTTATCGAAGCATACTGCACCAGTGCCAAAACCAGGCAGACTCTCAATTCCAGTAAGCAAAACTAAATTTTTGACAGTAAAGTGAAAAAAGGAGAGTGGTTTCTGCTACAGCTTAATATCTTTGTATTGCCATTACTCGTATTCTGTGCTGTCTTTCTTTAACACTGATATTCTAAACTGAACCTTCTAACAATATCTTGTTTCTTTCTGTCTTTTCTCCATTCCTTTCTCTTTGGCATCGTTTCCTTTTCTCCATACTGTGATATAATTTCTTCATGTATTCTGGTCTCCTGCATCATCCCACACTTGCTATCTGTCATTGGTTACATGCGTTGCCATTTTTGCCATGTTCCCTACGCTACATCCTCCCTGCTTGCTTTCCTTCAATCGTCATTCCTTCCCTTTGCACAACCGCCGTCACGCTGGCCTGCCACCACCAGCCTGGCAGGGCACTGACCTGATGCACAACCACGTGCTTGCTGACGTGGACCAGTCCTGTGTGGATTCGTCGGGCCGCCATAGCAGCGTGTCACGGCCAGAACTGACCTCTGATCTTTCGGAGGACTCTGACTATGACTCCATCTGGACCACCCACAGTTACAGGATGGGCTCAGTGCCCCGTAAAAGTTGCATCTCTCACCAGAACTAAAGACCAACCAGTACTGCCACGCTGTACTGAAATATAGCGTACAGCTCGCTTACCTCTTTTATCTTCAATGTATTTAAAAAAAAAATAGATTTTTTTAATTTAACTATTTATTTTCTATTAACTTTGTTAAATTTTTGTTAATTTATTTGGTTTATTTATTTTTCAGCTGTTGGTTTGAGGATGATTTAAGCATCTCCCTGTTGCCTTTGCCACTTTTCCCCCCCTTTTATGTGCCTCCTCTCTTTCTGTAGTTGTCATGGAGTAGGTGTTCGATAATTAACGTTAATTTATCTTGAATGTGACCGCTCCCCTTGTTTGACCATTAGCGTAATGAACTCCGAGCAGAGAAAACGGGGATTTGGAAGTGGATTAAAGGGGAGGGTGAGGTGGGGACCGGGCTTTTCCTGTCTGATATTCAGATGTAATTCAGGAACGAGTGTATTCTATTTACCCATGTACTACTTCTCTCCAGTTTCTAGAGGATGTATGCGCAAACATAGCACAGATGCTGCACAAGCACACACATACAGGTTCAGGCACATGTGGCCCCTCTGTCTAAAAAAAAAAAAAAGAAATAAAAGGGAACGGCATGCCGACAGATGTTGCGTTCCCATTAGAGGTCTATGGGATGTACAAAAGTAGCGATTTGAGATGAGTCCCGAGTTCAAAACCCAGACGAACTGCCAAATTTTTTACTTTCCATCATCTTGTGCACTTCTGCTGGGAACATGATATCCAAGTGCTTAATACTTCATATCAGTGACGTTCTCATAATTAAAATATCTATTAGAGTTTAAGATATGTTGAATTTGAATCTACATCTTGCTAACAACAAAATATATCTAATTTGTCGTATTCAGTCTTTTTTTTTTGGTTATTTGTCCATAGCTGCTACAGAAAGAGGAGATTATCACATATCTCGAATCAAGGTTTACAGTCTTATTAAAGTTCTTTGTATTAGAACTAGTGAACATTAAGGGTCTATTTACCCAAATTACAAAAAACTGTTTTCATGCTACCTACTGTACTACAGCAATGCACAGTTGTATGTTGTATTGTTGAAAGTTGGATTTATAAACCTCAGTGGAGGTGGAAAGTAAAGCTAAACCACCTTCAACACTACATGCTACCACTGGAGTTAAGTGATTGCTTATGTTTTTTGTACTTTTTAGTAAAGAGACCCTTAATACTAGTAACGTATTTAATTTATAGTGCAGTCTCCTAATGTTTCTGTCAGTGCCACAGGGTCACATTTAAACTGTTATAAGTCTCAAGTTAGTGTATTTGTAGAAAAAAAAATGTTTCATATAAAATCTGTTATAGAGGGCCAGCCTGGTACCTGAAAACTACAAATTAAAACATTAACAGCCCTGTTATACAATTTGAATGCCTTTGTTTAATAGCTGTATGTCTGCTGGTGGGCAAAGGAATAATTATTCATTCTGGAACATACATTAACTTGCTTTCTTGCAGATAGTTAGTTGTAAAGAATGACACCAGCCATGCATAGCTGTTCTATAGGTGTGGGTTTGAGGATGATATGGCGTTGGAAAGCTAGAGGTCCAGTTAAGTGGAAAAAAAATTGAGTTGGTGCATAGAACAGAGGTACCAGCTTTGTTTGCCTGAGTTATTGTCAGTCAGTCAAAGGAATGTCAAACTGTAAACGTGGTAGAATATAACTTTCTAAAAATATGTATATGAAGTGTAAAATTTAGTATATGAATGGTCTTTTCACCCGGTGATATGTTATTTCTGTTCTTAAATTCAGCATTTTAACACGAGAGTTAATAGGAATTACAGGTCCAGGGTATATGAACTTGTGGGCACAACTGCTCGGTTAGCACTAATTACTAGTGGTTAAAATACAGCTGTGCCCATACATTTTCATAACAGTGGAGATATTTAAAAGTAGAGGGCACTCAGAGCGCATACCTCCGCCAGTGCTCCGTCTCTCCCCCACTCAGGCCGTACATTGCGAGAGGACCTTAGTGAAGGTATGCACTCGTGGATCACCTCCAGAATCTAATGGATTCCTCCAGAGCCTAAGGACCACCTCTGGTGAAAATTTCATTAAAAATCCATCCAGTTGTTTTTGTGTAATCCTGCTAAAACGACACATGAAGACAGGGCCTTGGCGGAGGTATGTGCTCCCGGGTCACCTCCCAAGATTTAATGAGTTCATCCTTAGGCCAAGGGCCACCTGTGGTGAAACTTTCATCAAAATCAGCTGAGCAGTTTTTGCATAATCCTGCTAACAGACAGACAAACAAAATGGCACCGATTACATTACCTTCTTATGGTAATTATGGACACAACTGTAACTCTGCGTTGGAGCCTGTGGTAGCTATCAAAGATATAAAATGGTTTAAATTCCCAAGAGCGGTGCGTAGGCTAAACATGTCATCAATCCATCACATCTCCATACTAATACTACAAGCAAAGAATTAATGTATTTTCACACACATAACCAGAAGACAGCAGTTCTGTCTGGTTTACGTTTAGATTAAGATTTTGCAAAAGTAATTGGACAGCTTTGCCATGAGCGGGTATCAAGCTACTCTAACTCTGCGCAAGAAAGCAAATAACTATATTTTTTTTTTCTCCAAAAGTGTCGATCGGTTTCTTTGAGGTATTGCTGTTGTGTTATATTCTGACAATTTCAAAAACACCAGGATGTTCAGTATCTCTTGAAAACATCCCTTCTGTCACAGCTAACTAGCACCTATGCTGCAGCCTCATTAGCCAGATGTGCCTCTGTGTTGTCTGGCTTGTGAGGCTCCCCATGCTGTCTCGCATTAATGACTATTTTTATGAAGAAGTATTTTTCCAGTATTGGTAATATAAGTACAGGTTGACATCCTATTATAGTGAGCAAAGTGAGTGATGTATGGAATATATATATATATATATATATATTGGTCAATTACGATTTCAGCTTTTTAAATTTTTTTTGTTGTATTTATTTTTTATACATTTTTAAAATTTTATTTAACATTTTACTCTGTATGGTGATATTTACAAAATGATCTCTTGACGAATAGTTTGTTTTCTTGCTTTTTTTTTAACATTTTGTGAGTCTGAAACCAAGTTTACACAGAAACTATATCATAATGTGTTTGAGTTGTTTTGCACAATCATGCAATGAGCCAATGGGTGGGTGTTTGGTGGATAGAATGTGTTAAATTATGTACTTTTTGTCGTCTGCCTAGAGTGTGTATGATATATTCCTTAAAGGTAGACCTAAGTATTCAGTGTTACTGTAAAGTAAATGCTCATCCGTTATGTAAATGCTCACCCTCGTTGTTTTGATGGCGTTGAGGGTAATAAGAAAAATAAAACAAACGATCAGTTATACAGAGACATGAACAACTCATTCAATCTCAGAATACTGTCAGAGTGGACTTGAAATATAAAGAGCACATTAGTCTCCCTTTGTGTAAATAATAGTTGTCTTAAAGCAAGAGAAAAAAAAGAAAACGTTCTACCTTCGCTGAGTATTTGAGCTAAGAATATCACTGTCCTTCTATCATGTGCTATACTTGTGACAGGTGTATTCTGTGATTTAAGAAACTAAGTCAAACTGGGACAGGCAGGGGTGAAGAGTCTTTAACCACCATTGTCCTCTGTGTGCTGTAATGTTGTATTCAATTCACACACACGTGACCATGTCTTCTGCAAACAAACGGCGCCTTCAGTGTACTACTTCTACACTGCTGAAATGTTCAAGTCCCAAACACTGTATTATGAGTTTTGAATAAATCTGTCATTTGGTAGATACTGGCCTTCTGGTGATTTGTTATAGAATTACAGTTCTGGTTTCATTTGGGTTTGCAGTGATTGAAATCTGTATGTCTGTGTGTTGTCTTCTCAGAGCCTCATTTCCTCTCACTATCCCCTGATTTCTGGTCTGTGCCTGACTAACACTCGACCTCAGTCAGCTATCTGTTTGCTTCTCTCGGGTGTTGTCAGTCATTCAAAATGAAGGTCAGACTGACCCAAGCCTTAAAGATCTAATTTGGCAAAGATACCATACCGTACTACAACATGAGGCAATTGTTGAGAACTCTTGTGTTTTGAAACAGGACCGCAAAAGGGAGCAGGGCTGCATGTGATTATCCCTGGGGAGGAGAAAGTCCTTGTGGAGGATCCCAGTCGAAATGGACAAAGTGCTCTGGAAGAAAAGTAAGACTGACGTTATGTGCCTCTCGTTTGCTGATACTTTATTCCGGCAAAGTGGTGTACTACATGGTAGGATTAATGAATTAACAAGTGACATCTGTCCCACAATCATGATATACAGTGCTGTGAAAAAGTATTTACCCCCTTCCAGCTCTATTTACATTTTTGCATATTTGTCACACTTAAATGTCTCAGATCATCAAACATATTTTAATATTGGACAGAGATAACATGAGTAAATACAAAATGCAGTTTTTAAATGATGATTTAAAGAAGAAGAAATTTCATTTAGTAATGGAAAAAAGCTATCCAAACCTACCTGGTCCTATGTGGAAAAAGTAATTGCCCCCCCCCCCTTCCCCCCGTTACATCATGCAGTAACTGATTAGCCACATATTTTGGAAAGCTAAGTTCATTTTGCACTCGCCGCACCCAGGCCTGATTACTGCCAGACGTGTTGAATCAAGAAATTACTAAAGGTGGATTCACACTACAATGTTTGGACCGACTTTTGCTGATGTTTTGGCAAACGTCTGGCTCTGCTGGCAAAAGTTTACAATTGTTGGTGTTTGTTGGCAAATGCTGGCGAAAATTGTGTACTTGGAATTTTCCAGCTTGCTGAAAATTTGCTGACGTTTGGAAATACACATTGGTGAAATTTGTGCTCAGTTTTTAATAGTTCCTGAGCGCTGAGCTAAGTATTGCAGAGTTTACCTAAGTCAGTCTCAGTTAAAGCTGAGTTTGCACTAGTGTTTGGACTGACTTTTACAGACGTTTGAAAAATCAGAGAAATACTCAGCGCAGGTCAGCTGACGTCAGCGTCAGGCGACCCTCATATAAAGATCAGTGTTTGTAGAGGCTTCCTGCCATTCTGCTTGTCGAGTGAACACATCTCCCTTGGGCATACGTTTCAGTATTTATTTTCATTTGATATTCCTATGTAGTTACTTCTGCATATCCTTTCCCCCTGTTCATTCATTCATTCATTCATCTAAAAAAAAGATAAAATAATGTTGTAGACTCCCAACATACTAAGTTCACAATTAAAATATGAATGCAGATGGAATAAAAAGCTATTTAGTGAATCATCATATAAATTAAATGACGGGTGATTATATTTTGACTGTTAAGCCTCTCTCCATTAAAATAACATAAAATCCTGTTAAATGTCATTTATTTTTGACAAGACATTGGCACTGTTTGATTCCCACACAGGAAGTGAACCAGTAAATCCTGGAGAATGACTACGCACAGAGCAGAAAATTAAGAACAGTAAATTTCTCAATTAGATTTTTTTTCTTTTGGGCTGTCACATTTTTGAGAGATTACACACAGCTTGTGTCCACTAAACGTGTTTTTTTGTCACCTGACTGCCCTGAACGTCTTTTTTTCAGCGTTTGTGTGTGCACTGTGTTATGGGAAAAAAAAAAAAGTCTGTGCCCTGTATCCCAGCAACAGCTTGTCAGTCTCAGCTCAGCACTTCCACTTTTCCTATGGTCAGACTTTCTACTAATTTTTAATAGCAGTCTCCAAATAACAATGGACAGGAAACATATTCTAGCATTGGAAGCAGCTCTGGATGCAAATTATGATCACATGGAAAACAGGAGTCTTGAGTAAAGACTGTACCGGCATCCTATGTCCCGCCCTTCCTTAATTCTGATTGGCTGCTTAGAAAGGTCTGACATTGACAAGCTCAGCTGCAGTCTGAAAAGTTGAACTTTTTTCAACTCTGAGCGCTGCGACAAAAAGCGGCCATCGCCGAGGGCATTTCAGCGCTGTAAACGCTGGTCTACATAGAGAATGAATAGAAAATAGTTGCCCACAGCTGAAATTTCTCAATAAGGAGATTTTTTTTTCCTTTTGGCTGTCACATTTTTGAGAGAGAGAGACCTTTTGACCTTTTAAAATAAGCCTTTATTGCACACTTCAAAAAAAAAGTAAGCACACCAACATCACTCCACCAAGTGTGTCACATTGGAAAAAGTGCAAACTGAAATGTTCCCCCCCCCACACCACACAGAGCAGTCCTTGCAGTCCACCTATTCAAAGATCCAGTTCTGTGACAGTCAATTACAGTCAATTAAATGTCATATACAAGTCTGTTCAAACAATATCCCAAAAATGTGGGAAACAGGCAGAGGAACGACCGCCATTCATTCCTCCTGTCGGGCGCACTTGACCGGCGTTCCCCCTGCTGCTTTACGCAGGGCTGTCAGGTGTTTCTTGAGGCGATAACGTTTCCTTTCATCCAGGAGGTCAAGACCAACCTGCCTTCTTAGCACATCCACAGACTTAATGAATTTATCAGTGTCACTGAAGTAGTCGGCGACCCTAATGGCTTTGTTAATAGGTTTCATCCAGAAAAGCATTTATTTCTTCCAGTGAATACAAACTCGTGTTTGTACTGCATTTTGCCTCAATAGACCCAGTATTAGACACAGTGTCGTTATCAGATTCCATTTCCTCGGCAGCACAACTCAGCTGACTGCTTGGTTCTCCCGGGCCAGTGGATTCATCATGGGCCACATTTTCCTGGACGCCAGCCTCAGCAGCTGACTGTCGCTGTTCCATCCCCCGCTGTGGAACGGTAGCAGCCTCCGGAAGCACAGCCGCTGATGTCACACAGCGAGATTCTGACGCACCATCAGGTCGGTGCTCTGTCCCCTCCTCCGAAGCGGCAGCAGCTGGCGGAGGCACAGCTGCTGACGTCACACAGCGAGATGATTGTGATGCACCATCAGGTCGGTGCTTCGTCGCCTCCTCCGAAGCGGGAGCAGCTGCCGGTGGCCCAGCTGTTGACGTCACACAGCGAGATGATTGTGACGCACCATCAGTGACCCTCGTGGTGCCATCGCCATCAACGCTCCTGGCCGCAAGCTGGGCCGCGGGCGGCACAGCCGGGCCATCCGCAGACACAGCGGCAGGCTCCGTAGCAGGGGTAGCGGGAGCGGAGGCCGCGCCGCAGCTGCGGACGGCGGCGCGAGCGGAGGGCTCGCCGCCGGCACCATCCGCGGCTCCATCAGGGCCCTCCGCCCGCTGCCTGTGCGGACAAGCGAACCGTTTATGGCCCACGTCTCCACATTCAAAACACTTCATCTGTCCCGAGCTCGCATACACCATATAAGATCCGTCCCCGTGCTTGACCCTGAAGGAGACTTCCAGAGTCTGAGTGGGCGAGTCGAGAAACATGAACACCTGTCGCCTGAGTGATTTCACATGTTTGAACTTGGCAGCCTTGCATCCCAAAGGCAGAGTCGTAAACAGGCCCGCAAACTTCCCAAATCTGCGGAGCTCCGTCGCCAGCTGCTCGTCAGTGATGAAAGGTGGAACACCTGAGACGGTGATTCTCGTTGATGGGACAGATAAGGGGGACACCTGTACATACATTTCCCCGATAACCACACCGCTTACAATCAGGGTGTGGACATCGTCTTCAGCCGCCAGAAACACAACCACAGCTCTATTCATTCGGGAAGCAAAGCAGACCGCGTCAGGGCCCACCTGCTCGGCCACAGCCTCTAGGACCTCCTCCACTGTAACAGCGCTGTCCGGGGGAACGATCCTCACCCCCTGGTGGATAGATGGAGGTGGCTTTCCCAAGGCCGAGAGAGAGAGAGAGAGAGAGAGAGAGAGAGAGAGAGAGAGAGAGAGAGAGAGAGAGAGAGTGTAAATATGTATGTATGTAAGTATGTATGTATATACAATATGTATATACTGTATATGTGTGTGTGTGTGTGTGTGTGTGTGTGTGTATACTGTATATATATACGGTGGGGCAAAAAAGTATTTAGTCAGCCACCAATTGTGCAAGTTCTCCCACTTAAAAGATGAGAGAGGTCTCCAATTTTCATCATAGGTATACCTCAACTATGAGAGACAAAATGAGAAAACGAAATCCAGAAAATCACATTGAAGGATTTTTAATGAATTAATTGGTAAATTCCTCTGTAAAATAAGTATTTGGTCAATCCCTAAAGTTCATCTCAATACTTTGTTATATACCCTTTGTTGGCAATGACAGAGGTCAAACGTTTTCTGTAAGTCTTCACAAGGTTTTCACACACTGTTGCTGGTATTTTGGCCCATTCCTCCATGCAGATCTCCTCTAGAGCAGTGATGTTTTGGGGCTGTCGCTGGGCAACACGGACTTTCAACTCCCTCCAAAGATTTTCTATGGGGTTGAGATCTGGAGACTGGCTAGGCCACTCCAGGACCTTGAAATGCTTCTTACGAAGCCACTCCTTCGTTGCCCAGGCGGTGTGTTTGGGATCATTGTCATGCTGAAAGACCCAGCCATGTTTCATTTTCAATGCCCTTGCTGATGGAAGGAGGTTTTCACTCAAAATCTCACGATACATGGCCCCGTTCATTCTTTCCTTTACACGGATCAGTCGTCCTGGTACCTTTGCAGAAAAACAGCCCCAAAGTATGATGTTTCCACCCCCATGCTTCACAGTAGGTATGGTGTTCTTTCTCCTCCAAACACGACAAGTTGAGTTTTCATCAAAAAGTTCTATTTTGGTTTCATCTGACCATATGACATTCTCCCAATCCTCTTCTGGATCATCCAGATGCTCTCTAGCCAACTTCAGATGGGCCTGGACATGTACTGGCTTAAGCAGCGGGACACGTCTGGCACTGCAGGATTTGAGTCCCTGGCGGCGTAGTGTGTTACTGATGGTAGCCTTTGTTGCTTTGGTCCCAGCTCTCTGCAGGTCATTCACAAGGTCCCCCCGTGTGGTTCTGGGATTTCTTTTCACCGTTCTCGTGATCATTTTGACCCCACGGGGTGAGATCTTGTGTGGAGCCCCAGATCGAGGGAGATTATCAGTGGTCTTGTATGTCTTCCATTTTCTAATAATTGCTCCCACAGTTGATTTCTTCACACCAAGCTTCTTACCTATTGCAGATTCAGTCTTCCCAGCCTGGTGCAGGTTTACAATTTTGTTTCTGGTGTCCTTTGACAGCTCTTTGGTCTTGGCCATAGTGGAGTTTGGAGTCTGACTGTTTGAGGTTGTGGACAGGTGTCTTTTATACTGATAACGAGTTCAAACAGGTGTCATTAATACAGGTAACGAGTGGAGGACAGAGGAGCCTCTTAAAGAAGAAGTTACAGGTCTGTGAGAGCCAGAAATCTTGCTTGTTTGTAGGCGACCAAATACTTATTTTACCGAGGAATTTACCAATTAATTCATTAAAAATCCTTCAATGTGATTTTCTGGATTTTTTTTTCTCATTTTGTCTCTCATAGTTGAGGTATACCTATGATGAAAATTGGAGACCTCTCTCATGTTTTAAGTGGGATAACTTGCACAATTGGTGGCTGACTAAATACTTTTTTGCCCCACTATATATATATATATATATATAGTACAGTACATATATATGTACTGTACACAGACCCTTCTTCTCTACATCCAATTATGACATCATTATTAATATTTACTCCTTAGGTTAGAATTTCACTTTTTTCTGCTCAGTGTGATACTGTAGTGTGATACACTACAGTACATACAGTACAAACAGTGGGGCAAAAAAGTATTTAGTCAGCCACCAATTGTGTACGTTCTCCCACTTAAAAAATGAGAGAGGTCTCCAATTTTCATCATAGGTATACCTCAACTATGAGAGACAAAATGAGAAAAAAAAAATCCAGAAAATCACATTGTCTGATTTTTAAAGAATTTATTTGCAAATTATGGTGAAAAATAAGTATTTGGTCACCTACAAACAAGCAAGATTTCTGGCTCTCACAGACCTGTAACTTCTTCTTTAAGAGGCTCCTCTGTCCTCCACTCATTACCTGTATTAATGGCACCTGTTTGAACTCGTTATCAGTATAAAAGACACCTGTCCACAACCTCAAACAGTCAGACTCCAAACTCCACTATGGCCAAGACCAAAAAGCTGTCAAAGGACACCAGAAACAAAATTGTAGACCTGCACCAGGCTGGGAAGACTGAATCTTCAATAGGTAAGCAGCTTGGTGTGAAGAAATCAACTGTGGGAACAATTATTAGAAAATGGAAGACATACATGACCACTGATAATCTCCCTCGATCTGGGGCTCCACGCAAGATCTCACCCCGTGGGGTCAAAATGATCACGAGAACGGTGAGCAAAAATCCCAGAACCACACGGGGGGACCTAGTGAATGACCTGCAGAGAGCTGGGACCAAAGTAACAAAGGCTACCATCAGTAACACACTACGCCGCCAGGGACTCAAATCCTGCAGTGCCAGACGTGTCCCCCTGCTTAAGCCAGTACATGTCCAGGCCCGTCTGAAGTTTGCTAGAGAGCATTTGGATGATCCAGAAGAGGATTGGGAGAATGTCATATGGTCAGATGAAACCAAAATAGAACTTTTTGGTAAAAACTCAACTTGTCGTGTTTGGAGGAGAAAGAATGCTGAGTTGCATCCAAAGAACACCATACCTACTGTGAAGCATGGGAGTGGAAACATCATGCTTTGGGGCTGTTTTTCTGCAAAGGGACCTGGACAACTGATCCGTGTAAAGGAAAGAATGAACGGGGCCATGTATCGTGAGATTTTGAGTGAAAACCTCCTTCCATCAGCAAGAGCATTGAAGATGAAACGTGGCTGGGTCTTTCAGCATGACAATGATCCCAAATACACCGCCCGGGCAATGAAGGAGTGGCTTCGTAAGAAGCATTTCAAGGTCCTGGAGTGGCCTAGCCAGTCTCCAGATCTCAACCCCATAGAAAATCTTTGGAGGGAGTTGAAAGTCCGTGTTGCCCAGCGACAGCCCCAAAATATCACTGCTCTAGAGGAGATCTGCATGGAGGAATGGGCCAAAATACCAGCAACAGTGTGTGAAAACCTTGTGAAGACTTACAGAAAACGTTTGACCTCTGTCATTGCCATCAAAGGGTGTATAACAAAGTATTGAGATATACTTTTGTTATTGACCAAATACTTATTTTCCACCATAATTTGCAAATAAATTCTTTAAAAATCAGACAATGTGATTTTCTGGATTTTTTTTTCTCATTTTGTCTCTCATAGTTGAGGTATACCTATGATGAAAATTGGAGACCTCTCTCATTTTTTAAGTGGGAGAACGTACACAATTGGTGGATGACTAAATACTTTTTTACCCCACTGTATACAGTATATGTACTGTACTATATATATATACTGTGTGTATATATATATATATATATATATATATATATATACACTACCGTTCAAAAGTTTGGGGTCACCCAGACAATTATTTTGTGTTTTCCATGAAAAGTCACACTTATTTACCACCATGAGTTGTCAAATGAATAGAAAATATAGTCAAGACATTGACAAGGTTAGAAATAATGATTTGTATTTGAAATAATAATTTTTTCCAGATTCTCAACCTGCTCAAAGGAAGGTCAGTTTTATAGCTTCTCTAACCAGCTAAACTGTTTTCAGCTGCGCTAACATGATTGCACAAGGGTTTTCTAATCATTCATTAGCCTTCTGACGCAATGAGCAAACACATTGTACCATTAGAACACTGGAATGATAGTTGCTGGAAATGGGCCTCTATACACTAGTGATGGGTCGGTCGCGAATGAAACGGCTCTTAGAGCCGGCTCTTTGAAGTGAACGACGGGAGCCGGCTCCCATTTGTTTTTGGTTTTTTTCCTCTCTCTCTCTCTCTCTCTCTCTCTCTCTCTTTTTTCTCTTCAAGCCGCACGTGATTGGTCAATATGTGTTTGTGCCTGCCTTGTGTTTGCCTGAGGGGGGAGGGGCAGTAGTTACAGTCACAGCAGCAGTAGCACACGAACAGAGCAGGAGGGAGAGAGAGAAAGAGAGCCAGGGGAAACAAGAAGAGACGACATCAACACATTAGAAAGGTATAGTAAAGAAAATGAGTGACACCAGGAAAAGAAGCAAAGTCTGGAACCATTTCAATTTTATTGACAATACAAAGGCAGAGTGTAGAGACTGCCAGAAAATCCCTCAGCAGATGCAATACTGGAAGTTAGATCCTACATTGGTGAGCCCCTTTGCCAGAGAAGTGCAAACCCACTGAGCTGGTGGGAGACCAAGGCTTCAATTTATCCACATCTTACCCAGGTGATGACACGGAGACTGTGCATTGTGGCAACATCAGTCCCCTCTGAGAGAATCTTCTCCAAAACAGGGCAGATAATTACTGAAAGAAGAAACCGGATCAGCTCCTCAAAGCTGAGGCACTTGGTATTTCTAAATGCCAACCTTTACCTTAATTAAAGATCTGGGTGTTCATTTTTTTCTTTTTGTTTTGCATATTTTAATTTATATTTTATTGTGTTGTGGTTTGCAGTGTTTTGTGTTGTTTCACTTTAAATTTGTTTAAAAGGAAAAAGTTGAAAATTTAAAGAGCTAAAAGTTGAATTGTAAATGGTTAGTTTTTGTATTTTATAATTTACTTTTTACATTTTATGTGGAGTGAATAAATAAAAGCATATTTATATAATAAACATAAATAAAAAACTTTTTTTTACATTAGTAATTCATTTTGTGCATAATTTTATGTTGTTGTTGATAATAAATTAAATTAATAAATTAAAGCAACAAAACAACCTGAAGAGCCGCTTGGGAGCTGAAAGAGCCGGCTGTTTTTAGTGAGCCGAGCCGAAAGAGCCGGTTCTCTAAAAAGAGCCGGAATTCCCATCACTACTATACACCTATGTAGATATTGCACCAAAAACCAGACATTTGCAGCTAGAATAGTCATTTACCACATTAGCAATGTATATTAGATGTTAGAGTGTATTTCTGATTAGTTTAAAGTTATCTTCATTGAAAAAAACAGTGCTTTTCTTTCAAAAATAAGGAAATTTCTAAGTGACCCCAAACTTTTGAACGGTAGTGTATATATATATATATATATATATATATATATATACAGTTGTGTTCAAAATAATAGCAGTCCCACATCACTAGCAAGATAAATCACTGTTTTTGTTAGAACTTCAACTTCTACACTGCAAGCAAGTTTCTAGAAGGTTTAATAGAGGTATAGAAAACCAACAGACCCAACAGGCATGACGTGCATGCTGCTGATTCTGTGAAACTGAATCATTAACTGAAAGGGGCGTGTTCAAAAAAATAGCTGTGCTGAGTTCACATAAGGCCCTTTTCCACTAGCCTCACTTAGCCCTACACCGCACCACTCAGCCCGCGTTTGAGCATTTTCCATTAGCCCCAGCACCGGTTAGCAGGTACTTTTTTAGTACCTGATCCAGGGCAGGGTCTAACTGAGCTGAGTAGGGCTGAGTATGGCTGTGATATGACTTTAAGAGACTGGTCGCCGCTGATTGGTCAGGTCGTAATGTCACGAAAACGACTTTTTCTGCTGAATTTACTCCACGACCGCCATTTGTAGTTGTTCAGCCAGTGAACACAGTGCGCCCCATTAATACAGTATATTATATTAATATACTGTATAATATACTTATATAATAATATACTCCTAATATTATATATTAGGATGTGCGCAATTTTCTTTCTATATTAGCCGACGATCGCATCCAGCGCGAGTTGGACGGATCTACTCGAAATGAAAAAATATACCAGCAGGTGTCCGAGCAAATGGGTTCCCAAGGGCACATCCGTACTGCCAAACAGTGTCGGGAGAAGCTGAAAAAGCTGAAAAGCGATTACCGAGCAGTGAAGGACCACAATGCTCGAAGTGCAGCGGATCGGAAGGAGTGGAAGTGGTTCGCTGAGAGACACTGGGCTCGACACGGCCACAGTCACGGCCACGGCCTTGGAAACCGTGGATGGTGAGTGTTGTTTTGAGATTGCGCATCTTTTCGCCACTTTATCCTTTCTGTGCCAAGCTCACTGTTTTTAAGAAATAGGAAGGTTGTTAGACTGTGGGTAATGGTTGTTACTGAGGCTTGCCTATTGTTTTGCAGCCAACTGCAGATTCACGCTTGCTTTGTGTTAAGTATTAGGGCGAACAAAACGCTGAATTACGCTTATTGTATTCCGGTTAAAAACTTGAGAGTGTTGTGTACATGTTGCACTTTGGTGTTAAGTTTTAAATTGCGTGCATTTTCTTTCTAGAATCGCAGTTCATATCACAGGGGTCCACCTCAGTGGACATGGGCACACCGGACTCTTCTGGCGCTGCGTCTGCGTCTGGCGAAGCGCCAGCTGGATCGACTCCGATGTCAGCCACATCACCAGCTCCATCTGGATCACGTTCAAGTGCCGGTAAGACACAATAACCACGATTTTTTTTTTTGGTTGAAACAGGTCCAGCGGAAACCAGGGTCGAAAATCCATCCATCCAGCCATCTTCTACCGCTTAATCCTTTACAGGTCGCGGGGGGGCTGGAGCCTAACAAGTTATGCACCAAATTGATTAATGCAATTTCCTGGAGCTGCATATTAATTAATTGAAAATGTCTTTTTAAATGTACAAAAAGGTTATTCTTTGGTCTTCACTTACCGGTGTTCCACAACCATTTTTAGGGGTGGTGATTGAAGTGCTGTTGTAACTCCTGTTTTAGAAAAACAAATAAAGCGCATGAACTGCCGTTGAAATCCACATGCTTCATTGAAATGCTTCGCGTCAGCTGACTGTATTAATCCATTCAGATTTCTGCGGCCACACTACAAGCAACTAGTTTAAACATTACCCATCCATATTCTTAATCTTAATCCTTTTTAGTTTTGCAGGGGGGCTGCAGCCGAAGACAGCACCCTGCGTGTTGCAAAATCTGCTCTACTGAGGGGCAGCAACATGACAGTTCAGCTTACATACAGCAATGAAGCATAATATAATAGTGACATTCCACCACAGACTTTCACCTGTGTAATTCCATAATATATGTAGTGATCCAGCTTTAACGACCATGCCTTTCTGTCTTTCCATCTAGGCAAGACGAAAACAGACAACTCCCATCGCTGACCTTACATTAGCGATGGTCAACATGCATGACGAAGAGATGCGGCTCTTGGAACGGCAACATGACCAGCGGCAAGAACACCATCAGGAGTACATGCAGCATTTGCGACAGGTGGCCGCAGATGTGCGGGCAGATGCGCGTGAAGCCCTGGAGCAGGACACTGCGTTACGAAGGGAAGAGCTCGCAGAGATGTCATCATTCAACAGAGATTTCCTGACCCTATTTGGCAGGCTTGTGGACGCATTTAGCAGTCGGCGTGACTAACCATGTCTCCCCACGCCCAGTCTGTTTTTTTGTTTGTAAATTTTGCTTCTGGAATAAAATTGTATTGTTTGCATCAAAAGTCTGGTTTATCTGTTATGACACCGTATGAGAAAAGCCAATAATTACATACACATTCCATTCTCTATTCACTCCACATGCTGCTGTTCATCAGGTCAGGTGTATAGCCTTCTAATGGTAATTTAATTTTTAACAACACAACGAAACGTAATGTCTTGGTAGTTTTTTTTATTTTAAACAAATTTGCAATGCTGAATCCATTTCTCTTGAACGGGTACATTTTTTATGTTATAAGCAGTTGTACAGGTGTGCTTGAACTTGTACAGTAGACACTGATAAAGGTAAGTACATGTAAGTTGAATGTTGCATCACCAGTCAAAATTTAATACATTAAGAAGGAATCTAGCTAAAATTTGGCACTAATAACAGTAGACAAATCAGACAAGGATACACAACTGTGTTTTTGTTGCACACAACTGTTGTTACCAACAAGTGCAAAATTTATATTCCCTTTTCCCAAAAATTAAAAATCAATTTGTAAGTAAAAGTGGGAGACCTTGACATGGGAATATGACATGTATCAGCACATGATTTATAGTTCAATTTGCATTTCCACCTAAGCAAAAGTGGCTTGTCGAGCTGGATTTTTGTGAAGATGGCCTGTGCGGTGTTTCTGCATGTAATTACATACCTGTCAAGTGATACGGTTTCGCCGTATTTTAATACGAGGAAAATGCAATTTTAGCAAATACGGGCATATTGCCATTTCTGTACGCCAAAGAGAAAAATATACGGGAAAAAAAATTATTGAGAGTGTGGGGAGGAACACGTCGTGTGTGTGACCCCCACAGCGGGGCTGGCAGAGCGCTCAGCGTGAGCAATTATCACAACAGTGAGAAGTGTGGACTCATCATTAGGCTGATGGCTTCGCACCTTCTTAACAGATAAGCGTTAGGAACAAGAGGACAGGTAGATGGACCATGCACAACATTTTATTTACAAAAAACATTTTTGAAATATATATGCACATAAATGTGGGCGAAATAGACAGGTACTGCATCACAGCACAGCATCTCGTATATCGGCTCCCTGCTCCTCTGCTCCCTGGGTCGCTGCCACCACTGGTTCATCTACTGCATCATCCAATGTAGTGTCAAACGTCTCTCCATGACTCTCACACAGATTGTGCAGAGCACAACAAGTCAGCACCATAGATTTAACCAGTTTCATGTTACAGTCATTCCTCTCTCCTTCCTCCTTCCTTCTCTCCTCGTCATCAGCCATTTTCTTTGTTGTGGAGGATTCGGTCGCGTGTTTGACGTCACGAGAGTGTGGCGCCGCCTTCTGTTCAGGAAATCCCACCCACCGCAGGTGTGCCAGCAGGTGCGCCAGCAGTAATGTTGAAAAGCAACCGAGGCCGAACCGAACCGAAGTGAGTAGAGTCGGGTTTTCAATCGGGGCTGGGCGGTGCTAGTGGAAAAGCGCCTTGGAGTGGAGGATGCCACTGTCACTCTGCTTAACATGCTTTTTAAACTTCTGGATTTTAATGGGACACACGCCAGGCTTTTATTTGTGGACTTTTCTTCTGCTTTTAATACAATCCAACCTTATATTTTAGTTGAAAGGCTCCTGCAACAATTTGATTTGAGTAATAATCTGGTGGGTTGGATTCTGGATTTTTTTAACCAACAGGACACAGAGAGTAAGGGTCAACGGTACATTGTCTGACCAAAAGTGTTCTTCTATTGGCTCTCCTCAGGGGTATGTGCTGTCACCACTACTCTTCATCCTGTACACAAACATGTGTTAGAGCAGACATGACAACAGACACATTATAAAGTATGCTGATGATTCAGTTGTTGTCAGTCTCCTCCAGGATGGTGAGAGTGGCCACGGCCCAGTAGTTGATGATTTTGTTCACTGGTGTGAGGATTCCTACCTGCAGCTGAATACGACAAAAACTAAAGATATGATTATTGACTTTAGGAGGAAAATTCCCAGGCACAAAGTCACTGTACTAAAAGGCCAGACCATTGAATGTGTGCAATCTTACAAATATCTTGGGACGATTATTGATAGTAATTTAAACTTTGAAGAGAACTGTTAAAGGGTGTGCAAAAAGAGTTAGCAACATTTGCACACTTGCACACTTCCAAATTGACCAAATCATAATGACAGTGTTTTATCGGGCATTTATTGAATCTGTTTTATCCTTTTCTTTAGTGTCATGGTTTGGTCAGATAAAACTGAAACAGAGGAAATCCTTAGACCAGGTAGTTAGATGGTCCAGTCGTTCGCTTGGTGAGTCACAGCTGAGCCTGACATCTCTGTACACCAGACAGGTACAGAGGATGGCTACCTCCATTTTAAATCCCACCCTTTTCACTGCCACTTTCAGCTTCTTCCCTCCAGACGGAGGTTTGCTGTCCCAAAATGTAAAACCCAGCACTACAAAAACAGCTTTGTTCCTGCTGCTGTCAAAGAGTTGAACAAGATGTAGTAATATATTGCACATAATTTAGCTATCTATTTATGAATTTTATTTTATATTTATTTATTTTTGTAGGTTTTTATTTGGGTTTTAAATCTTATATTGGGTTTTAGACTTTTGAGTTTTTAATCTCTTTGACTTAGTTTTTAACTTTTTTAATATGACCCTTCTCTCTTATCTCTTTTCTTATATTCTTATGTCCTGATTGGTGGAGCCTTGCGTACTTTTACCGTGTTTATAGTCAGCTTCATGTGTGCCTGTGTTTGTGTTCATGTTGAATGTAATTGTGGTTTGTAAATATGTGTCTAAAAGGATGTCACCTGACTGCAAAACAAATCTACCTACGGGTACAAATAAAGGAACCTGAACCTGAATCCTTCAATTGATATCTGTTTGGATGAGTTTACTCCAATTGACCTTTTAGAGTTAGATAAAATAATTTCCTTATCCAAGCCTTCAACTTGTCTTTTAGACCCTATTCCTACCAGGTTATTTAAAGAAGTCTTCCCATTTATTGGTAGCTCTATTCTTCAAATAACCAATTCTTCATTAATATTAGGCCATGTACTGCAGGCTTTTAAAACTGCTGTAATTAAACCCATACTCAAAAAGCCAACGCTGGATCCAGGAGTTTTAGCTAACTATAGACCAATCTCTAATCTGCCTTTCATTTCAAAAATCTTAGAATTGTTGCTACACAATTATTTGACCACTTGCAGGGAAATGGTTTATTTGAGGAGTATCAATCTGGGTTTAGAATCCATCATAGTACTGAAACAGCTTTAGTGAAGGTCACAAATGACCTCCTTATCGCATCTGATAATGGACTTGTTTCTGTACTTGTCCTTTTAGACCTTAGTGTAGCTTTTGATACTATTGATCATAATATTCTACTTGATAGATTAGAACACTGTGTTGGACTTAATGGGACGTCGTTGCAGTGGTTTAGATCTTATTTATCTGATAAGTTCCAGTTTGTTCATGTCAGTAATGAGTTTTCTTTCAACTCAAAGCTCAGTCATGGAGTTCCACAGGGATCTATGCTAGGCCCTATTCTTTTTAGTTTATATATGCTTCCATTAGGCAACATTATTAGAATGCACAGTATACATTTTCATTGTTATGCATATGATACACAATTATACCTGTCAATGAAGCCAGATGATAGTAATCAATTAGCCAAGTTAGAAGCCTGTCTTAAGGAAATCAAAGCTTGGATGACTTGTAATTTCCATCCATCCATCCATCCATCCATCTTCTTCCGCTTAATCCTTTTCGGGTCGCGGGGGGGGGGGGGCTGGAGCCTATCCCAGCATCTTTGGGCGAGAGACAGGGTGACTGAAGTCATTCTTCTTGGTCCAGAAAACCTTAGAAATACCTTTCCAAATCAAACTTTTAGTTTGGATGCAGTTTCTCTTTCTCTTAATAGCTCTGTGAGGAACCTTGGAGTTATTTTTGATCAAGATCTGTTTTTCAATGCATATATTAAATTAGTTTCTAAGACTGCCTTCTATCATTTGCGTAATATTGCCAAGATTGGGAGCATCTTGTCTCAGAGCGATGGTGAGAAACTAATCCACACTTTTGTTAGCTCTAGATTAGATTATTGTAACTTTATTATCAGGTTGTCCTGAAACATCTCTAAAAAGTCTTCACTTGATCCAAAATGCTGCAGCAAGAGTTTTAACAGGTACTAGAAAGAGAGATCATATCTCTCCGGTTCTGGCCTCCCTTCATTGGCTTCCGATAGAGTTTAGAATTAAGTTTAAAATCCTTCTTCTCACTTTCAAAGCTCTAAACAATCGGGCCCCCTTTTATTTAAAAGATCTGATACTACCCTATTATCCTAACAGAGCACTACGCTCCCAAAATGCTGGATTACTTGTAATACCTAGAATCTCCAAAAGTACAATGGGAGGCAGAGCCTTGAGTTATCAAGCTCCTCTCCTGTGGAACCAGCTGCCAATCTGGATTCGGGAGTCAGACTCGATCTCTGTTTTTAAGAATAGGGTTAAAACCTTCTTTTTTGATATAGCCTATAATTAGGGAGGGATCATGTGCCTCTGAACCCTCCCTTAATTATGCTGCTAATAGGTTTAGACAGCTAGGGGACCTCCAACAATGCACTGAGCTTCACTCCTTTCTTCACTCTCAATGAAATATTTTTGCTGGTCATTAACATCTGTTTGTTCTCTCCCATAGATTGAATCCCTGTCGTGCTGTTTGCTCTCTACATGTCTGTTCTTTTCTTCTTCTTCTCTATCCCCTCACCCCCCAGCCAGTCGCAGCAGATGACTGCCCCTCCCTGAGCCTGGATCTGCTGGAGGTTTCTTCCTGTTAAAAGGGAGTTTTTCCTCTCCACCATCGCCAAATGCTTGCTCACAGGGGATCACCTGATTGCTGGGGTCTTTCTGCAGTTGTGGGGGTTTCTCCTACAGTTAAAAGTGCTATGAGATGACTGTTGTGAAATGGCGCTATATAAATAAAGTTGAATTGAACATACTGTATATATACTGTATGTATGTATATATGTGTGTGTGTGTGTGTGTGTGTGTGTGTGTGTGTGTGTATACACTACCGTTCAAAAGTTTGGGGTCACTTAGAAATTTCCTTATTTTTGAAAGAAAAACACTTTTTTTCAATGAAGATAACTTTAAACTAATCAGAAATACACTCTATACATTGCTAATGTGGTAAATGACTATTCTAGCTGCAAATGTCTGGTTTTTGGTGCAATATCTACATAGGTGTCTAGAGGCCCATTTCCAGCAACTATCACTCCAGTGTTCTAATGGTACAATGTGTTTGCTCATTGCATCAGAAGGCTAATGGATGATTAGAAAACTCTTGTGCAATCATGTTAGGTTTGCAATGCTGTAATTGCTGCAAATGGAGGATTCTTTGACGAAAGCAAAGTTTGAATGAAAAAATTATTATTTCAAATACAAATCATTATTTCTAACCTTGTCAATGTCTTGACGATATTTTCTATTCATTTTACAACTCATGGTGGTAAATAAGTGTGACTTTTTATGGAAAACACAAAATAATTGTCTGGGTGACCCCAAACTTTTGAACGGTAGTGTATATATATATATATATACAGTATATATACTGTATATATACCGGAGTGGTGGCTCAGTTGGTAGAGCCTGCCCCACACCCGGGAGGCAGGGGTTCAAATCCTGCCTGGGTCATGCCGAAGACCATATAAAAGCGGAACTTCCTGCCGTCCAGCTTGGTGCTCAGCAATAATGGAATGGATTAGGGAAATCTGTGGCGGCGCCTTGCGTGGCAGCGGCCATTCTGATTCTACATATGGGGGTATGTGTGATTTACACTGTAGATAGGATAAAACACAATTTCATTCTGCTGTACATGATTGGTTGTATGGTTGAATGACAATAAAGGGTGATTTAATTTAATTATGTGTGTATGTACATATATGTATATGTGTTTGTGTATATACAGTGCATTCGTAAAGTATTCACGGCGTTTCACTTTTTCCATATTTTATGTTACAGCCTTATTCCAAAAGGGATCAAATTCATTTTTTCCCTCAAAATTACAGGTACATAAGTATTCACAGCCTTTGCCATGAAGCTCAAAATTGAGCTCAGGTGCATCCTGTTTCCACTGATCATCTTTGATATGTTTCTACAGCTTAATTGGAGTCCACCTGTGGTAAATTCAGTTGATTGGACACGATTTGGAAAGGCACGCACTTGTCTGTATAAGGTCCCACAGTTGACCGTGCATGTCAGAGCACAAACCAAGCATGAAGTCAAAGGAATTGTCTGTAGACTTCTGAGACAGGATTGTCTCGAGGCACAAATCTGGGGAAGGGTACAGAAAAATTTCTGCTGCTTTGAAGGTCCCAGTGAGCACAAGTGCCTCCATCATCCATAAATGGAAAAAGTTCAGAACCACCAGGACTCTTCCTAGAGCTGGCCGGCCGTCTAAACTGAGCGATTGGGGGATAAGGGGCTTAGTTAGGGAGGTGACCAAGAACCCGATGATCACTCTGTCAGAGCTCCAGCATTGCTCTATGAAGAGAGGAGAACGTTCCAGAAGGACAACCATCTCTGCAGCAATCCACCATTCAGGCCTGTATGGTAGAGTGGCCAGATGGAAGCCACTCCTTAGTAAAAGGCACATGGCAGCCCACCTGCCGTTTGCCAAAAGGCACCTGCAGGACTGTCAGACCATGAGAAACAAAATTTCCTGGTCTGAGACAAAGATTGAACTCTTTGGCGTGAATGCCAGGCGTCATGTTTGGAGGAAACCAGGCACTGTTCATAACCATGCCAATGTTGGTAGCAGCATCATGCAGTGGGGATGTTTTTTCAGCTGCAGGAACTGGGAGACTAATCAGGATAGAGGGAAAGATGAATGCAGCAATGTACAGAGACAGAGACATCCTGGAAGAAAACCTGCCCCAGAGTGCTCTTGACCTCAGACTGGGGTGATGGTTCATCTTTCAGTAGGACAACTACCCTAAGCACATAGCCAAGATATCAAAGGAGTGGCTTCAGGACAACTCTGTGAATGTCCTTGAGTGGCCCAGCCAGAGCCAGACTTGAATCCAATTGAACATCTTTGGAGAGATCTGAAAATGGCTGGACACCGACGCTTCCCATCCAACCTGATGGAGCTTGAGAGGTGCTGCAAAGGGGAATGGGCGGAACTGCTCAAAGATAAGTGTGCCAAGCTTGTGGCATCATATTCAAAAAGACTTGAGGCAGTAATTGCTGCCAAAGGTGCATCAACAAAGTATTGAGCAAAGGCTGTGAATACTTATGTACATGTGATTTCTTAGTTTTTTTTTATTTTTAATACATTTGCAAAAATTTAAAAAAAACTTTTTTCATGTTGTCATTATGAGGTATTGTGTGTACAGTTTTGAGGAAATAAAAGAAATAAGACTGTAACATAACAAAATGTGGAAAAAGTGAAGCACTGTGAATACTTTCTGGATGCACTGTGTGTGTGTGTGTGTGTGGAGAGTAGACAGAGTCTGTCTGAAAATTTCACGAAAAACCTTTATTCACGGACGAAGAAAATGTTAAGAAAAACGGCTGTTGTTTCCAAGGCAACCAGTAATCCGTACTGGCAAAAGAGAGATTTGCGCAACAGCACAGCCTGGTGGTAGAAAAATAACACTGCAAAGACACGAAACCACCCTCGAAACCACCACCGTACTGGCAAAAGATAGGTTTGCGCAACAGCACAGCCTGGTGGTAGAAAAATAACTCTGCAAAGACACGAAACCACCCACGAAACCACCCCAATCACCTGCAAAAAACCCCCACAAACCCACAAACAATTCAGAACTAATCTAATGTCCATTATATATATACCATAGATTAAAAAAATAAAAAAAAAACATGCCATACACACCATGTTATCACCAAACAAATACTGTACATTGTCCTCTTACATATATATTTTCTTTTTTAAATTCCTCCTCTCTATTTTTCTTTTTTTCCTGCATGTCTGAACTGAGTTTTGATTTAAAAACATTTGTTTTCACCCGCATTTCAGTCAACTTTTGCCAAAGGAGCTTAACTTATGCTGACTTAGGCGAACTCTCCATAACTTTGGTCAGCGCTCAGGAACTTTGACAAACTGAGCACAACTTTCGCCAACGTTTATTTCCAAACATCTACAAATTTTCAGCATGCTGAAAATTTTCAACAAACACAACTTTCGCCAGCGTTTGCCAGCAAACACCAGCTATCATTAACTTTTATCAACTTTTGCCAGCAGAGCCAGACGTTTGCCAAAACGTCAGTAAAAGTTGGTCCAAACATTGTAGTGTGAATCCACCCAAAAAAGCAGGTCCAGGATGGCTGATCTCTATATGACTGTCGCCTGACGCTGATGTCAGCTGAACTGTGCTGAGTATTCATTTGCTTAAGTTAACCTAAGTTGGCAACAGCTACACATATGGTAGCCTCAGTTGGCAAAAGTTTGACAACGCTAAATGCAATGCTGGGAAATGCTAGCAAAAGTTTGTAAAAGTTGGTGTGTGCTCACTAACGTAATTTCACCAACATTTGGACTGATTTCTCTGATTTTTCAAAACATTAGTAAAAGTCGGTCCAAATGTTATAGTGTGAACCCAGCTTTAAATAGAACCTGACTGACACAGTGAAGTAGTCTAAAAGATCATAAAAAGCAACACATGCCACAATCTAAAGAAATTCAAGAACTGATGGAGAAAGTGCAGGCCACTCCATTTGAGGTACCCCAGCCTCCAGCAGCTGTTCCCTAATGGTGCAACCTCGCTGAGCTGGAACATTGTTGTCCATGAAGATGAAATTAGGCCTATGTTGTTCATGCAGGTGCACAATGACTGGATTAATGATGTTAACACCACCACGAAAAGCTTGTCTGATGACAACAGTGGCTGATGCATAGTGTTCTCCTTGACGTCTCCAACATTGTTGGCGGCCATCAGTTCTGCTCAATGGCAATCAACTTTCATCAGAGAACAGCACTGAGACCCACTGGTCCTTTGTCCAGTGTACGTAAATGCTCTCTGGCCCATGCAAGACGCCTGTGCCTGGTGGTGTGGTCAGTTACCCTGGCAGGTCGTCTAGCACAGCGGTCCCCAACCTTTTTTGCACCACGGACCGGTTTAATGTCAGACAATATTTTCAGGGACCAGCCTTTAAGGTGTGGCGGATAAATACAACAAAAGAACACGATACGACTGGCATAAAAACCATGGTATTTTTTAAATATAATAATAAACGTGAATCCACTGTGTACTCATTTGCAACTTTATTAACAGCGTCCTCTTAACATCGCGACAACAACAACATAACATGAGTAACATCCTCTCTGCCCACAACACTCTCTGGTCGCCCTTTAGTGACTAAAGGGCTCATACGATAACGTGAAGCGGGCAGACCACAGTGCACAGTGGCCAAAAAACTGACAGTACACAATAATATAAATAGCTCGGGTTAACCACTTGCGCTCCGTTGTTCCGCGGGCGGGCAAGTCTCTGCGTCCTAGGACGCACGAGGGCGCACTCCTGCGCCCTCGTGCGCACTCGGACGCATAGTCCAGATTGTGGTGATGTAGGTGGTGATGGTGATGGTGGCGTTCAAGCGCCACTAAAAAAAAACTGCAGACACAGCCGCGAACAGATTAGTTCATCTGATTGACCTCTCATTCGACTAATAAGAGCCTTGAATTGGGTTTCTGAAACCTTGAAGAGCCAATGAATGAAAACCTAGGAAGGAGGACCCGCCTACTGTGAATGCAGGAGCCAATTGAAGCACAGAAATTTAGGCTGGGTGAAGAGAGATTTACTGCTGCAGCAGATGAAAACAAAGGACGCTGGACGAATCTGCTACAGACCCAGGCTCACCCAGCAGCATGGAGAACACCCACAAGTGGGACCTGCACTCATTCCAGCAGAATAGACGTTTAGGATTCTCTTCCGTCATCATAGACCGATGGAGGCCGACGACAAAGGTCGTAAATCAATCACCAAAACCGCAATATTGGAATTATGTTTTGATCGGGATCCACGAGCGGAGCAGCGTCGCGTTCGTCTGACAATGGGGAAGAGAAGTTCGCCACGACTCTGCTGCTGTGAAGATGTAAGGTGTTATAAGCTAAATTATTATTTCTCCCTGAAAACTGTAATCCAAAAATGACTTTTGACCGTTCGGTAAATTACAACTGTACTGCGCACGAAGTACGAAGTGCATGCGCCGCGATAAACGGTTCATTTGCCGTGTTCGGACCGTGAACGCCCCCCCCCCCCCCCCCCGCTGCAGAAGAGGAGCGGGGGGGGGACAACCCCCCCCCCCCCCACACACACACACACACAGACACAGCCCTGAGTGTGACCTTTCATTAGAGCCCAAAATGAAGATTCTACATTGAATTATTCAAAAGTTACAGATGTTTTTCCAAACTGTGCCATTTGGCACAATTTGGCACAGTTCCAAAACGCCTGGGAACAACCTGAGAACAAAGCTGTGTAAAATATTCATTTTTTGTGGTATTGTTACCAAATTTGGATCTCAGCTTGATAACACTTGGTTCTACATTTCTGTTGCATTTTCCAGCCGGATCGGACAGCTGTGTGTTATTTGCAAGCATTTGTATCCAAAAAAACACTGTGTCCAAATTTATTTTCTTCAAGTTCAGTATGTTTAGATGACTGTAACTCAGTGGCCGGAGCACGTAGAGAGATTATGTTTTTTTTGCCAAAAAATTCAAAGTGTTTTCTTTTAAATGAGACCAAACCCATGAAGATGCTGCAAAGGGTTGAATAACAGCTTTCGATTTACTTTGGGCACGTTATTTTTTGGCATTTTTAGGAAAATTGCCCGGAGTGCAAGGGGTTAACTTAGAATCCTCCAGGACGTGCTACTGACTCGGGAGAAAGTAACTGGGCAAAGTGTCAAAGCGTAGCAGCACTGCTGCAAGGGGAAACGCTAACAGTTTGTACTCACAGAACAGGAGCAGTCCGAGTAGTCCAAGAATATCCCGTGAGCACACACAACCAGAAACCACACTGAGGGAAGTAGCGACAGCACAGCTTCCGACTCCTTCATTAGACAGTACATTCATATGACGATTGTCTGTTAAATGCAGCTTTCTTTTTCTTGGAAGTCGTAGGCTCTTCTTCTGTCTCCTCACTGGGCCTTTTCCCCTTCGCAAAGAAACTTTCCAAAGACGTTTGTTTTTTACTCATTTTGCTAGCTCGTGGGTTTAATTTTAGTGGTAACGTATCACGTCACCGAGACAAGTGTCTTGACATGCGTCAAGAGTGAGCCATAGACGGATGTAACGGAGAGAATCTGATAATTTTTCAAAATAAAGCATCATTCAGACTCAGATAATAAATAAAACAGAAGTAATGTAAGTTATTTATTCTTTCTATGCGGCCCAGTACCAAATGACCCACGGACCGGTACCGGTCCGCGGCCCGGGGATTGGGGACCGCTGGTCTAGCACACAGACCGCGCTGATGTAAATGGTTTTGAATGGTCTGATGTGACACTTGGGTGCCTCTCACCTCCCTTAAATGTGCCTGGAGTTGAGTGGCATTCATCATTTGGTTTTGCAGGGCACTGTTCATAATGAAGCGATCATCAGCGTGGGATGTGGCCAAAGGACGTCCAATTCTGTGTCTTTCTATGACTCTTCCAGTCTCTCTGTATCTCTGCTGCAACCTGCTGATGACTAAGCTCAGTGGCCACTTCCCTCTGAGAACATCCTGTTTGAAGCTTCGCAATGGCGAGGTACTGTTGAGCAATTGCTAGGTGTTGTCTTGGTCTCATGATGTCAAAATGTGAACAGCATGATGAAGAGGACTGTTTAAATACCAATTGTAATTGAACCAGAAAATCTATTGGTCGATTCATGGATCAAACACCTGTTGTGAATTTTGGCGTTAAGCATCTTGTTAGAGAACAGCAAGTTATGCAAAATGTACTGAAACATTGAACAGTTGGACATGTGCATTCAAAAGGTTAGAGAAGGTCAAATTAAGTTCACCTGTAAAGGTTATAGTGCATTTTAGGTGCATCCTGCAATTTAACCCAAAAGCCAAATATCCCTAACTTTTTGTTTGTGAGTTGTGTAATTTGCAATGAGAGTTGAATCATTTTCAGTACAATTGTTTATTCGCTTTAATATTTGCTTGACTAGTTGCACGTGAGTGCCACATATACAGTAGTTTCTTTGCTGATATCAAAAAATGTATGTTCTCAGCTCAGGGAATGCAGTATAAATTCAGTATATGTTAATGTAGACATACTATATCTAACATATTATGTTATATAAAATATACTGGACTGGAAGCATTGCAGCCTCGTTCAGTAAAACATATTTGCTTGTTTGAAATGAAAGAAAATCAAAATGATTCCATAAATGAATGTATTTATTGCATATATTCTGCATATTTATATCACTCAGAAGGGACGTATTTGACGTGTTCCCTCATCTGATAACATTATTGTCACACTTGTACGGATGGTAAATTCAACAGATTTTTGATAATTGTGATGAATATAACTTTTTTACCCCTCGGCCTTTAAAAGGCCGAAGGGGTATTGTCACCTTTCCAGGCGGATGTGCAGCAGCAGCAGTAACTAAAGAAAGAAATGACATAGGCTTTTCAAATTGATACTGCTAATGCATACCTGTGCATGCTTGTGCATACCTGTGCATGCCCGTAGAAACCAAGTGCAAGCAAGTATTTCTGCATGCCCGAAGAAAGCAGGTGAAAGCAAGGGTGTAAGCAAGCACGTCAGCACTCGTTCAGTGATGCCTGCCTTTGATCTTTGATTGTGTCATAGCAAATCCTATGATCTTTGATGTCATAGCGAGTCCTATGATTGTGAGTGACGACTGCCTTTGATCTTTGATTGTGTCATAGTGAGTCCTATGATTTTTGATGTCATAGCGAGTCCTATGATCATGAGTGATGCAGTCCAAGGACGGATAATTTTTTCACACATAAGGCGTCGTTTTACATAGGAACATCATAGGATATCATGCAGAGATCATAGGAACATCATAGGCGGTCCTATGATCTTTGGTCGTGACACACACACTGGCAGACACAAAGACACACAGAGATTTCTTGAATTTATAGAGTGATAAGAGTGAAGTGTGTGGCGGTAATGCACCTATAAGCTGGTTGCCAACCAGTAATCAAATCTAAACTAGTGCATACCTGTGCATGCCCGTGCATACCTGTGCATGCCTGTAAAAACCAAGTATAAGCAAGTATTTATGCATGCCCGTAGAAAACAGGTGTAAGCAAGGGTATAAGCAAGCACATCAGCACTCGTTCAGTGATGCCTGCCTTTGATCTTTGATGGTATCATAGCGAGTCCTATGATCTTTGATGATGTCATAGTGAGACCTATGATAGTGATGATGCCTTCGATCTTTGATGATGTCATAGTGAGTCCTATGATCTTTACCTCTGCCAGGAGGTAATGTTTTTGCCGGGGTTTGTCTGTCTGTCTGTCTGTTGGTTAGCAAGATAAATCAAAAAGTTTGGGACGGATTTCGATGAAACTTTCAGGCGTTGTTGGAAATGGTACAAGGAAGAACTGATTAAATTTTGGGGATGATCCGGATCACCGTCTGGAAACAGGAATTTTTTAAAGGATTCTTTATTGTAACAATAATAGGTATCATGATCATCATCGTAACTACAATAATAGGTATCATCATCATCGTGATGATGATATGATGACTATGATGATGATGATGATGATACCTATTATTGTTACTACGATGATGATGATACCTATTATTGTTGTAACTATGATGATGAAGATGATGATACCTATTATTGTAACTATGATGATAATGATGATGATGATACCTATTATTGTAACTATGATGATAATGCTCAGATGATAATGCACAGACCCCGCTCTCCGAGTGCTTTTCTAGTTGATGATGGCATAGCAAGTTCTATGATTGTGACTGATGCCTACCTTTGATCTTTGATGTCCTATGTTCGTGAGTGAGCGTGTGTGATGCCTGCCTTTGATCTTTGATTATGTCATTGTGAGTCCTATAATCGTGAGTGATGCCTGCCTTTGATCACACACAGACACACACACAGATGCCCGTAGAAAGCAGGTGTAAGCACGCTCATCACCACTTGTTCAGTAATGCCTGCCTTTGATTGATGATGTCACAGTGAGTCCTATGATTGTGAGTGATGCCTGCCTTTGATCTTTGAAGATATAGCGAGTCCTATGATCTTTGATGATGTCATCATATAGACACCATAGGGCCTATGCCTATGGCATAGGCTGATGGCATAGTGAGTCCTATGATGCCGGCATCATCAAACACAAGATCAAATGCATCATCAAACGCAAGATCAAACGCAGGCATCACGGTCATAGCGAGTCCTGTGATTGTGAGTGATGCCTACGTTTGATCTTTGATGGCCTATGATCGTGAGTGAGCGTGAGTGATGCCTGCCTTTGATCTTAGAAGATGTCATAGCGAGTCCTATGATCGTGAGTGATCCCTGTGTTTGATCTTTGATGTCCTATGATCGTGAGTGAGCGCGAGTGATGCCTGCCTTTGATCTTAGATGATATCATAGTGAGTCCTATGATTGTGATGCCTGCCTTTGATCACACACAGACACACACAGATTTTCTTGTATCACTCTATACTATGGTATCTACGTATATGACGTCATATAGACATCATGTAGAGATCATAGGAACTTCATAGGCGATACTGTGATCTTTTTGCGAATCCTAGTCATGACACACAGATTTCTTGTCATAGGACTCAATAAAAGATCATAGGACTTGCTATGAGGTCAAAGGCAGGCTGCATGCCCGTGCATCCCTGTGCATTCCCATAGAAAGCAAATGTAAACAAACATTTTTGCATGGCCGTAGAAAGTTACTGTTGCAATGGCAACAGCAACCATGGTGAAACCTGCCTTGGATTTTTGACATCACCACTCGTTCGTTGATGCCTGCCTTTGATCTGTGATGCCTGTCTTTGATCTTTACCTCCGCCAGGAGGTAATGTTTTTGCCGGGGTTTGTTTGTCTGTCTGTCTGTTTGTCTGTTGGTTAGCAAGATAACTCAAAAAGTTTTGGATAGATTTCGATGAAACTTTCAGGCGTTGTTGGAAATGGTACAAGGAAGAACTGATTAAATTTTGGGGATGATCCGGATCACCGTCTGGAAACAGGAATTTTTTAAAGGATTCTTTATTGTAACAATAATAGGTATCATGATCATCATCGTAACTACAATAATAGGTATCATCATCATCGTGATGATGATATGATGACTATGATGATGATGATGATGATACCTATTATTGTTACTACGATGATGATGATACCTATTATTGTTGTAACTATGATGATGATGAAGATGATGATACCTATTATTGTAACTATGATGATAATGATGATGATCTACAAGAAGGGACAGCGCAGGCTGTTCCTGCTGAGGAGACTCAGGTCTTTTGGTGTACAAGGGGCGCTGCTGAAGTCATTCTATGACACGGTGGTGGCATCAGCCATCACTTTTGGAGTGGTCTGCTGGGGCAGTGGCATTACTGCAGCCGATAGGAAGAGACTGAACAAACTGATCAAGAAAGCTAGCTCTGTCCTGGGGCAACGCCTTGATCCGATGGAGGAGATAGGAGAGAGAAGGACGGTGGCTAAACTGTCATCTCTGCTGGAGTCCGAGTTCCACCCTATGCAGGACATACTGGATGCACTGAGGAGCTCATTTAGCAGCAGACTACATCATCCAGGTGCACAACCGAGAGGTTTCGTAGGTCCTTCTACCAACGGCTGTCAGACTGTACAACCTAAGCAGGGCCTGCTCGCAGAGATAGCAAAAAGACGTAACAAACTAATAGTTTTTTTGAATGCAAAAGATGCAATAGACTTACACAATGGTCCTCTCCGGCATACAACTAGGAACATACCGGTCGCTATGGAGGGTGAGAATATGTATGGGCACATAATCATACCATGTAGGATAACTAAGTAGACGGTTATGCTGTTTCCATCCCACCTAGCAACAATGCTCTGCACTGTGTGTTCATATATTCATATATTTATTCCATCCAGCTACATGGGTGTGTTTATATTTATATATCTATATATTTATTCCATCTAGCTACAATGCTCCGCACTGTGTTTTTATATATCTACATATTATTCCATCTAGCTACATTGCTCCGCACTGTGTGTGTTTATATACTTGCATATTTATTCCACCTAGCTGCAATGCTCCGTACTGTGGGTGTTTATATATTTACATATTTATTCCATCTAGCTACAATGCTCTGCACTGTGTGTTCATATATTCATATATTTATTCCATCCAGCTACAATGCTCTGCACTGTGTGTCTGTGTGTGTGTGTGTATATATATATTTTATAGTAATATGTACATATGTATATTAGCTGCTCTTGCTTGCTTGTTTTTTTTCTTGCCTTCTGATTGTTGCTCTGAGTGTTGCTATCCCTGTGCTGTTGCAATCCTGGAATTTCCCCGTTGTGGGACTAATAAAGGCTTATCTTATCTTATCTTATCTTATGATGATACCTATTATTGTAACTATGATGATAATGCTCAGATATGCTCTCCGAGTGCTTTTCTAGTTGATAATGTCATAGTGAGTGCTATGATCATGAGTAATGCCTTTGATTTTTGATGATGTCATAATGAGTCCTATGATCTTGAGTGAAGCCTGCCTTTGATCTCATAGCAAGTCCTATGATCTTTTCGCGAGTCCTATGATCATGACATCCTGACAGAGATTTCTTGAATTACACAACATAACAAAAATAATTTTTTTGTAAGTTGTCTGTGTTTTTTCAACTGATCTAAGACAATTTTGCACCACTGAATCCAAAAATGACATTTGTTTCTCTTGATCAGGTCAGGTTTTTATGTTAAGTTATAAGCAGTTGTACAGTTGTACTGTGAATTGAATAGTAGACAATGATAAAGGTAAGTACATGTAAACTGAATGTTATGTCATCATTGTTCAAAATTCAGAGAATTTCAAGAAATAAAAAAGAATTTTGCCTTATATAAAGCGAAAATACCCATACATGTAAACAAAAATGTAAGAAAACATGTGGCCATAGTTCAAAAAGTTGACCTGATTGAGCACAAAACCAATGTGATTTTTTTGGATTCAGCACATCAAAATTGTCCTAAATCAGCTAAAAAAAAACTTAAAACAATAAATTTGGTGTTGACCAGTGTTATAGAGTGATATTCCTTCTCTCCAGGGCATGGATCCCAGCCCACATCCTTGCTTTAAGTTTTGATTTTCTGTATTTCACCTTATTTAATAGAGTGATTATTATTATTATCCTGGGTTGCTGTTATTGTTATTATTATTATTCTGTCTTGCATATCTCTGTATTTCACATTATTATTATTATCCTGGGTTGCTGTTATTGTTATTACCTCCGCCAGGCCGAAAAGGCCAGGAGGAGGTTATGTTTTTGCCGGGGTTTGTGTGTTTGTCTGTCTGTCTGTCTGTCTGTCTGTCTGTTTGTCTGTTGGTTAGCAAGATAACTCAAAAAGTCTTGGACGGATTTCCATGAAACTTTCAGGCGTTGTTGGAAATGGTACAAGGAAGAACTGATTAAATTTTGGGGGTGATCCAGACGGTGAGCATTTTTCAACACTGTGACATACGGCCATTTTCAACATGTGCGCAGGCGCAATGGAGGGCGCTGGTCGTTGTGTCTGCAACACAAACTCTGCGTTCTTCAACGTTTTAGGCACAAAAGCACGCGGAAAACACTGCTGGCCTGGGCCCGCCAGCGTGCCTGTGTTTGCGCGCAACTGCAAAACCTCACACGGGCAGCTGTCCGCCGACGGATTCTTTGGCAGAAATTCCCCGGCCAGCCATAGGAGCTGCGCATTTGGCAGAAATTCACCGGCCAGCCATAGGAGCTGCGCATTTGGCAGAAATTCACCGGCCAGCCATAGGCGCTGCACAAAAACGAGCTCTCTGCCGGCGAAGCTTCTAAATTCTCGTTTGCCGCGGAGCGCAACCCAAAAAAAAATAATATAATATAAAACCCACGGCAACCTGTCTACCCAATTTGCATCCGTCAGTGGAGGAGATGGACACAACAGCAACACTTCAGTTTATTACCTCCGCCAAGGAGGCAATGCTTTTACTACTGAACCACTAATCCTATCACTATCAGATTGATTGTCGTTGATTAATTGTGTGTTTATTGCACTGTCCCTGTCAAATAAACAAATAATCATTGTGAATCCAATTGCTAGTCATATGTTTACATGCTCAAGGAATCTGAAAACGTACACACAAACACTGTATGGGGGGAATTGTGGCGCTTGGCGGAGGTCTGTGCTCTCTGAGTGCTTTTCTAGTTATTATTATTTTGTCTTGCATATGTATTTCTTCATTGGTCTTCCTCTTAGTTTAAGTTTATCAGCATTATTATTATCGTCATTATCATTATCATTATCATTATTGCCTTGGTCTTGTCTCCCCTCTGGTCCCCTGTGTGTGATTATCTGTACAGCCCTGCCCATCCCGTTTTCTGTAACCATACCCTACTGTCTCTGTTTGCCCGTGCTTGTTACTTCTTCTCCTGCTTGTAACTGTTCTGTGTTATGTTGATTACCTGTGTCTATATACAGTATATGTCTGTTAGCGAGTCCTGCGGTCTATATGATGTCATATAGACATCCTGTAGAGATCATAGGAACTGATGTTCCTATGGTTTATCTGACATCATATAGACATCATGTAGATATCATAGGAACATCGTAGGCGGTCCTATGATTGCCGACATCATAGGAACATCATAGAACATCATGCAGACATCATAGGAACATCATAGGCGGTCTATGATCATGGCACACAGACACACAAACTGACAAGAGATTTCTTGAATTTATAGAGTGATAATGATGTATCTATGAAAAATCTCGGACAAGTTTGAATTTGGGTAACCTCTGACCTTCAGATCAAGGTCAGAGGTCACTTGTTTCCAAAATCTTGTAAATGCAATAACTACAGAAAGAAACTAGAAAAGCACTCGGAGAGCGCAGACCTCCGCTTGGGACTGGTATCATCTGAGCATTATCATCATAGTTACAATAATAGGTATCATCATCATCATTATCATCATAGTTACAATAATAGGTATCATCATCTTCATCATCATCATAGTTACAACAATAATAGTATCATCATCATCGTAGTACCAATAATAGGTATCATCATCATAGTCATCATAGTCATCATATCATCATCACGATGATGATGATTCCTATTATTGTAGTTACGATGATGATCATGATACCTATTATTGTTACAATAAAGAATCCTTTAAAAAATTCCTGTTTCCAGACGGTGATCCGGATCATCCCCAAAATTTAATCAGTTCTTCCTTGTACCATTTCCAACAACGCCTGAAAGTTTCATCGAAATCCGTCCAAAACTTTTTGAGTTATCTTGCTAACCAGCAGACAAACAGACAGACAGACAGACAGACAGACAAACCCCGGCAAAAACATTACCTCCTGGCGGAGGTAATGATGTAGCCTTTTCAAATCAATATCATCATATATAAGACAGATCTTGGAACACTTAGACCCTGACCTCTGACTGTGGGTTTGGGGTCAAAAGGTCAGTGGTCAAGGTTAGCATTCCCTATGCCCTATTACTATAGAATGAGTAAAGCTAGGGTTACCAAACTTTGTACACAGGTTTACCCTGTGACCCCGAACTGTGACTATGCTTTTGGGATCACAAGGTCAAAGATCAAGGTTAAAAATGCCATATAGACTATATCTCAACAACAAAGAAAGACCACTGGCAGCTGACAGTATTTTTGGCTTTTATTCGACTTTTAACTGAAGCTGTGACCATAAACTGCTCTGGCCAAGGTTATGAATTCAACACACCTTCCTGACAACGAAAATTTTAGGCTCAGTGTACCCTTTTATTCAGGCTTCACAGTCCACCCCTCTGTTCTCTGTGATTGAGATTTTCATTTTTGTCATGTTTATTAACACAAATAAAGTTATTCCTATGTTAACTTAAGGTTGTTATATAGCTTCCAAGACAGTGGCTTGGAACAGACTAAACTTCTGAGCCTTTTCTATGTATTTAAGTCATATTTCAATAATGCAAATACACATCTCCCAACTTTTACAGTTTTTTTAAAAATTATATATAAGGTCTGTTGCAGAGATAAATGGGAAGCTTCTAGTTGGTAGTAAGGTAAATCATTTGACTTGATGTTTTCTTAGAATTTTATGGTAATCCAAGCAAAAAATATTGTAGAGAGAGGAATGAGTAGGCGAGGCAGTGAGCTGGAGCAGAGCAGACTTTATTACTTTCTCTCTATCAGTCAACAAGAAGAATAACCCAGGTCGCTGGCATCTCTCTTTTATACCATACAAACTGGCCTGGCAACCTGGGGGGGTTCACATTACAATACATACACTTACAATAACAATTCCCTTTGTCACCCAGCCTGTCGGCGCATTATTATGCAGTCCGGAGGAGAATGCGTATTATCATGCAGTCCTATGGAGAAAACCACAGTCTGTCCTGCATATCCATTTAACAGCCTTTAAGTGTCTCCTCCTGTGCCATTCAGTCTGAGTGGAGAATGTATTGTCTAGCCACCCCCCCCCCCCCCACGAAAACTCAGAATGGGCCTTAACCCTCATATCCTGTGGGCTTCAGCCGACGTCCAGGTGCTGCTGTGCCGGTGGGGCGCTCCTGGAGGCGCGTCCGTCTGTGGGGGGACATTGGGGGGAGGGCACATCTTCACCATGCCATTGTGACTGAGGTGACGAGTCATTTATCTGGGGAGTTCTCAGTGGGGGTCGTCTGTGCCAAGGAGCTCGGGCCAACACCACCTGCTCGTCTGCTAATACAAAGGCGGGCTTAAGCCTGTCTCTGCAGATTGTTTCTCTGCGTCCCCCCAAGTCTTAACACAAAATGACCCCCACAGGGTCCGGTGGGCATCGTGCCTGACAAACACGAACGACGCATCCTTCAAGGTCCTTGGCATGAAAGCACGGGGAAAATGGTGGTGGGCCGGGCCGGGTACCGTCCCTGCCTCTGCGCTATGTAGTGAAGGTGGGGATGGATCGTGTTCGGTGCGGGGTTATCAGGCAAAAATTCTCTGGGGAGCCACAGTGGCTGGGAAAAAACAAACTCTGCTGGGGAGGCAGCCAAATCCTCCTTCAGTGCTGAACGCAACCCTAATAGAACCCACGGCAACTGGTCCACCCAATTTGCATCCGTAAGCGAAGCCCTGAGCGCTGCTTTCAGCGACCTATGGAAACGCTTGCATAACCCATTGGCCTGGGGGTTGTACGTAGTCGTGCGATGAATTGTGATACCCAGGCTCCGGGCCATTGTGGACCAGAAGTCGGAAACAAACTGCGGGCCCCAGTCAGACGTGATGTCTGAAGGGGCGCTTAAGTGTGCCACCCATGTTGTCAAAAAAGTTTGTGCAACTTCTGCGGACACGGTGGAAGCTAGTGGCACCGCCTCGGGCCAGCGCGTGGTGCGGCCCACCACTGTCAGGAAGTGCATGAACCCCTGCGATGGCGGGAGGAGGCCCACGAGGGCCACGTGAACGTGGTCGAACCTCTTAGCTGGGACATGGAACGGCTCAAAGGGGGCCTTTGTGTGCCTGTGCACCTTGGCTCGTTGGCATGCTACGCAGGCTGCAGCCCACTCTTTCACCTGTTTGTGCAGGCTCGGCCAGACGAACTTTGCTCCCGCCATTTTGACTGACGTGCGCACTCTTGGGTGCACCAGGGAGTGAACCAACTTAAAATGCGGTGGCGTCAAGCGCATGGGACCACCGGGCACGGGCGGCCTGTGGAGACGTCACAGATTGGGGGTGGGTGGGGCTGTCTTGGAGTAGTCAGCTCTCCAGCCTTAACTCTGTTTGTCCAGACTGGAGTGCGCAAATGTCCGCATCGCCGATCTGCTCGGCGGCCATGGTCTTGTAATCTATCCCTACGTAGACTGGGGCCACTAATGCGCGCGAGAGGCAGTCTGCCACCATGTTGAGTTTACCGGCCACATGCTGAATGTTGGTCGTAAACTCCAAGTTTGCGGCCAGCTGTCTCTGCTGCCGGACCGACCATGGTTCCGAAACCTTGGCCGTAGCATACATTAGCGGCTTGTGGTCCACAAACGCAGTGAAGCTGCGCCCTTCCAGAACTGAAAGTGGCGTATGGCCAGGTGGAGAGCCAGTAACTCCCTGTCGAACGTGCTGTATTTCAATTCAATTCAATTCAACTTTATATAGCGCCATTTCACAACAACAGTCATCTCATAGTACTTTCAACTGTAGGGGAGACCCCCACAGTTGCAGAAAAAACCCAGCAATCAGGCGATCCCCTGTGATCAAGCACTTGGCGATGGTGGAGAGGAAAAACTCCCTTTTAACAGGAAGAAACCTCCAGCAGAACCAGGCTCAGGGAGGGGCAGTCATCTGCTACGACTGGCTGGGGGGTGAGGGGATAGAGAAATTACTATATTTACGCTCATTGTCGCGCAAAGACCTGCTAAAAAAGGCGAGCAGCTGCCAAGAACCGGCGACGCGCTGCTCCACGACGGCCCCTATGGCCATGTCCGATGCGTCAGTAGTGAGCGCTATCCGAGCCACCGGGTCCGGGTGCGCCAGTAGTGCGGCATTCGCTAGAGCTGTTTTGGCCTTGGAAAACGCCTGCTCTCGCTCAGGAGTCCAGTCGACTCTGTCCACCGGTTTCCATTTCTTAAGTGCGGCGTACAGCGGCTGCATGAACTGGGCTGCGTGGTGGAGGAAACTGTTGTAAAAGTTAACCATCCCCAAAAACTCCTGCAGTGCCCTGACTGTCTGAGGCCGGGGAAAATCTGCCACTGCGCGCACTTTGTCTGGTAAGGGTATCGCACCTTCCGGTGAGATGCAGTGGCCCAAAAAGTTGATTACTGAAACCCCGAACTGGCACTTCGCCGTGTTGATTATTAACCCGTGCTCTTCCAATCTCTGGAAAACCGTCCTGAGGTGGGCTACGTGTTTGTCCTCGGACGCGCTGGCCATTACGATGTCATCCAGGTAGACAAACACAAATGGCAGATCGCGCAGCACCGCATCCATCATGCGTTGGAATGTTTGCGCCGCGCCTTTTAACCCGAAAGGCATGCGTAAGAACTCAAAAAGACCAAACGGGGTTATTACTGCCGTTTTGGGTATGTCTTCCGCACGCACTGGGACCTGGTGGTAACCGCGGACCAGGTCCACCTTGGAAAAAATGCATGCCTCCGTGAGGTGGATGGAAAAATCCTGAATATGGGGGATTGGGTAGCGATCGTACGCTGTGGCGTTGTTTAATCTGCGGAAATCTCCACATGGTCGCCACGATCCCTCGGTTTTAGGGACCATATGTAGCGGGGATGCCCATGGGCTGTTTGAGTGCCTGATGATGCCCAGCCTTTCCAAGTTGGCGAACTCCTTGCGCATGTTGGCCAGTTTAGCTGTGTCCAGGCGCCGAGGTCATGCGAAAACGGGCAGCCCCGTGATGGTAATGAAGTGCTCCACCCCATGTTTAGTGATGGCCGCCGAAAACGTCGAACCGTGAGTGCTGGGAACTGGGTGAGTAGTGTATGGAACTTACTCCCTGGAGCTGTGCCGTTGGCTAGTGTTGTGGACCCAGCTCCTCTAGCTGTACAGGGCAGAGAATCAAAAGACATTGCCTTAATCAGGTGTCTTTTAGCCACATCGACTAATAGTCCGTGTGCACACAAAAAATCTGCACCCAAAATGGGGAAGTTACATGGCGCTATGACAAATGTCCATTGGTGTGTACGGCCGTGTAAGGATATAGTCAGTGTCCTCTCACCAAAAGTCTTAATGTCTGAGCTGTTTGCGGCCGCCAGCTCGGGGCTGCTACTTCCCGCCAGCCGGTCTGCGTAGGACGGCAGGATGAGGCTCTTTTGGGAGCCGGAGTCCACGAGGAACCGTCTACCCGAGCGTGAGTCCATCACATAGAGCAGCTTGTTTGTGTCACTGGTGGTCGCAGCTGCTGCCGACTGCTGGCCCTGGTGTTTCCCGAGCGCATGAACTGGCATGGTGGCACGCATCGGCGTGCATCTTCTCCACAGCGGCGGTGATAGAAGCAGAGCGTGTCCCTCCGGTGCTTCTTGGCCTCCGCTGCGGCCGCTGTCGCTGGCTCCTCGCCCTCACTGGCCGTCTTGCTGGGTTCCGACGTTGCTGCGCTCACAGCGAAGATTCTGGTCGCCAGGATAATCTGATCTGCCTTTTGTGCCAGCGCCCGGTAGTTGCGTGTGGCCAGCAGCGGCGAACTGGCAAGGACCACTCTGGCTGCTGTCAGGAGGTTCCGGAGGAAAAGGTGGGCAAAGAGGAAATGCCTGTCATCTATGCCCATCAACGCCAATATCTTCTCCATTAATTCGACCCCCGACCTTCGAGCCCTTTGTCAAAGACTGTCCCAACACTATGCCCGTTTTGACACCTCGTCATCTGTGTCCAACTCCCCCCCTCCCTCCAGCTCCACAGCCTCCACATTCCCTACTTCATTTAAGGCACCCCCCCCCCTCCTCCCCCCCTCCCCTTATCATCAGTGAGCAGGATGTGCTCAAACAGTTCTCCAGACTGAACCCGCGCAAGGCCCCCGGCCCAGACGGCGTGTCTCCCTCCACCCTGAGACTCTGTGCGAAACAGCTGGCTCCTGTATTCACAGACATTTTTAACACCTCCCTTAAGTTATGCCACGTGCCGTCCTGCCTCAAATCCTCCACCATCATCCCTGTCCCCAAGAAGCCACGGATCACTGGACTTAATGACTACAGACCTGTAGCGCTCACCTCTGTAGTCATGAAGTCCTTTGAGCGCCTGGTCCTGTCCCACCTCAAGTCCATCACCACCCCTCTCCTGGACCCGCTGCAGTTTGCCTACCGAGCCAACAGGTCTGTAGACGATGCAGTCAACCTGGCCCTCCACTCCATCCTGCAGCACCTGGACTCCCCGGGAACCTACGCCAGGATCCTGTTTGTGGACTTCAGCTCCGCATTCAACACCATCCACCCCGCTCTGCTCCGGGACAAGCTGTCCCTGCTCAACGTGCCTGACTCCCTCTGCAGGTGGATCATCGACTTCCTGACGGACCGGAGGCAGCATGTGCGGCTGGGAAAGACTGTCTCAGACTATACTAGCATCAGCACCGGATCACCCCAGGGCTGTGTACTTTCCCCCCTACTCTTCTCCCTTTACACCAACTCCTGCACCTCCAGCCACCAGTCTGTCAAGTTGATCAAGTTTGCGGATGACACCACCCTCATCGGGCTCATCTCCAACGGCGACGAGTCCGCCTACAGGAGAGAGGTGGCCCAGCTGGCGTCCTGGTGCAGCAATAACAACCTGCAGCTGAACGCTCTGAAGACAGTGGAGATGATTGTAGACTTCAGGAAAGTCACTACCCCTCTGCCCCCCCTCACCCTCTCAGGCTCTCCCATCACCACTGCTGATTCCTTCCGCTTCCTAGGCACTACCATCACCAGGGACCTCAAATGGGAGCTGACCATCAGCTCACTCATCAAAAAAGCCCAGCAGAGGATGTTCTTCCTGCGGCAGCTGAGGAAGCTCAAGCTACCCACCAAGATGTTAGTGCAGTTCTACACAGCCATCATCGAGTCCATCCTCACCACCTCCATAACCGTGTGGTACGCAGGAGCCACTGCCAGGGACAGACTAAGGCTGCAGCGCGTCGTGCGCACTGCTGAGAAGGTGATCGGCTGCAAGCTCCCATCTCTCCAGGATCTGTACATCTCCAGGACCCGGAGGCGTGCTGGCCGGATCATAGCCGATCCCTCACACCCTGGTCACGTACTGTTTGCCCCCCTCCCCTCTGGTTGAAGACTTCGGTCCATCCAGACTAAAACCTCCCGTCACATGAACAGCTTCTTCCCCTCTGCCATTAGACTGCTGAACACTAAGTGACTTATTGACTCTCGTGCACCATGTACAGCAGCTCAACCAGACTCATGTCAATCATCACTGTTTTCTTCCTGCATTACCGACTGCACTATATAGTTCTCCACAGTATCTGCTGCTGGCTAATATATATTTTAACTGTTGACCAGTATCACTTAATCTTATCCTACACTTTATTACATGTATAGTTTATTTCTCTTATCTTATCATGTTTAATGTTGCAGCATTGTACCGAGACAAATTCCTAGTTTGTGTACTACATGAACAATGGCAATAAACCTGATTCTGATTCTGATTCTGATTCTGATTCTGACCTGTCTCCCAACTCGGAGCGCGTCAGGAGCCTTTCCGCTCTCTTGCAGTCCGAGAGCGTGTAGCGCTGGGTCAGCACGGCCTTGAGAACGTCATATTTGTCGTGGGCTGGGGGCTGTTGGAGCAGGCTCGCCACCTGCTGTGCTGTGCGTGCGTCCAGTGTTGCAACCACGTAGTAGTATTTTGTGTCATCCCCCGTCACTCCACGGAGCGCGAACTGGGCCTCGGTGTAGAGGAACCAAGACTTGGGGTCATGTAGCCAAAAGTCTGGGAGCTTGACCAAAACGGCGCACGCGGTGCTGGTGCCTCCAGTCTGGGTCGTCTCCGGAGTGTTTGCCTCAAGTTCCATTATGCGTCAAGGGTCACCAGTGTAGAGAGGAGTGAGTAGGCGAGGCAGTGAGCTGGAGCAGAGCAGACTTTATTACTCTCTATCAGTCAACAAGAAGAATAACCCAGGTCACTGGCATCTCTCTTTTATACCATACAAACTGGCCTGGCGACCTTGCATTACAATACATACACTTACAATAACAATTCCCTTTGTCACCCAGCCTGTTGGCGCATTATTATGCAGTCCGGAGGAGAATGCGTATTATCATGCGGTCCTATGGAGAAAACCACAGTCTATCCTGCATATCCGTTTAACAGCCTTAAAGTGTCTCCTCCTGTGCCATTCAGTCTGAGTGGAGAATGTATTGTCTAGGTCCCCCACAGTATCAATGCTCCTATCCTCAAACTAAATCATTTTATGTGTAAATCCTGATGTTGTAAGTGGTGATTCAATTGCTTCTGCTTTTCTGTATGTGAGCAGGAGAAACGGCATCAATTTGCTATCATGAAATTGATTTTGGTTGACATTGTAATCATAAATTGTGTTTATCTTGTTGCAGGAGCCTTGTGGATGTGGTTTATGCCCTAAGGGATGAGGTTCAGGAGCTAAAACAGGTGATCAAAAAGTTTTAAATGTCTATGATTTTCATTGTATTAACAATGCACTAGAAGGAAATGAATGTGTAATGATTTATTTGTTAAATTCCTTAGGGATTTCCTGTTTTGTGAGCCCACATTATCAGGGCTTGATGTTAATGTTTGTGCTTATCAGCTACTGTGGCAGTAGTTCTTCAGTTTTAGTTGCTGCTAAAACTGGATTCACACAACATTTGGACCAACGTTTATTGATATTTTGGCAAATGTCTGGCTCCAATGGCAAAAGTTGGTAAAAGTTAATGATGGTGTTTGTTGGTGAACGTCGGCGAACGTCATGTTCGTTGAAAATTTTCAACATGCTGAAACTTTACTGACATTTGGAAATAAATGGCGAAAGTTGTGCTCAGTTTGTAAAAGTTCCTGAGTGCTGGCCTAAGTTGTGCAGAACTAGCCTAAGTCTGCCTAAGTCAAACTCCATTGACAAACGTCAACTGAAATGCTGGTGGAAGCAGATGTTTTTAGACAAAACTCCCTTTTCAAACATGCACAGATGGGGCATGAGGCAGTGTTGCTGTCCTTAGTGCTGGAATGCCAAAAGCTGAGAGAAGGGGAGAATTAAAAAAGAAAATATATATGTAATCCCTAAAAAATGTGACACCCCAAAAGAAAAAAAAAAGAGCAAAATTTACTCTTTTTATTTTCTGCTCTGTGCGTAATCTTCCAGGATTTATTGGTTCGGTTTTAATTGTGGGGAATCAAAAAGTGCTGATGTGATGTGTAGTGGTTTATTGTTGGTACAAATATTAATGTAAATATACATGTGAGTAGGGATGAAGATTTCTTTTCATTGCCAGCACACATAAACTTGTTGGGGGCACCAGTCCCCCCCCCCCCAAAAAAAGGACAGTTTTATTAAAATTCAAAGATTTTATTGTCAGTACTACTATACGTGCAGGACATACAGGAGAATTGAAATGGCATTTCTCTCTCTCTTCATTGGTGTATATTTTATAAATAGAAAATGAATAAGGCTGGATAAAAAAAGAAAAACAAGAACAAACAGCAGCAGTCTATGTGCAGTCTATATACAGTGATGCAACCCGTGGCGCCAATGGCAGCCAGAAGGACTCTGACCTCCATAGAGGTAAACGTTTAGGTAAACAATTAGTGGTAATAAACCCAGCAATCCTATGTTCAGACAACCTGTAGTTGCATTTCAGTGCGATAGTGTAGGTGCAGATAGTGACAGATATGATTGCACATGATCAGTATTGCAGTGACATACAGACAGCAGCAGATATAGCATTTGTGCAAATGATTTAGGTTAATGTGTGACATATAGCAGCAAAAGTACAACAGTATTGTTATTGGTGTGCCAGTCTTTCTGTTCCAACATCTGAGGTAGTTATTGTGCAGGTGTTACCGTCTGGGGGGTGGGGGGTGAACAGAGTTCAGGGTCCTGATGGCCTGATGAACAAAGCTGCACGGTGGCGCAGTGGTTTAGCACTGTGGCAGCACAGTTTTACCCTCGGCCGGGGGATCGCGGGGATCATGAGATCGTGGGTTCGATCCCAGCCCCCGACCAACAGTGAGCTGTGTGGAGTTTGCATGTTCTCCCCGTGTTGCGCGGGTTTACTCCGGGATTTCTCTGGTTTCCTCCCGCATACCAAAAAACATGTAGGTTTAGGGCGCTCGCGCACGCAGCGACCAGCAGCCGGTGGCTTGTCACCAGACTGCAAACCAAGTCTACCTACGGGTACAAATAAGTAACAAAAAAAAAAAAAAAAAAAGCTGTTCAGCAGTCTTGTGGAGCGGGCCCAGAGGCTACGGTACCCTTTCCCCGAGGGCAGGGGGCTGAAGAGGGAGTGTAGGGGATGGGAGGTGTTGCCTGTGATGTTGATGGCTCTGCGGGTGAGGCCGGTGGGGTAGATGTCTGAGAGGGGGGGCAGGGTGGCACTGATGATCTTGCTGGCAGCATCCACTATGCATTGTAGTGTCTTCCGGCAGGCGGCGGTACAGCTTCCATACCACACCGTGATGCAATTGGTGAGGATGCGCTCAGTGGTGCCCCGGTAGAAAGACTGCATGATGTGGAGTGGGACTCGTGCTCTCCTCAGTCTGTGGAGGAAATGGAGGCAAGTTTGGGCCTTCTTGGCCAGTGATGTGGTGTTGTTGGTCCAGGTGAGGTCCTGTGTGCACCCCCAGGAACTTGGTGCTGTTCACCCTCTCCACAGCTGCACCATCGATGATCAGAGGGGGATGTTGTGTGTGGCCCCTCCTGAAGTCGACCACAATCTCCTTGGTTTTTCCCATGTTCAGGAAGAGGTTGTTGTCTTTACACCACTGGATCAGTTGGCTCACCTCGTTTCTGTAGTTGGCCTCGAACTTGTTGGTGATGAGGCCCACTACCGTCGTGTCGTCCACAAACTTGACAATGTGGTTGGTGTTGTAGGTTGGCACGCAGTCATGGGTTAGAAGGGTGAAGAGCAGCGGGCTGAGCACGCACCCTTGTAGGCCTCTGTGTACATTGTGATGGCCTGGGAGGTGTTGCTGCCAACCTGCACATTCTGTGGCCTCCCTGTGAGAAAGTCCAGCACCCAGTTACAGAGAGAGGTTTTGAGTCCTAAGTGTCTGAGTTTTTGTATCAGGTGCTGGGGGATGATTGTGTTGAATGCTGAGCTGAAGTCCAAGAACAGCATGCGCACGTACGAGTTTTTTGAATCCAGGTGGGTGAGGGCTGGATGGAGAGCAGCAGCGATGGCATCTTCTGTGGATTTGTTCGATCTGTATGCAAACTGGAATGGATCGTGAGAGGGAGGCAGGGTAGACTTGAGGTGCTGCATGACTAGCCGCTTGAAGCACTTCATTATAGTGGGGGTCACTGCATCCGGTCGGTAATCATTGTAGCTGGATGGGACGGGCTTCTTCGGGACTGGTATTATGGTGGCAATCTTGAAGCATGTAGGGACAACGGCTTGAGACGGGGAGATGTTGAAGATGTCGGCCAGGACATTCTTAAGCTCCTCTGCGCGGTCCTTCAGGAGGACGCGACCCGGTATGTTGTATGGGCCAGCTGCCTTGCGTGGGTTGATCCTGCAGAGGGTCCTCTTCACGCTAGCTGGATCCAGACTGAAGGCCAGCTCGTCTGGAGGAGAAGTGGTCTTCTGTGCTGGTCTGCTGTTTTGTGCTTCAGATCGACCAAAGAAGTCGTTTAGGTTGTTGAGCAGTGTGATGTCGTTCGCATAGGTCTGAGGTGGAGGTTTGTAGTTGGTGAGGGTCTGTATGCTACGCCAGAGAGAACGGGCATCTCTGGTGTTGCTGAAGTGTCCGGATATTTTCTTGCTGTACTGTCGTTTTGCCTCCTTGATGCCACGGGACAAGTTGGCCCTAGCTGTTGTTAGTCCTGCAGTGTTGTCGGCCCTGAAGGCTGCGTCCCGAGCCCTCAGGAGTCTGTGGACCTCTGCTGTCATCCATGGCTTCTGGTTGCCACGAACAGTGATGGTCTTGCAGTGAGTAACATCATCAGTACATTTGGCTATGTACGGTACTGTATGCCACAACAACCTCAGTGTACTCCTCTAGGTTTGTGTGTCCATTGTGAGTGGCTGCATGCTTGAAAATCTCCCAGTCTGTGGTGCTGAAGCAGTCTTTCAGAGCATCAGAGGCCTCCTCTGGCCACACACGTACCTGCTTCTTTGTTGGACTGATGGCTTTCACTCTAGGTTTGTATGCTGGCCTTAACAGGACGGTGATGTGACCAGAGAAGCCCAGAGGGGGGAGGGTTTGTATGCATTCTTGTGGGTTGTGTACACCAGATCCAGCAGGTTGTCTCCCCTCGTTGCAAAGTTTACATATTGATATAGGTTCGGTAGGAGGGCCTTTAAATTTATGTGGTTGAGGTCTCCTGCTGTGATGAGAAATCCATCCGGATGCGCTGTTTCTGTCTCACTTATAGCTTGATAGAGTACTTTCAGTGCTTCCCTCTTCTCACTGGCGCTGGCGGGCGGGACGTACATGGCGGCAAGTAGAACCAATTAAATTTCTCTAGGCATGTAAAAGGGTCTGCACTTGATGATCATAAACTCTACCAAACAGGGATGGCAATTTTCCGCCGATCCGCGGATTTCCGCCGATTTATGATTTTAGCAAAAATTAATATGATTACAAAAGCGCTCGGCGCTTCCCTGAGTGACAGTCTCCCGCGATAACCCGGATGTTATGTACTCATGCTACTGCTGTAAACGGCCCTGCGATTGGATAGTTGGAAATGATGGGACCAACCAAATGGCTCGTTGTTGCTTTGTCAAAAAGTCATGGCTGCTGGAGCAGGTGGCTGGGGAGAGGGAAGTCTGGGCTTCTCTGCTTGAACTGCTGCCTCCGCGACCCGGACCTCCGGAAAAGCGGTAGAAGATGGAAGATGGATGGTAAGGTACCTTATTGTTACCGATTTTAGCGAAAATCAACACAATACATTAGCGCTCTGCGTTTTCCCGGGTGAGTTTCCCGCGATAAACCTGGATGTTATGTGTAAACAGCCCTGCGATTGGATAGTTGCAAATTTGGACCAATGAAATGGCTCAATGTATGCTTTGTCATCGGTGTGTTGGCATTGGAATTTTGAGCTTTCGGTAATATTTTCAGCGGAATTATGAAATTTTTATCGAAGGATCAGGAGTCATCAGTGGCAGAAATAGACAGAAGTGTCAAAAAGTTCCGATGGAATTGGCTTGAGAGAAAAGTGACGGTAAAAGTGAAAATTGGCTCAAAGTTTGACGAGGTAACAGAAACACTCGGACAATTTTTGAAGAAACCAGACGTGGCAGGAAAAGCTTTTTGTGTGTATTGTAAAGAGCTGATTAACTATGGATCGCGTGGATGTGTGGCGCTGTCAGACCACGCATCAAAAGTGAAAAAACATGCCCACTACCTTGCCATTCGGCGGAGCAACTATTCTTTGGGATCAGTGTTTTTGAAACAATCTTCCACAGTAGATAAAGCAGTCAAAGATGTTACACACTGGGGGACTTTGGCATAGATAAAATTAACTGATTTTGATTTGATCAAGTGTTAAAGCATGTGATGGATAATGCTTGTTGGAATATTTTAGGAATGCTATCTTCTTGGAACATAAGTCAATATTATACAGTAATAAGTGGCATTCAGCTGTTTGTTTTATGTCATTTAAGCACAGTTCTGGTACTTAAAAATCATAAAAACCCAGGAGCTTCGGGGGGCTTTGCCCCCCTTGCCCCCCCACCGGGGCTCTGCCCCGGACCCGACTGGGGGACTATGTCCCCCAGACCCCCTGCTAAATTTTCAGATAATTTCCCCAACCCCAAATCACATCACTGGTTCGTGTTGGAATTCTGAGCTTTCGGTATTGTTTTCAGCGGAATTATGAGATTTTTATCAAAGGATCAGGAGTCATCAGTGCTAGAAAGAGACAAAAGTGTCAAAAATAAGTTCCGATGGAATTGGCTTGAGAGAAAAGTGACGGTAAAGGTGAAAATTGGCTCAAAGTTCGACGAGGTAACAGAAACACTCAGACAGTTTCTGAAGAAACCAGAAAAGGAGATGAAGTTCAAAGTTCAGAGACTGACACAGCTTGCTGCCAAAAGGAAGAAAGTTTCACATTAGAAGTGACTTGGTGACCAGTGTAAATATTGTAATAAACTCTTATAGAACTGTTAAATATGTTGGACTAAAGACGGTGAGATAACATTGAAGAAAAACTAAGTTAACTTTTCATTAAATTTAATGATTTATCTAAGTCTAGTATTTCATTTTTTTAATCATTTTTTTCAGTCTAAATTACTTCTGTTTTACTGAAAACCTCCCAGCTTCAGGGGGGCTGCGCCCCCCCCCCCCCCCCGGCCCCCCATAAGTCAATCGACCAAATTAGATTTCAGCTGAAATCAGAATTTCCTGTTGCCATCCCTGACCAAAGGAGAGCAATGTCTGTGAACAACAACAGAGTCATGGCACCAAGCATCACTGATGTACACACTACTTCTTCTTCTTCTGGTAGTCCATCGATTCGATGATGACCATCTTCTTTATTTGTGAGTCTGCTGGTGTTTGAATAGTTCGATCCTGGATCTGCAGATTCAGTTACAGATAGGGCATGTGAAGGAGGTGCTGGGGGATGCAGGGGGGACTTGGCGAGCATGCCTCTTTGCACGCTTTGCTGTCTGATGTTGTGTGCGCTGTTCCTCCATATAATCCACTCCCTGTGAGGAGTGGGAGCGCCAGATGTCTCGGCAGGAAGCGGGTTCCTCCAGTGAAGAGGGGTTGATCCGACATCTCTTCAGGATGGACTTCATTTGGTCTTTGAAGCGCTTCTTCTGCCCACCAGCGTTGCGTTGGCCACGGTGTAACTGACCATACAGGATTCTGCGTGGAAGTCTGTGGCTGGGCATCCGGATGACGTACCCCAACCACCAGAGTTGATGCTGGGCCATGATGGACTCCACGCTGCAGCTGCCAGCTCTCTCCAGCACTTATGTGTGCGGCACTCTGTCCTTCCAAGTGATGCCAAGGATCTTCTGAAGACATCTTACATGGAAGGTCTCCAGGCTTCTCAGATGGTGGCTGTAAATAGTCCATGCCTCACATCCATACAGTAAGGTGGTGATACATACAGCTCTGTAGACCAGCACTTTGGTGTGGAGTTTGAGGTTACTGTTCTGAAGAACCCTTCTCCTTAGACGACCAAAAGATGCTGATGCTTGCTTGAGGCGGTTCTGGATCTCGTCATCCATTGAGCAGGTGTCAGACATTATGCTCCCCAGGTATTTGAATGTGGGCATTGTGAGCAGCTGTTGCCCTGTTGCTGTGAGGGTTATTGGGTTTTGTGGGGGGGTCAGTAGTGGACTGACAGAGTACCTCTGTCTTCTGGGTGTTGATTGTCAGTCCCATTCTGGTGTATGCAGTTACATCTGCCGAGAGGATGTTTTGTAGAGCGTCTGGTGTATGGGCAACCAGGGCACAGTCATCGGCATATTGTAGCTCAATGATGGTCTCTGATGTCAGCTTGGAAGTTGCCTGTAGCCTCCTGATGTTGAACAGGTTACCATCAAGCCTGAAGTCAATGGTAACTCCAGCTTGCTCCTCCACCCTCCTACGTAGCAGAGTTGTTGCACAGATAAGGAAGATGTTGAAGAGAACTGGGGCCAGCACACAGCCTTGCCTCACTCCGGTTTGCACTCCAAAAGGTTCTGAGCTGTGCCTTCCCACTACCACTCAAGCCATCATCCCAGAATGGAACTGTGCAAGGATGGTGAGAAACTTGGGTGGACACCCAAATCTCTTCAGGACTTGCCACAGCAGTTCCCTGTTCACTGTGTCAAATGCCTTTGACAGGTCGACAAAGGCAATGAACAGGTCCTTATGCTGCTCCCGACATTTCTCTTGGAGCTGATGCGTCACAAAGATCATGTCAACTGTCCCCCTGTCCTTCCGAAAACCACACTGTGACTCTGGGGTGACCCGCTCTGGTATTGCAGAGATGAGTCTACGGAGCATGACCTTGGCAAGGACCTTTCCAGCAATGGCCAGCAGAGAGATACCCCTACTATTGGAGCAGATGGATTTGTCTCCTTTGTTCTTGTAGATGGTCACAATGTTGCCGTCTTTCCACTGTTGTGGGACACACTCTCGTCTCCACACCTCTAAGATATAGAGATATAGTGTCCGAGTACAGAGGTAGCCTCCTTCCTTGAGAAGTTCAGCTGGGATGCCGTCAGGTCCAGGGGATTTATTGTTTTTCAGGGTTTTTACTGCATGCAGGATTTCTTTGAAGGTTGGGGGGAAGTCGAGATCTGGCAAGGTAAGATGTTCAGGGAGCTCTGCAAGGACAGTTGGGTCCACTGAGGTGGGCTGGTTAAGCACGGTGTTAAAATGCTCAGCCCACCGTTCCACTATCGTGGCCTGATCCTTGATTAAAGAAGATCCATCAGCAGATCTAACAGGTGCCAGGGAGCAGTTTCTGGGGCCGTAGATGGTTTTGACTGCATCATAGAAACTGCATATCGCTTCTATCAGCATGAGTCTGGATTTCATTTCCCTTTGAGATCCACCACTCATCTTGCAATTTCCTGAGAGTTGTTTGGACCTCAGAACGAAGGGCTTGCCATTGCTTCTTATGGAATTGGGATTGTGGGTTGTTCAAGGTGGCTCTGTGTGCCCTGTGTATTCTGTCCAGGAGGGTGGAGATCTCTCCAGCATTCTGGTCAAACCAGTCCTGATGTTTCTTGGTTTTGAAACCGATGGCTTGGGCTGCAGTGTCAAAGAGGATGGTGGATAGAGTGGTCCACTTCTCATCCATCCCAGACTCTGAGATGATCAGTTGTTCAATACCTGCCAGCCTCTCAGCTAGGGAGCGACGGAAGTTGTCACAGATGTCGCTGCTAGAGAGTCTGGCACAGTGGAGTGTTTTCCTCTTTGGGCCACCGTGGCGAGCTAGCGGCCGAACATGCATTCTGACCTTTGTCAGAATCATATGGTGGTCAGTCCAGCAGTCTGTCCCTCGCATAGCTCTTGTGATGAGCACGTCCTTGAGGTCAGCCCTCCTCACGATCACATAGTCGATCAGGTGCCAATGTTTGGACCTGGGATGCATCCAGGAAGCCTTAAATTTGTTCTTTTGCTGGAAGATTGTATTAGTGATGGTAAGATCATGTTCCGCACAGAGACTAAGAAGTCTCATGCCATTGGGGTTGACTTTTCCAATGCCATGGGCACCGATCACACCATTCCAGTTTTGCAAGTTCTTTCCGACTCTTGCATTGAAATCACCAAGCAGCATGATTTTGTCACCCTTCGGGATGTGACTGAGGATGTCATCGAGTGCCTGGTAGAAGCGGTCCTTCTCTTCAGCGTTCGATGGCAGAGTTGGTGCATAGGCACTTACCAAAGTGACATACCTGCATTTTGCAAGGGGGATGCGAAGAGTCATGAGCCTTTCACTGACACCCACTGGTGATTCTGTGAGCTTGTGCAGGAGGCTGTTCTTGATTGCAAAACCAACTCCATGAAGGAGTTGACCGCCAGTGGGGTATCCTTTCCAAAAGAATGTATAACCCTCTCCTACTTCATTGAGTGAGCCTTCCTCGAGGAGTCGGGTCTCACTGAGTGCTACCACATCCACATTGTAGCGCTTCAGCTCGCTGGCAGCAAGTGCTGTTCTGCGCTGTGGTCTGTCCGGACTGGCATCCAGGAGTGTCCTTATGTTCCATCCTGCAATTCTAAATGGTATTGTTTTTGTTTTTCGACCGCATAGAGGAATGTCCCGACAGGTGCGGTTTCCTATCCGGGTGCTGTGCTGAGTGGGCAATGTTTAGGCCACCTTTTCTAGGCCTTTCCCCAGTTGGGGTGAGCGGTGCGGTCCCTAAATAGGGCTGCTCAGACGCACAGGGGTCTGCCGGAAGCAACTGCCACTCAATCCCAACTGCTAACGACCATTGTCCTGTGCCGCTGACGTGCAGAGCTCCAGCTAGGAGCTTCCAGCTCATTCAAACCTGCCCCCGTTACTGGATGCTCCATCGCTGCGAGACTTTAGAGGTCGGAGACTCAGGTAAAGAAGATACCTGCCCAGTGATGGTTTTTAGAGTGGCATGGGGGGGTGCGCTTTTCCCGATGCCACTACCTTGATTGTAGAAAAGATAGTTCCAGTGGCAAGGGAGACCCTAGACGACCGGCATCTTCTCACAACTGCAGGAGGCTGCCGGAATCAAGGTTTTTGGGAAACCGCCTCAAAGCGTGCCACCACCAGCTTGCTTTTTTGTCAGGGTGTGCTCCCTTAGCCTTCGTCCGCTTTTACAGCCGTTGTGGTGTTTATCATTACTACCAGCTTCTGCCTGCTCTACTGTTGAGGTCTTCATGTACACACACACACGCCTTCACCCCGGGTTTTCGCTCCTACCATTAGCACTCTATCACTGCGATAGCATGTTAGCCCAGCTAGGTGAATGGCAAAGTCCGGTATATTGTCATTTAAGATAAGCCTTTATTAGTCCCACAATGGGGAAATTCCAGGATTGCAACAGCACAGGCATAGCAACACTCAGAGCAACAATCAGAAGGCAAGAGAAAAAAAAAAAGAAACAAGAGCAGCAAGTATACATATGTACATATAAATATATATATATATATATATATATATATATATATATATATACACAGTGTGGAGTATTGTAGCTGGATGGAATAAATATAGGAGTATATAAACACACCCAGTGCGGAGCATTGTAGCTAGATGGAATAAATATGTAAATATATAAACACACACAGTGCAGAGCATTGTTGCTAGATGGGATGAAACAGCACAACCGTCTACTTAGTTATCCTACATGGTATGATTATGTACCCATACATATTCTCACCCTCCATAGCGACCGGTATTTTCCTAGTTGTATGCCGGAGGGGACCATTGTATGTCTATTGCGTCTTTTGCATTCAGTACTATTAGGTCGTCACGTCTTTTTGCTATCTGTGCGAGCAGCCCTGCTTAGGTTGTACAGTCTGACTGCCGTTGGTAGGAAGGACCTGCGAAACCTCTCGGTTGTGCACCTAGGATGATGTAGTCTGCTGCTAAATGAGCTCCTCAGTGCATTCAGTATGTCCTGCATAGGGTGGAACTCGGCCTCCAGCAGAGATGACAGTTTAGCCACCGTCCTTCTCTCTCCTATCTCCTCCACTGGGTGAAGGAGCTGCCCCAGGACAGAGCTAGCTTTCTTGATCAGTTTGTTCAGTCTCTTCCTATTGGCTGCCGTAATGCCACTGCCCCAGCAGACCACTCCAAAAGTGATGGCTGATGCCACCACCGTGTCATAGAATGTTGTAGAATTTAACCATGTTTCCATAAAGATAGAAACACAGCAGTCCCGCGCATCACATTGTGTGGATCTCAGGAGCTGTATGTGGTCTAGCTTGTTATCAAGTGAGCGCACATTGGCCAGAATCAGTGAAGGGATCGTGGGTTTGTGCGGGTTAGCAGTTAGCTTCGTCTGTATACCTCCGCATTTACCTCGCTTCCGTATTAATAATTCAGTATTTGTACCAAGGTTGAATCAGTCTCAGAAACCTGAGTTCTTGTCTGCTTTTAATCAAGAAGATAGACATGAAATCAAACAACAACTCCCATATGTCTTTTTAACAGTTTAATAAGAAATTTCAGGATAGATGAACACATTCAGATGACTTAAAGACAGTGAATTCAACATGTATAATGAGCACATTAAAACTGTTAATGGATTACTGAACAAAACTTGTCTTATCAAACATTTGTGGAACCAAAGAAAACCATAGCTTAATTTGGCACTGTAATGGAAAATGAAAAAACATAAAATAGTTTTAAAGCAGAATGATTTGAAAAAAGGATGCAGTTTTATGAAGAAAATGATGAATAAACTAGTTCGTAAAAAGAACATTTGTGTTACCGTACTCTGAAAAGGAATGGAGATTAATGAAAAGATAAATGTGTTTGACGTTCTGAAAGGAGTTCAAAGGTGTGAGGTTTATAGAACTTATACAAGGAATATTCTAAAGGATTAAATTTAATTTGGACAACAGACCTTCAGCACAGCAGAGTCAGATTGTGTCTCCTGATGGTAGCAGGTCTTCAGGTACCAACCTTGGTCCAGATGGATGTGTGTTGATGAAGTTGAGAGAAAAGGACAGGCAAGTTCTGCTACAAAATGGTCTGGCACTGCTCCTTCAGGTCACAACCGTAGAAGCTGGATGCTCATCACACTGGTTGTTGTCTCAGTTATACACAGAAAAAGTAATTTGACATTTGGCCAGGTTGTCAAATTCCAGATAATATTTGTTTATCGTTCAAAGTCCAATCAGAAAATCAAGCTTGATAATAATAAAAACAAACCACAAATCCGTTCCTTCCAATGTGTTGTGGTCAGAACAAAGTCGACTTAAGCTTAGTGAAAATTCTTCTTCTTCTTTTAGATTTGATTGGTGGTTGGCAACCAGCTTACAGGTGCATTACCACCACTGACTTGATTATCATCACTCTATATCTTTGTATAAGGAGTTCTGAAACTCCTTATGTGTGAAAAAATTATCCGTCCTTGGACTGTGTTCTCGGCGGCGTCGATTAAACGCCGTTTCAGCATTGATACAGTCACTCAGCAGGGTGGCCACACCTCTGCATCAGAGCTACTCCACTGCAAGGAGCTGAAATCAAGACAAAATCTTCTTAGCATGGTAATTTAAGGGGAAAAAAGTAAAATAGGAAAAGATGAATTTTAAAGAAAAAAAACGTTGGAAAAAGTTACATATAACACGGAGCTTGTGCTCCAGGACTACTTAGGATAGAGGGCCAAGCATGACTCTCCCTCGACTTCTTCAAAACTCAAGTGGGGACAAAGGAAAGTTTTCCAACTTGTTAGGTGTGGCAGGATGGCCCAGTAATTTTGAATGACAATTGAGATTGACCAGTTACATTCAAAGATTAGGATTGGATCTGCCCATTAGCGTAAACTTTTGACCAATTGCACTGAGTTCCTTTGTTTGAACCAAAGGGTTGTAAAGTTTCCAAAAAGGAGATGCATGGAGACTTGGAAGCTGATTGGTCAGTTCACAGTTTTGAAATGTGAGCTTCCCACAGAGAAGAAGAGAGGATTTGATATGAGAAGTGAATTCATCCTAAAACATATATATGCTTCCTATTAAAGCATAAATTCTTTAAAACTTTAGTGACTAAGATATTCTACTTAACAATAAAGGAACAAAACAATGTGTCTACATTGTAAATGTAATATTTTTTATAGTGGACATGCAAAATTAATTCTTTGTGAAGATAAAGGAACACATCAAATCATATCAATAAAAGCATTTCAAACCATAATTGTCCATCACAAGGTCCCGCCATAATCTTCAAACGCAGGTGTTGTCTGTGGAGAATGACAAGTCATTTCATTGTTCACAATTAAGTTTTAAGCATCAGAGAGAAAATCTTCAGCTCTCAGGAGAAATATTCCTGTATTATCCATTGGAGAGCAATGTTGGACTTTTGAGTTTCAATGAGAGGAGTCTTGCTGGTCAAGAGTCTGTGGAACACCATCGTAAATGTGTCTCTTTGGCATTCTTTTGGCAAATGAATTTGAGGAGAAATGACTCCAGGCCTTGAGCAGGGAGAAACTTATCCACTTTATGGCTGATGACAGGGCTTCACAGCTCCGGTCTTGGGTGAAACAATTTCTCTTCAGCAAAGAATAATTTTATAAATTTGGATCCAGCGGTTGACGCTACAGATGTCAAAAAGTCATCATCATCATCATCATAGCAGTCTGTCGGGGGCGACAATGACTGTTTCATTTAGGTCTGATCAGATTCCTAAACGCAGCTCTGCCCTTCGTCTTCCGCTGCCAGGAACTCCTGACCTTGTTAACCCGGGCGACGTCCAAGCCGGTATGAGTTGCTTTCTGACTGACCATTTCATGAAACTGCTTGCAAGGTATTTGAATACTGCTAGCTTTTGTTGGACTAGCGGCACATTCTCGGGCGGCAGTGGCTCAGGAGGTAGAGCAGGTCGTCTAATAACCCGATGGTTGGCGGTTCGAATCCCGCTCTCCCCAGATATCCTGCCGTTGTGTCCCTGGGCAAGACACTTCACCCGCATTGCCTCCAGTGTCCATAACACTGGGTATGAATGTGTATAAATGTATAAAAATGTTCGGTGGTGGCCGGAAAGGCCGTTGGCGCAGATTGGCTGCCATGTTTCCGTCAGCCTGCCCCAGGGCAGCTGTGGCTGCAGAAGTAGCTTGCCACTACCATTGTCTGTCTGGAGTGAATGAATAATGTACCTATTTGTAAAGCGTCTTTGAGTTTTCATGATAAAGCGCTATATAAAATCGATGCATTATTATTATTATTATTATTATTATTGGCAGATAGCGGTATTATCAGTGGCAAGGACAGGCCAAGACAGTATCTGTCACAGGTCTGTGGTGGACCACTTCCAGTTACACGGGGTGAGACTGGACATCCCGGCAGATGAGCACATCTGTCGCAAGGTCTGTGGTGGACTTTTGCCAGTCAGTGCATCATGCACTACACAAAAAGCAGAGATAAACAAACCTATCACCTGTCAAAAAGTAAAGGACATTTAACAAAGTTTTAAAGAAAAACCCAGTGGCCCTATTTTGATGGTCATCAGCAAACTTTTGTGCCAGACTTCCCACCATACGCCAGTGTTTTTGTTAGTTTCTGTCAGCACATTGTCAGTTTTTTACGCTTTGCGTCATACCATCTAATTACCAGTGTTCCCACTTTGCAAGGTGAAGAATAATTTCAGAGGTGTGGCGGCACGCAATCTCATGTCCATCAGTATTATGGTGCATGTTATGTCAATGTGCTTTTGATCAAGAAAAAGGAGGTCTGTTGTCAGAAGCACTTTGTTTATTGCTACTTCAGTTGCATGTTTTGAGATCATACAGCTCCGGAGTTCATGAGGAAACTGCATGTGCTGGGATTTTATTTTAATGGAGAGAGTTGTAACAGTCATAACATAATCACCCGACATTTTATTTATATGATGATACACTAAATAGTTTTTTTTTTTAAATTCCATCCACGTTATTTTAATTGCAGACTCACCATTGGCGTCTATAGATTAGGCATTTATGTATCATTTTTTTTAGGGGAATGAATGAATGAACATGGAAGGGAGCCTGTGTGTGTTCTGGTGAAGATGCGGCACATGGGGGAGGTGGTGGGATAGGCTACTGTCAGTCTGAAGATTTTAAATTACAGACCTCTTATGTGAGAATGTTTTGTCCACTAATCTGTCGTGTGTTGAGTCATCATATCACATAATTATAGCTTGTGTCCGTTTGTGCTCACACATCCCGATTAATGGAAAAAACACTCAGCCGGCATTTTCTGTTAAATGAGGACAGTTAAATATCAACTATTTGAGGACAGAACAGGGCTTTTCACTACACAGAGGGGAAATACCAGACCTCAGTTGGACCAGTCTGTCCTACCGTGAAAACAGCTATCACCACGACCCCAGAGAAGAGCAGGTATGTGTGCACAAACTTGATATTCATTATCTAATGATGACAGGTTTTACAATGTTAACCTCATTCACTGTCATTCTTTTAAAAGAATGATTCAAAACGAAAATATCCCGACAATTGTTTTGAATTAAATCTACAATTTTGCATTCATCACAGCAGATTAATAGAACTCAGACCAAGATAAATGGCTCGCTTTTTCTTGGTTTAAAATAGAAGCTCGGATGAACGATAATATAACGGAAGGAAATTTTACAACTCTGTCAAACTCACGGGCAAAGAGAAAGACTGGCATTATCTGTGAATTGTAGTGGACAGCTCTCATCCATGGGCAAGCAAGGCTGTGGAGTTGAAAGGCTCCTTAAAGTTTCTAAAAGTTGGTGTGTGCTGGATTAAAAAAAATCTTGCTCGCAAATGTAATTTCACCGACATTTGGACAACAGTAATTTCTCTGATTTTTTTTCAAAATGTTGGTAAATGTCGGTCCAAACGCTGTAGTGTGAATCCACCCTAAACCCTTTGACTAGCCAAGGGATTCATTTTATTCCTCTAAAAGGTCTATCCCTTAGCCATAAATGGTGTAATATTATCACACATTAATAATAACAATACGAACTTGTCAGAAACTAAATTTGGTAGGCTACTTAGACATGTGCAAATGCTGGTTATCAAAAGTTAGCTTACCTGTCAAGAAGAAGTGGTCTCAGCATGGCTTTTCAGCATTTCTGTGTTTTTCAGTTGATGCCAGTGATCAAAAAGAGAACAAATATTTATTTGGGTCTTGTTCCTTTGTTATTTTATACTTGACAGATGGCAGAATGAACGTTGAGCCTTCTGACTCAGCCATTTCTCTACATGATTGCATCCAAATGACAGCATGTGAAATCAAACTAGTTATGCTGTTGGCTTTAAGATTATTGCATTATTTACTGCCTTAGTAGTTCTTGTCAGCCAACTGCTCAAATGTAAATATCATGACTGTGATATTTTTGGACCTGCAAAAAAAAATAAAATATTTATTTATGATAATATTAATTAGCAAAGAAAATGTACACGTTCATTCTGCACCTTTCTAAAAGTTTTGTAGATTTGTTATTTTTAGCTCCTAGGCAATTGCCCCAGTGCTTGGTGAACTTATGCACAGTGATCCTCAAGTGGGTCTGTATCTAGGCTGTGCCTAAGGTCAAGAGATCTGAGCCCTCTTGGGGTGATTTCATCAGGCCAGAATGAGCTATGTTGCCACTGACATTCTCTGCTATTGATGTTCTGGTTTTAAATAATTTGTTTTCACAAATTGGGGCCTTCATCATAAATGCACTACTTCTATTTCTCATAAATGGAATGGGTTTTTTAATTATTTTGTCTTTTTGGGGAAACTACTTTATATATTGCAGAACATCCCACTGGCACAAATTAGCTAGTAATAGTAACTAAGCTTTAGGCCACCTTCATATTCAACATCGCTAATGTCAAGCCCTGCACTTTATGACAGTTTAACCTTAGTTTTAGATTGCTTGAATATCTTCTCTAATGCTTTTCCACCACAGGATAATAAGAAGATGAAGAGGTCACTGGAGGAGGAGCAGAGAGCTCGTAAAGATCTGGAAAAAGTTGTTTGCAGGGTGTTAAAGAGCATCAATGACCCTACATGGGATGAGACAAACCTGTGAGACTCATCCAAATACATGGCTGAAGCTTTGGGAAACAGAGAGCATGTATAGTTTTTGTGGACTGTTGCACACGTGTGTATGATTCAAGATTGTGTGAGGACACATAAGAGCATCTGCACGCAAGTTGTTGTGTGCTTGTTTCAGATGGACGTGCTTGTTTGCTTTAGTAGGCGTGCTGTTTTTCGACGGCCTCCCCGAGGTGCAACGCTGAATTACATCACCCGTCAGTTTCACGATAACATTCCTTGACCGTTCAGTCAGGGTGGACTAATCATCATCATCATCATCATCATCATCATCATAGCAGTCTGTTGGGGATGACAATGACATTTAGGTCTGATCAGATTCCTCCACGCAGCTCTGTCCTTTGCCTTCCACTGCCAGGAACTCCTGACCTTGTTAACCTGGGTGACGTCCAAGCTGGTATGAGTTGCTTTCTGACTGACCATTTCATGAAACTGCTTGCAAAGTATTTGAGTACCGCATTGTCTTCATTTCAACATCCAGCACTGGTGTGTGAGGCTGTTCATGAAGGGTTTGCTGGGTAACAGGAGGAAGCTGCTCTCCTTCTGTTTACAATCATTTCACAGGACTGCTGTCTAATGGTGCAAAAATGGTACTTTAATGATCATGGAGGACAAGTGTGAACTTGAACTTTTCACAATTTATTTTATATTATTTAATATATATATTTTATTTTAATGTAATGATTCGGCAGGGTATTTTTATCGAGTGGAGACTAAACCTGATGTGTTTAGGCTGTTGCAAAGCTAAGCTTACAGGAAGTTATTCTTTGTATACGAGAGTGTGTTTTAACCTCCATGTCCTTTTCGTTTGACAACTTTACAGTTTGAATTACTTTTTGGGGCATCCTAAGGAAATTGTACATATTTTGAACTTGTACTGTATAATGTAAATACTGCAAAAAGATGAGCCTTTGTCTTTTGGGAGAAATAAATGTGCTGTTTGAAAAATAATACAGATACAGAAAATAATCCCCAAGGGGCAGTTCAGTTCCTACAGTCCAACAACCACTATTCATATACACTTTCAAACGGCACAGTCCCCGGCCGCTGCTGGGCGCTGGTGTGCGTTCAGGCTTGCTGCATCTGCTTTGCAGCTGCCTTAAGAAATGAGGGTGAATGAGGGGTGATATTGAATGGATACAGGAGTGAGGGAGAATGGGTGGGTCCAGGTGAGTGAGAGTGAGGGAGTGCATATGGGTGCGCATGGGAGCATGTGGGTGTGAAGGTGTGGGGAGGGGTGTGTCTGTGAGTTGGGAGGTGCTCCCCTGGGCGGGGGAGACTTCTTTGGGCATGGAGGTCCCGGGGGTGTGCGGAGGTGGCGCTGGGGGGCGTTATGGGGGTGCCTGGGGGGGCTTGTGCCGGGGGTCGCGGGCTGCTCTCCGGCATGGGGGGTGGGGTTGCTGGCCTCCTGGGGCCCAGGGGCGGGTGTTGGCCCCGCACGGGGGGGGGGGGGGGGGAGCTGGCGGGTCCGGGGGTGTGGGCTCGCCACGCTGGCCGCCTGGCGACCTGGCCTCCCTCAATCGTCCCTCTGGGGGCAGATGCCTGGCTTTCCTGGGGCTTGCTGACCTTGGACATTTGTGCCCTGTGGGGGATGGTGGCGCTGCCTTGCCTGCTCGGGGTTCCGGGGATAGAGCTGCTGCAACCGGCCCCCTGCTCTGTATGTTTCCTGACAAACCACTCACATGCACACAGTTTGTGCGCACTCTCATATATACACATGCAGACATACACGCACAAGTGTCTCTCCTTTAACAGGTGCAGAAACCAAACTCATATTGAGACATCTTTGGTGGAAGAAGAAGTTTGTCTTCTTTTTGTTTAAGTTGTTGGTTTGTTTGTTTTTTTGTCTGTTCCCCTCCCTTTTCTTTCCCCCTCCACACACTTCATTTCCCTCTTCCCCATCCTGTCGGGTCTTCCATGGGTAAAATAATTAAAGTATTAAAAGTTATTACAGGAGGAGTTTACAACAATATACAATACAAAGTTAGGTACTGTTCCAAGGTTGGTTCCAAGGTTATCATAGCCAGGAGCGGCACTGGGGTTAAGCTTCCAGTGCTCATAAAATGCTCCTTATGGCATGCGTCTCGAAAAGCCTCTGACAACTAAGTCCATCTCCTAGCCTGCCCGTGTGGTTTAGTCTCTAAGCCTGGCGGAACTGCTTTTACTAATAGAAGAAGGGGCGAGGGCGGATCTCTGGCGCCTTAAAACTAGATGCTTCGGGTAGATGGTGGCTCGTCAATCTGGGAAGGTAGCCCATCTAGGGGAAGGTAAACCCTGATTTCAAACCTCCGCTGCCTTGCGGCATACCCGGTCACGGGAAAGGCTTCGGGAGTCAACCCTGAGGAAAAATCCGGAGTCGGAGCCCCTAAGGCAGTTCTCTGTTGTGCTCAACATCGTTCTGGCAGCTCCTGCGACGGCGCTGGTGCCAAACTGTAGCAGCCCTGCTGTTCCTTTGGATCCATCAGTGACGTGGAGAGGGGGGACATGCTGCATGGGCAACATCTTGTCCTCCATATCTTCCTGCCCAGGCTTGAATCCTACCAACGCCCAACCCTGGAAGGTAGAACACCGGATCACTGGAGAGGACACTCCAGCTTCGCCTTTGGCGTAGACAAAACACGGGGAATGACAGTTACCGGTTATAAGCCACCGCTCAATTGGCGTAGAGCGCGGCACCAGGGGTTGTTCCCATTGATGGGAGGGATCATCGGATCTCACTGGACAGCTATTGCCCACCTCAAGCTGGGCAGCCCCCAGCCAATAAGGTGTTGTCCCGCCACAGCTTGCTTTCCTCATTGGGTGCATGGGGATGAGGAGAAGTCCGAACAGCAGGCTGAGAACCTTTGCACCAGGCAAGACAAAAAAACAAAAGAGACCAACTCTAAATCTGGGAACTTGGAACGTCCGCACTATGATGACAGGACTCGCTGCTAACCTCAAGGACATCAATGACACCAGGAAGACTGCCATCATCAATAATGAGCTGAAGAGACTGGGACTGGATATCGCCGCTCTCCAGGAAACACGGTTGGCTGACGCAGGCACACTGAGAGAGAAGGACTACACGTTCTACTGGCAGGGAAAGGGCAGTGACGAACACAGGGAACACGGCGTGGGCTTCGCAGTGAAGAACACCTTGCTGAAGATGGTGGAACCGGGCAGCAATGGCTCTGCACGACTCCTCACCCTTCGCCTCAACACCACTCAAGGCCCAGTCACCCTCGTCAGTGTGTATGCCCCAACACTGACAGCAACACCAGAGGCAAAAGACGACGAATTCTACGAGAATCTCACAACAACTGTCAGGATCATCCCCAACTCTGAACAACTCATTCTCCTTGGAGACTTCAATGCCAGAGTGGGTGCTGACCACGATTCCTGACCCTCCTGTCTTGGACCATTTGGCGTGGGCAGAATGAACGACAACGGACAGTGGCTGCTCGAGTTCTGCACATATCACGATCTGCGCATCACAAACTCGTTCTTCAAGACCAAGCCCCAACACAAGGTTTCATGGCGACATCCGCGCTCAAAGCACTGGCACCAGCTGGACTTGATCCTGACCAGGCGCACCTCACTGAAGAACGTGCTAATCACCCGTTCGTTCCAGAGTGCAGATTGCAACACAGACCATTCATTGGTGTGTTGCAAGGTCAAGCTGCAGCTGAAGAAATTCCATCGTGCTAGACAGCCTGGAAAGGCACGGATGGACACCAGCAAGATGGCCCAACCAGAACTTGTTGAGCAGTTTGCCTCCACCTTTGAGAAGGAACTTGGTGTACCACAAGGAGGAGAATCTGCAAAGCAGAAGTGGGAAGAGCTGCGAAACACCATCCACCGCACAGCCTTGGCTACCTTTGGGAGGAAGACCTCGAAGTCACAGGACTGGTTTGATGCCAAGTTGACTGAGATGACCCCCGTCATTGAAGCCAAGCGCTCAGCACTTGCTGAGTACAAGGAGTACCCAAACGAGAAGAATCTCCAGATTCTCAGGGCTGCGAGAAGCAAAGTTCAGCAGACTGCTCAGCGCTGTGCCAACGAGTACTGGACTCAGCTCAGCCAAGACATTCAAACCGCTGCCATAACAGGGAACATCCGTGGTATGTACGACGGCATCAAGAAAGCACTTGGTCCGGCTCAGAGCAAGACGGCCCCCCTCAAATCCTCCACTGGGGAGATGGTCACAGAAAAGAACAAGCAGATGGAGAGATGGGTGGAACACTACTCCGACCTCTACTCCAGACAGAACACAGTGACACCATCAGCCCTTGATGCCATCGACTGCCTGCCATCCATGGACGAACTTGACGCTGAGCCAACCATCGACGAACTCAGCAAGGCCATTGATAGCTTGGCCGCTGGCAAGGCACCCAGCAACGACGGCATACCCCCTGACCTGATCAAGCACTGCAAGACCGCCCTATTGCTGCCATTGCATGATGTCCTCTGCCAGTGCTAGAAGGAAGGTGCCGTACCACAGGACATGAGGGACGCCAAGATCATCACCCTCTACAAAAACAAAGGGGAGAGAAGCGACTGCAACAACTACAGGGGCATCTCCCTCCTCAGCGTTGTTGGCAAAGTCTACGCACGAGTTGTTCTCGTTCGTCTACAGAAGCTTGCCGAACGTGTCTACCCCGAGTCTCAGTGTGGCTTCCGCGCTGAGCGATCGACGGTAGACATGATATTCTCCATCCGCCAACTCCAGGAGAAATGCAGAGAACAGAACATGCCCCTGTACGTCGCCTTCATCGACCTCACCAAAGCGTTCGATCTGGTCAGCAGAGAGGGCCTTTTCAAGATCCTGCCAAAGATAGGATGCCCACCAAAGTTGCAAAGCCTCATCGAATCGTTTCACACCAACATGCAGGGGATAGTGCAGCACGACGGCAACGTCTCAGAGCCATTCAACATATGCAGCGGAGTGAAACAGGGCTGTGTACTTGCCCCAACCCTCTTTGGGATTTTCTTTGCTATGCTCCTGAGGCATGCCTTCAGCACAGCAACAGAGGGAATCTACCTGCACACAAGATCTGACAGCAGGCTTTTCAATCTTGCCCGCCTGAAAGCCAAAACCAAAGTACGCGAGGCTCTAATCAGAGACATGCTGTTCACAGACGACGCTGCAGTTGCAACCCACACACAGCAGGAGCTTCAGACCCTGATGGACCGCTTCTCCCAGGCATGCAAGGACTTCGAGCTTACCATCAGCCTGAAGAAGACTAACGTCTTGGCGCAAGGCACGGAAGCACCACCAACCATCACCATCGACGACTACGAGCTGGAGGTTGTAAATCAGTTCACGTACCTGGGGTCCACGATCAGCAACAACCTCTCCCTTGATACAGAGATCGACAAGAGGATTGGAAAATCAGCCTTCACACTCGCTCGCCTCACCACACGAGTGTGGGAGAATCCCAAACTCTCTGTCAAGATGAAAATGGCAGTGTACAATGCCTGCGTCATCAGCACACTGCTCTATGGGAGTGAGACGTGGACAACATACGCCTGGCAGGAAAAGAGACTGAACTCCTTCCACTTGCGCTGCATTCGCCACATCCTGGACATATCCTGGCAGGACAAAGTGCCCAACACAGAAGTTCTGTCCTGCGCCGGCCTTCCCTCCATGTTCACTCTACTCAGGCAGCGCAGGCTCCGCTGGCTAGGCCACGTTCACCGTATGGAGGATGGCAGAATCCCCAAAGACGTCCTCTACGGAGAACTGGCGACTGGCAGGAGAGACGTTGGCCGCCCACAGCTGCGCTTTAGAGACGTCTGCAAGAGAGACATGAAGGCCCTGGAGATCAACACAGAGCGCTGGGAGGACCTTGCAACGGACCACTCCAAATGGAGAGGCACCCTGACCAGACAGCTCAAGGCGGGTGAAGAGAGACTGACTGCTGCAGCAGATGAAAAAAGGACCCGCAGGAAGAACCGCCACAGACCCAGCAGCACGGAGACCACCCACAAGTGCGACCTGTGTGACAGGGACTGCCATTCGCGCATCGGCCTGTTCAGCCACAGGCAGTGCTGTTCCAGCAGAGTAGACGTTTAGGATTCTCTTCCATGGTCATCATAGACCGACGGAGGCCGACGAAGCTCCTCTTGGCAGAGTAAATCTGTGTTGACACAATAAGGGTGACAGATCCCTGTTCTGCTTGCCTAGCTGCCTGACAGGACAAGGAAAAAAAACCCCAAAACACAGTTTGTGGGAATCAATGAAGCACCCTTTGACCTCCGGTACCAAATAGCCCTGAATGTGGAAGCACTCAAGACATACTACAGAACAGAAATGGAAAGGGCTTTGTGCAAAATCAGTGCAAGAATAAATAAGTCTAAATACAAAGTAAAACCAGAGTTTTAAAAGGAAAAAAGCTAGAAGCACCCAAAGAAAAATAACATTAAAAGTAATAAGTGTCTAAAAAGAATGCAATCATTAAAAGGTTTAATAGAAGCATCATCATCATCATAGCAGTCTGTCAGGGGTGACAGTGACTTTCATTTAGGTCTGATAAGATTCCTCCACACAGCTATGTCCTTCGGCTTCCGCTGCCAGGAACTCCTGACCTTGTTAACCTGGGCGACGTCTGAGCCGGTATGAGTTGCTCTCTGACTGACCATTTCATGAAAATGCTTGCAAAGTATTTGAGTACTGCTAGCTTTTGCTAGACTAGTGGCACATTCTTGGCAGATAGCGGTATTATCAGTGGCAAGGACAGGCCAAGACAAACTGCTTCCAGTATCTGTTGCAGTGACTGACCAGATGATAGGTTTGTTTATCTCTGCTCTTTGTGTAGTGCATGTCACGATGCACTGACTGGCAAAAGTCCACCACAGACCTTGCAACAGATGTGCTTATCTGCCAGGATGTCCAGTCTCACCCCGTGTAACTGGGAGTGGTCCACCACAGACCTGTGACAGATAGTGTTTTTAGTTCTGTCAGGATGCCCAGTTTCACCCTCCACACCCTCGGAAGGGTGGGGTTGCCGGCTGAGTTGCTGACAGCCCAACCCATGAGACAGGTGGTACCGGTTTTCATGGCTATCTGGTAGCAAGCAAACCAATGCCTGACCTGACATTCAATAGAAGCATACAGTGGATATAAAAAGTTTACACACCCCTGTTCAAATGCCAGGTTTTTGTGATGTAAAAAAATGACACTTAAGATAAATCATTTCAAAACTTTTTCCACCATTAATGTGACCTATAACCTGTACAACAATTGAAAAACAAACTGAAATTTTAAGGGGAAAAATAAAAAACTTACAATAACCTGATTGCATAAATATGCACACCCTGTTATAACTGGAGATGTGGCTGTGTTCAGAATTAACCAATCACATTCAAACTCATGTTAAATGGGAGTCACGCCCACCTGTCACCATTTAAAGTGCTTCTGATCAACCCCAAATAAAGTTCAGCTGTTCTAGTAGGCTTGCCCTGACATTTTTGTAGTCGCATCTTACAGCACAAACCATGGTCCACAGAGAGCTTCCAAAGCATCAGGAGGATCTCATTGTTCAAAGGTATCGGTCAGGAGAAGGGTACAAAAGAATTTCCAAGGCATAAAATATACCATGGAAGACAGTCATCATCAAGTGGAGAAAATATGGCACAACAGTGACATTACCAAGAACTGGATGTCCCTCCAAAATTGATGAAAAGACGAGAAGAAAACTGGTCAGAGAGGCTTTCAAGAGGACGGCAGCAACATTGAAGGAACTGTAGGAATTTCTGGCAAGTACTGGCTGTTTAGTACATATGACAACAATCTCCCGCCTTCTTCATATGTCTGGGCTATGCGGTAGGGTGGCAAGGTGGAAACTTTATCTTACAAAGAAAAACATCCAAGCCATTTGAAATCTCCCAAACACGTGGGAAAATGTGTTTTGGTCCGATGAAACCAAGGTTGAACTTTTGGGCCATGATTCCAAAAGGTATATTTGGCGCAAACACAATGCTGCTCATCACCAAAAGAACACCATACCTACCTACAGTGAAGCATGGTGGTGGCAGCATCATGGTTTGGGGCCATTTTTCTTCAGCTGGAACTGGAGCCTTAGTCAAGGCGTAAGGAATTATGAACAGTTCCAAATGCCAGTCAGTGTTGGCACAAAACTTTAAGGCTTCTACTAGAAAGCTGAAGATGAACTTTCTTTCACCACGACAATGACCCAAAGCACACATCAACAAAAGAATGGCTTCACCAGAAGATTAAGGTTTTGGAATGGCCCAGGCAGAGTCGAGACCTGAATCCGATTTAACGTCTGTGGGGTGATCTGAAGAGGGCTGTGCACAGGAGATGCCCTTGCAGTATGACAGATTTGGAGCGTTTTTGCAAAGAAGAGTAGGCAAATATTGCCACATCAAGATGTGCCATGCAGATAGACTCCTACCCAAAAAGACTGAGTGCTGTAATAAAAGCCAAAGATGCTGCAACAAAGTATTAGTTTAAGGGTGTGCATATTTATGCAAACAGGTTATTGTAAGTTTTTGAGTTTTTCCCCTTAAAAGATTTCAGTTTGTTTTTTAATTGGGTTGTACAGGTTATACACACGTGGACAAAATTGTTGGTACCCCTCTGTTTATGAAAGAAAAACGCACAATGGTCACAGAAATAACTTGAATCTGACAAAAGTGGTAATAAATAAAAATTCTATGAAAATTAACCAATGAAAATCAGACAATGCTTTTGAATTGTGGTTCAACAGAATTATTTTAAAAACAAACTCATGAAACAGGCCTGGACAAAAATGATGGTACCCTTAACTTAACATTTTGTTGCACAACCTTTTGAGGCAATCACTGCAATCAAACGATTTCTGTAACTGTCAATGAGACTTCCTCACCTCTCAGCAGGTATTTTGGCCCACTCCTCATGAGCAAACTGCTCCAGTTGTCTCAGGTTTGAAGGGTGCCTTCTCCAGACGGCATGTTTCAGTTCCTTCCACAGATGTTCAATAGGATTTAGATCAGATCTCATAGAAGGCCACTTTAGAATAGTCCAATGTTTGGCTCTTAGCCATTCTTGGGTGTTTTTAGCTGTGTGTTTTGGATCATTATCCTGTTGCAAGACCCATGACCTGCGACTGAGACCAAGCTGTCTGACATTGGGCTGCACATTTCTCTCTAGAATATCTTGATGGTCTTGAGATTTCATTGTACCCTGCACAGATTCAAGACACCCTGTGCAGATGCAGAAAAGCAGCCCCAGAACATAACAGAACCTCCTCCATGTTTCACAGTAGGGACAGTGTTCTTTTCTTGGTATGCTTCATTTTTGCGTCTGTGAACATAGAGCTGATGTGCCTTGCCAGAAAGTTCCAGTTTTGTCTCATCTGTCCATAGGACATTCTCCCATAAGCTTTGTGGCTTGTCAACATGCAGTTTGGCAAATTCCAGTCTGGCTTTTTTATGATTTGTTTTCAACAGTGGTGTCCTCCTTGGTCGTCTCCCATGAAGTCCACTTTGGCTCAAACAGCAACGGATGGTGCGATCTGACACTGATGTACCTTGACCTTGGAGTTCACCATGAATGTGTTTAGAGGTTGTTCTGGGCTCTTTTGTTACCATTCGTATTATCCATGTCCTCCTGCGGCCACGTCCAGGGAGGTTGGCTACTGTCATGGCGGCCACTGGGCCGTCATTAACCCCAGCTGCGCACACACCTGTCGTTGGTAATCAGCAGGCTTTAAAAGCCAGTGTCTCGGACTGCTCTGCACGGAGTCGTCTGTCACCTTTGCCTCGCAACGTGTCAAGGACACGACCTCAAGCCAGAGACAGAACCAAGTCGTCACGCCAAGCCACGCCACGTAAGCTACAACATCACTAACCCTGTCCTAGTGTTCTCCCCTGTGCACAGGTGGACCTCCCTGGCGGTGGACTCACCTCCCCTGTCAACGGGACGTCATCTCCTCCTCCTCGGATCTCCTCCTCACCTCCTCAGCACCGAACACCACGCGCACCACGCTGCACCAGGACACGGAGCCAGCAGGACTCCCGCAGCGGCACCTGCAAGTAAGCAACACAAGCCTCAGCTTCCTGTTCGTATGAACTATAATAACCTCCTGTGCTTGTGTGTTCCAGGGTTGCCAGGTCGCAGCAAGAACCGCTCAGCTCCAGTGGCCAGACAGCTTTGCACTCACTCACTCATTCACACACACAACACTCTACACTTAATCAATAAATAATTGTCTAAATCATCTACTCGTGTCAGCATCTGTCTCCTGGGTCGCACAATCATGTCAGCTACAGTCCCGTGGATCTTATATTTCTGAATAATATGTGCAACTGTAGTCACGGGAACATCAAGCTGCTTGGAGATGGTCTTATAGCCTTTACCTTTAACATGCTTGTCTATAATTTTCTTTCTAATATCCTGAGACAACTCTCTCCTTTGCTTCCTCTGGTTCATGTTTAGTGTTGTAGACATCATGTCACCAAACAGCACAGTGACTACTTGTCACCCTTTAAATAGGCCAACTGACTGATTACAAGTTTGTAGACACTTGCGATGTTAATTAGAGGACACATCTTGGTTGAACATGTCCCTATGGTCACAATATTTTCAGTCTTTTCTAGGGGTACCATCATTTATGTCCAGGCCTGTTTCATGAGTTTGTTTTTTAACCTCTTGCACTCCGGTGTACCGCGGGCGGGCACGTCTCTGCGTCCTAGAGCACACGAGGGCGCTGCGTCCTAGAGCGCACTGAAAAAAAAAAAGCTGCATTTCCGTTCTTCCACTACAGACACAGCCGCGAACAGAAAGCCAAAAGAGTGCTTTGATTGGTTTAGATGAGATTGACCTCTCATTCGACTAATAAGAGCCTTGAATTGGGTTTCTGAAACCTTGAAGAACCAATGACTGAAAACCTAGCAAGAAGGACCCGCCTACCAACGGCTGCGAATACAGCCAGCCAATTGAAGCACAGAAGTTCGAAAGCTGTTTTGTGTAAGGCTGGGTGACACACAGGCGTTCGCCAGTCTTTTTTTCTTATTACTGTTCTTATTTGTTTTGAAAAATCGTTCGCCCAAACCGCAATCATGGAAGCGCAAAACCGCAATAATGGAATTATGGTTTGACCGGGTCGCGTGATCAGAACCACGAGTCCGTTGACTGAGGAAGAGAAGTTCGCCAGCGAGACTGCTGTTGTGGACAGGTAAGTGTTATAAGCTAAATTATTCTTTATCCCTGAAAATTGTAATCCAAATGACTTTTGACGATCGGTAAATTACAACTGTGCGTTATCGCAATATGTTGCGAACGGCCCCCCCGTCATGTTGTGAACGCCCCCCCCCCCCCGCTACTCTTCTGTAGCGGATTGCAGATATATTGCAGATATTTTAGTCCAACTGTGCGTATTAGACCGCGGCGCACCGTCACCGCTTTCCATCATGTAGCGATGGGCGATATCCGTCCTCTGTAGCCGGGGATGTGGGGGTGGGTGGGAGTTATCTTCTACATTACAAATATTTTCTCCACAATATTTTTTATTGAACCTTTTTTAACAAACATGACACAAACAATCAAACACTAACACTAAAGTAATTTAAAAATAAAGGAAAAAAGAAAAAAAAATGTACTAAAAACACCAACAACCATTAACAAAAGCAAGTCATCAACATTGCTCCTCTGTTTAGCCTAGGTAATCCATTACATAAGTATACATATTATACATTCACCAATTTGGAATTTACAAGGTCCACACACATCATTCACATTCTTCTTCAGAAGTTGTGTTTAATTTCTTTACATAATCAATGAAAGGTCTCCATATATTCTCAAACACATTTTCCTTTGATTTCAGTATGTATGTTATTCTTTCTCGTGGAAGGTTTGTTAACATCTGTCTTAACCACTGAGTCACATCTGGTCTATGAGTCTTTTTCCACAATAGTGCAATACATTTTTTGGCATTACGCAAACTGAGGTTTATGAATGCTCTTTCACTCTTATTAAAGTTATGTTTTTCTGGATACAGACCCAACAAAAACAACTGAGGGTTCAGTGTGAATTGTTTTGAAATTATTTTTTCTATTGTTACCCTCACCTCTTCCCAAAACAGTCTAATTTTTCTACATTCCCATAAACAATGAAATAGGGTTCCTTTACTTTCCATACATTTTGTGCACGTATCTGGTATGTTTTTGTAATATCTTTTTAACTCCACCGGTGTAACATACATCCGCATTAACCATTTATCAATTTAATACGTACATTAATACGTACTAGTGTGGGCTATATTAATCATATATTCCATAACCTACATATGTTGAAGCATGTGAGAATGTTTGGTGATTACATATGTAAGGTGACTTCACACCTCTGAAAGGACAAAGACTCTCACCCGCCAGTGAAGAACAAAGACGTTCCCAGACACTGCGGTGGAGACCGGAGGAGCTACCCTCACCCCCCCAGGGCGAAGAGAGGAGGTACCAAGACAATGGGGGGATTATGATAATGAGGGATATCAGCCTTTGATATGCATGTCTTTTGTTATGTGCAAGTATAAAGTCAGAGAGCCGGAGGTATTCGGTCTCTTTTTCCTTCTGCTGCTCCTGCACTAAGATGAGACTTGTTAGGAGAGCTGATAATAAACTTTGGTTTATATATCAACCCGCCTCGTTCTTTCAAGCTCTTCTACACTAGCAAGTACGTATTAATACGTACTTGGTACTAGGTTTAATACGTAATTTAATACGTACTTTAATACATTCCGCATTAACCGTCTTATCAATTTAAGACGTACATTTATTGATTTGGTTTGAGCTTCTGTGCAAGCCAATTCCCATTGTTCCTCTAAAATTTCAGTTTGCAGGTCTTCTTTCCAATAATTCAGTCTTTTCTGTGAGTTTTCACTTGAGGATAGTGTCAATGAGTTATAAAACTGAAATAATACCCTTTCTCTTACTATCTTTTGTCAAAATTTTTTCCAAGGAAGAATAAGTAGGTCGGGTGAGAGCATTATTTTGATTTGATCGAATAAAATTCCTAAGCTGAAGATATTTAAAAAAATGTGTTCTATTAAGATTAAATTTGATCCTCAGTTCTTCAAAAGACATGTTATCTGAACGTGACAAATATAAGTCTTGAATCTTTTGAATCCCTTTTAAATTCCATACTTTAAATACAGCATCTGCTCTCCCTGGTGTAAAATATTGATTACCCCATATTGGGCTAAATTGTGACAATAAGTGTGGTTCTTTTAAATATTTTTTGATTTCACACCATATTTTGATCATATGCTTTACAATAGGATTTTTAACTTGTTTCTGTAATTTTTTAGCCGAGTCTGAGTATATGAATAAGGGAAGAGGTAAAGGTAAATTGTATGATTCCATTTCAGTCCAGTGAGGGAGATCATTTGATGAAAAATAATGTCATAGACCTCAGTTGTGCTGACCAGTAATACAACATAAAGTTTGGACATTTCAGACCTCCACGATCAAATGGTAAATATAGTAAGGACAGACATAATCTAGCCTTCCTATTGTTCCATATAAATTCCACTAACTTTTTTTTAATTCTTGAGAATAGATCTGAAGGTGGTGGTAGAGGAATATATTGAAATAAATTAAGTATTTTGGGTAAGATATTACTTTTAAGTATATTAATTCTCCCGATCATCGACATTGGTAGTGACATCCATCTCTGAAGCAACTCATTAATATCTGTCATTAAGGCTTCATAGTTGACACTGGCGACTGATTCTAACTTAGGCACAATTTGAATTCCTAAATATTTAAACTGATTTACAACATTGAATTGATTTACCTCAGGAGCTGGGTGATTTCTCTGGGTCTCATTTAGCATTAATATTGAAGATTTAGTTTTATTTATTTTATATCCTGATATTTCCCCAAAGTTCTTTATTAAATTTAACAAGGTTGGAATTGATTTTTTAAGATTCGATATAAACAAAATTATGTCATCAGCATACAGGGAAATTTTATGTTCTGTTGGTCCTACTTTAATTCCATATATTTGTGGATGTAAACGTACTGACATCGCTAAAGGTTCAATTGCAATAGTAAACAGTAAAGGTGAAAGTGGACAGCCTTGTCGACATCCTCTATTGATTTTTATTGATTTTGAAATATTGCTATTTGTTAGGATTTCTGCAGTAGCATTATTGTATATTATCTGAACCCATTTTATGAAATTAAAATATGCCTCAAAGAGATCCTGGCAAACTGTCCGGCGGCTCAGGAGGGGAAAGCAGCTCCCCGTCCACACTGTGTATGGTGCAGATGGGACACTGTTGACTTCGACTGGGATATCGTCGGGCGGTGGAAGGAATACTTCGAGGATCTCCTCAATCCCACTGATACGCCTTCCACAGAGGAAGCAGGGTTTGGGAACAAGGGGGATGACTCGCCTATCACAGGGGCTGAGGTCGCCAAGGTGGTTAAAAATCTTCTTGGTGGCCGGGCCCCGGGGGTGGAAGAGATTCGCCCTGAGTACCTCAAGGCCCTGGATGTTGTTGGGCTGTCATGGTTGACATGCCTCTGCAACATTGCATGGAGGTCGGGGGCAGTGCCTTTGGCATGGCAAACCGGGATGGTGATTCCTCTCTTCAAAAAAGGGGACCGGAGGGTGTGCTCCAACTTTAGAGGGATCACACTCCTCAGCCTCCCTGGGAAGGTCTATGCCAAGGTACTGGAGAGGAGAGTCCGGCCGTTGGTCGAACCTCGGATTCAGGAGGAGCAATGTGGTTTTCGACCTGGCCGTGGCACATTGGACCAGCTCTTTACCCTCTCGAGAATTCTTGAGGGTTCGTGGGAGTTTGCCCAACCAGTTTACATGTGTTTTGTGGACTTGGAGAAGGCATTTGACCGCGTCCCTCGTGGATTTTTGTGGGGGGTGCTTCGGGAGTATGGGGTATCGGGCTTGTTGTTACGAGCTATTCGGTCTCTGTACGACCGTTGTGAGAGTTTGGTTCGTATTGCCAACACTCGGTCGGAGTCATTCCCAGTGAGAGTTGGACTCCGCCAGGGCTGCCCTTTGTCACCGATCCTGTTCATAATTTTTATGGACAGGATTTCTAGGCGCAGCCAGGGAATGGAGGGTGTCATGCTTTGTGACCACAGGATCTCATCTATGTTGTTTGCAGATGATCTTGTCCTGTTGGCTTCACCCAGCAATGACCTACAGCTCTTGCTGGGATGGTTTGCCGCTGAGTGTGAAGCGGCTGGGATGAGAATCAGCACCTCCAAGTCCGAGTCCATGGTCCTCAGCCGGAAAAAGGTGGATTGTCCTCTCCGGGTTGGGGACAGGCTCCTGCCCCAAGTGGAGGAGTTTAAGTATCTTGGAGTCTTGTTCACGAGTGAGGGGAAAATGGAACGAGAGATCGACAGACGGATTGGAGCAGCATCTGCAGTGATGCGGACGTTGTACCGGTCTGTTGTGGTGAAGAGGGAGCTTAGTTCTAAGGCAAAGCTGTCGATTTACCAGTCAATCTACGTTCCTACTCTCACCTATGGTCACGAGCTTTGGGTAATGACCGAAAGAACGAGATCGCGGATACAAGCGGCTGAAATGAGCTTTCTCCGTAGGATTGCTGGACTCACCCTCAGAGATAGGGTGAGGAGCTCAGTCATCCGGGTGAGGCTCAGAGTAGAACCGCTGCTCCTCCACATTGAAAGGAGTCAGTTGAGGTGGTATGGGCATCTGATTAGGATGCCTCCTGGACGCTTCCCACTTGAGGTGTTTCAGGCACGTCCCACTGGGAGGAGACCCCGGGGCAGACCCAGGACTCAGTGGAGAGACTATGTCTTCCAGCTGGTCTGGGAACGCCTTGGTATCCCCTCTGAAGAGCTGGAGCAGGTGGCTGGGGAGAGGGAAGTCTGGGCTTCTCTGCTTGAACTGCTGCCTCCGCGACCCGGACCTCCGGAAAAGCGGTAGAAGATGGATGGATGGATGGATGGATTTTATGAAATTATTTCCATGTCCAAACCTTTGTAGGACTTCAAAAAGAAAGGGCCATTCGACCCTATCAAAGGCCTTTTCAGCGTCCAATGATAGGAGAGCTGTATCCGGTGCTTCTTTATTAGAATAAATAATATTAAATAGTCTTCTTACATTATGGAAGCCTTGTCTTCCCATTATAAAGCCATTCTGATCTCTGTTAATAATATTTGGTAATATTTCTTGTAGTCGTCTTGCTAAAATTTTACAGATTATCTTAAGGTCAGCATTTAATAGGCTTATTGGTCTCATGTTTTCACATTTATTAGAGGGTTTACCTGGTTTTGGCAACAGTATAATTAAGGCATTATTCATGTATGGTGGTAAATTACTATTTTGAAATGCTTCTAAAACCATTTCCAAAAATGGTTTTATTAATTTATTCTTAAATTTTTTATAGAGGTCAACTGGAAGACCATCTGGTCCCGCACTTTTTCCTGATTTCATATTATCAATGGCTAGCCCAACTTCTTGACTAATTTTTGACTCCAGTATCTCCCTATTTTTGTTTGGAATACACGGTATAGATAATCCGTCCAAAAACCCATTTAGTTTTGTTAAGTCAGTTTCATTTTTTGTATCATATAGTTTTTCATAAGAAACTATTAATTGCTAAAGGATCTACAACTGCCTGTCCGTTACTTATAATACTGGTAATTGGTGTTTTAAATTCTAATTGTTTAATCTGCCATGCCAATAATTTTCCTGATTTTTCACCTTGTTCATAAAAGGTTTGCTTCAATCTTAGAAGACTCGAGGCAGCTCTATTCGCTGATTTTTTTGTCATATTCAGCTCTCAGAATCAGTAATTCGTTCTCTAATTTTGGATTACTTCCTGCATACACTTTTTCTTGAAGAATTTTTATTTTACTTTCCAATTGGACTCTCTCAAGTCTTCCTAGATTTTGAACCTGTATAACTAATAATATGCCCCCTAATAAAAGCTTTGAAAGCTTCCCACTTTATACATGCTGATGTTTGTGTAGTGTTGATATCAAAGAACTCATCTGTTTTTCTATGTACTTAACAAATTCCTCATCCTGAAGCCATTTATGCTGAAATTGCCACCTACCTGGAACCTTTGTCAATTTCTTATCTACATACACTACCGTTCAAAAGTTTGGGGTCACCCAGACAATTATTTTGTGTTTTCCATGAAAAGTCACACTTATTTACCACCATGAGTTGTAAAATGAATAGAAAATATAGTCAAGACATTGACAAGGTTAGAAATAATGATTTGTATTTGAAATAATAATTTTTTCCTTCAAACTTTGCTTTCGTCAAAGAATCCTCCATTTGCAGCAATTACAGCATTGCAGACCTAACATGATGCACAAGGGTTTTCTAATCATCCATTAGCCTTCTGACGCAATGAGCAAACACATTGTACCATTAGAACACTGGAGTGATAGTTGCTGGAAATGGGCCTCTATACACCTATGTAGATATTGCAACAAAAACCAGACATTTGCAGCTAGAATAGTCATTTACCACATTAGCAATGTATAGAGTGTATTTCTGATTAGTTTAAAGTTATCTTTATTGAAAAAAAGTGCTTTTCTTTCAAAAATAAGGAAATTTCTAAGTGACCCCAAACTTTTGAACGGTAGTGTATATTAGACAGCAGGGTGCGTGATCAGATATCACGATGTTATCATAGAAACAGTTTTGAATCTTGGACCTTAATTCAGTGGAGATCAAAAAATAGTCAATACGTGAAAATGTCTTGTAGGTATTAGAATAACAAGAATAGGCTTTGACTTGTGGTTTCATTTCTCTCCATATATCTAGCAATCTCAATTCTTTCATAAAATGATTAATGGTCATCCTGCATCCATTGTGCGTACAGTCCAGTCCTGTTGATCTATCTATACTGGGCTTCAATGTACAATTAAAATCCCCTGCTATTATATGTTGCCCTGTGAGTGATGCTAAAGTAAGAAATAAATTGACGAAGAAGTTTTGATCATCTATATTGGGACCGTATAAGTTCACCAGATTTATATTTTCTAAATAACAAAGATCCTTGGATGATTAGATATCTTCCCAATTTGTCTCCAATTACATTTTTCACTTGAAATGGGACTGTTTTATGTATGAGAGTCATAACTCCCCTGACTCGGGATGAAAATGATGAGGTGAACACACTTCCCTGCCATCTTCTCCTTATTCTTTTTACATCCTCCTCTATTAGATGAGTTTCTTGTAAAAACACAATTTTTGAACCTATGTCTTTTATTTTATTCATAACTTAAGTTTTTTTAGATTTTGTAGACCTCTGCAATTCCATGAAGTTAAATTAAGATTAACGCTTTGGTCTATGATCAATAAAGAGTTTGAGATTACCTTGCAAAATAAACATGCTCATACAGAGAAGCAAAAACATGGATGGTTGAACATTCATCCCACAAACTACACAAAAACAAATTCCCCCTCCCCACATTCGTGGTACTCCCCCCAAAATCAAAAAAAAAATTCCGTCTCCCGCTATAGCCAGTGGCTGCTCCTCACTCGCGAGGATCAGTCAAACCGCTCACTCTTTCTCCTCTCAGTCACCCTTACTCTGCTACTTTAAGTGACATGACAATAACTCTCTTCTGTAGTTTTTCCAACTTAACTCCAAAATTTTATAGCAACTTTGTACATCATAGCTTTTATATATATATATACAGTATATACTGTATATATATATATATATATATATGTGTGTGTGTGTGTGTGTGTGTGTGTGTGTGTATATACTGTATATATATACTGTATATATACTGTATATATATATATATATGTATAATACAATCTATTTTGTAGACATGCTGTATGTTTCAGATCAGTCAGATACTTGTACACATGCTTAAATATTCTACCTTTATATCTTGTTCTTGCTTCATGCTTAGCTCCCGCCAGTCTCTCCTTGGATCTGCTTGATAAGCTCCTGTGCCTCCTGAGGGGTCTCGAGGTTGCGCAGCTCTTTACGGGCGGGGTCAAACTGTTTCCTTAATTGTTGAATTCCTGTGGCCAAATCTGGGTAGAACCGCACCTGATGATCCTGATATTTGATTTCTCCTTTAGCACGCGCTGCGTTGGTGATCGTCATTTTGTCTCTGTAGCTGAGGAACTTCATAATCAGCGTCCTCGGTGGTGTCTTATTATCTCTCAGTGGGCCGATTCGGTGAGCGCTCTCCAAGACGACCGATGACTGCAGACCCGCGTTGTTCAGCGCCTCTGGAATGCACTTTTCCAAAAAGGAACATTTATCCCATCCCTCCGTACCCTCCGGGAGGCCCACCAGCCTTAAATTATTCCGTCGCGACCTGGACTCTAAGTCCAGGACGTTATCTTCCAGACGTTTATTTTTTAATTCCAATGTTTGGACCTTTAATTGTAGGCTGGTGACGTCATCTTCAGCATTGGAGATTCGGAGCTCCGCCTGCGAAACTCGTTCCATATAGTCACTTATTTCTTTTCTCATTCCTTCTATCGCTGCTATAATCCCATCAAACTTAGATGAAAAGTCTGCTCTCATGGAGCTGATGGCAGCCAGCACCACATTCGTGCCTTCTTCAGCAGACGCTGCTCCGCCGCTAGCTTCCTCCGCCATAGTCTCTGGAGATTTACCTGCTTCGTCACGAGCATGGAAGTCTGTTAGCTCGGATTGTTTCGAAGAATCGCTTTTTCCTCCGCCTAATTTCCCAGCCTTCGTCTTTACCATATCCGCGCCTAAACGCTGGGATAGGTTTTTGATCCAGTTGAGAGTGTTTTAGCCTTCTTTTTATTTTTAGGAGCAGAGCAGAGTGAAACACGTCTTCCTATGTGGCCGCCATAACCGGAAGTCCCATTACAAATATTTTAGTATAATTTTTAGTGCACTGTAGGTTATTTTTTCTTGTAAAAAAAAAGCCACACATTTTTTACGTGGCATGCTTTGTGTGTGGGGGCTTGTTTGTTCATTCAGTCATTCATGAATGAATAAACACCCCCCCCCCCCCCACACACACAGCCCTTCACCTTTCATTAGAGCCCAAGATGAAGCTTCTATATTGAATCATTCAAAAGTTACAGACGTTTTTCCAAACTGTGCCATTTGGCACAGTTCAAAAATGCCTGGGAACAACCTAACAAAAAAGCTGTGTAATATATTCATTTTTTTGTGGTATTGTTACAAAATTTTGACCTCAGCTGGATAACACTTGGTTCTACATTTCTGTTGCATTTTCCAGCCAGTATCTGAAGCTGTGTGTTATTTGCAAGCATTTGTATCCAAAAAAACACACAGGCGAAATTTATTTTCTTCAAGTTCAGTATGTTTACATGACTGTTACTCAGTGGCAGGAGCACTTAGAGAGATTATGACTGTTTTGCCAAAAAATTCAAAATGTTTTCTTTTAAATGAGACCAACCCCATGAAGATGCTGCAAAGGGTTGAAGAACAGCTTTTGATTTGCTTTGGGTACGTTATTTTTTTGGTGTTTTTAGGGAAATTGACCAGAGTGCAAGGGGTTAAAATAATTCTGTTGAACCACTATTCAAAAGCATTGTCTGATTTTCATTGGTTAATTTTCATAGAATTTTTATTTAATACCACTTTTGTCAGATTCAAGTTATTTCTGTGACCATTGTGGGTTTTTCTTTCATTAACAGAGGGGTACCAACAATTTTGTCCACGGCTGTATACGTCAAGAAACTCAATCAAGACCGTTATCAAGTGCTGAGGAATCAGAGGATGAACGATCCCGGAATGAACAGAAGGAGTGGAAAGTAATCATTAAACTTAGGAAGGGACATTGTTTCATGAGTGGAACCCAGTTAAGCTCACAATTGCAGTTAATAGGTTACTTGGAGAAGTTTTAAATGCAAGGGTTCTTCGTAGTGGTTCGTTGCTGGTTTCATGTAAAGATAGTGTTCATCAAGGAAAAGCAATCAGAGTCACTCAGATGGAGGGAAAAAATGTGCAGTGTTCAGTATTGGAAGGAAATAAGGCAATGAGAGGAGTGATATCGGGCATTTCAACAGCTGTCTCAACTGATGAAATAATGAGGAACTTAACTGGAGCAAGAGTGACGGAGGTACGGAAATTGAAAGCTAATAGAAATGGCAAAAAATGTGATAGTGTGGCGGGTTGGTGTAACCCCCACAACAGACTGGACAGACACAGCGCTCGGCTAGAGCAATTAACAGAACAGTGAAATGTGTGTATTAATGTCTACAGGCAGCCCCGCTTCTTCTGGCTCACTACTGTGATGTTAATGTGCCTTTCATGCATTGTGTTCATGCGTCCTGTCCTTACAGAAAGAAAGAAAATTTCAAAAACAGTAAAAAAAAATCTGAACTGCTTTAAATTAATTAGATATTACATACCTTACGAAGCAGCTGCACTGTATATGCATTCTATGGTTTTTTCTCATATATCATACTGTTTGACAGTCTGGGCTCAAGCAGCCCCTTCCACAATAAGACATATAGGTTCATTATATAATCAAACCCTAAAAATCTTGGACAAAAAGCCCATTAGGTGGCATCACTGTAATGTTTTAAAAAAATACAACCTATTGAGTTTTGAGAGCTTCATTGACCTCTGTCTTCTGAAATTAACGTTCAAATGTTTCCATAAATCAGCACCCGAGCCACTTGCTGGTTTCGTCCAAAGACAGGACAGCAGCAGAGCCACCAGGAGTTCTGTTAACAATAACTGTAAAATATTCCACCGCAGAACCACATTTGGACAAACAGCTTTCTCTATAAAGGGCAGTCACATCTGGAACACAATGCCAAATGAAATTAAAATAATAACGGACTTTAAAACATTCACTAAAAATGTTAAAAACTGGCTGAAAAATAAACAAGAATGTACTCATGTATGAATTAATTGTCTGCAAAGTGAGAGTGAATGAAGGGAAGGAATAAATGTGTTTGTTTATAGTGAGTGACGGAGGGAGGAAGGCCTGAAATAGGCAAATGTGAGTTATGTTATATGTGTTAAATGTGAGTCAGGCTGTTATATTTGTGTATTTATAATATTTATAATATTTATGTTAAATGTGAGTCAGGCTGTTATATTTGTGTATTTATAATATTTATAATATTTATAATTGTGTATTTATAATTTTTCTGCATTGATGTATGTGGTTATTGTGTATATTTTTTATCTTGATTCTTTTTTCTAAAGCCCATCCAGGGACAAGAGTTGCAAATTAGCTAATAGCTATACACTCTATGTGCAACACATCAGATTGATTGTCTTTGATTAATTGTCTATGTTTATTGCACTGTCCCTGTCAAATAAACTAATCTACTACTACTACTGTGACCTAGAGACTGAGATCAATATGTAGATGTGCCTTGTAACCTCTTTGTCTTGCAGCTGGAGCAGAGGCCAGCAATCTGCCTATTGTGATGTATGTCTCTCAAATGCAAATGTCTCATGCCTGTTCTGTAATCTCTTTGATCATACCCACTGCTGGGAATGCTCTTTTATGTATTGTTGTAGTTGGGTATATATACTGCACTGTAATCCATGCTCATCCTCTCTCTTCAGCTGCTGCTGCTGGACACACACTCTGTGTCCCCTCCTCTAAGAGCCTGAGGATCCCGCTCCAGTCTGCTCACACTTGCATCGGAGCGGGGATCCTGTGAAGGCGGTATGATTTAATAAACTTGCTTAAAACCTTCACCAACGCCGCATTATTCCATTGCCGCTTCACTGGTGACCCCAAGAATGCACACGCTTTGTGCAACGCAACCTTCTGGTCTGGACGGCCACGCTGGCAACCCGACGCTAAAAAAACCACGCTGCCAGCGAACACAGCAGCCTGACGCAAATGAGATGCCCTCCCTTCTGCTTCAGGGAGACCTCGACGCGGAGCCAACACAGGCGAGCTACTCTCTGGACATCACCCACGACCGGGAAAACTGCAGAAAACGTCATGGCGCGACCCTCGCCTGAGATCGGGACGTCCACGCTGGACCGGCCGAGGGACACAGAACGTCTTCTCCCTCTCACCGCTACTCCTCCCTCTCAGCGATCCTACTCATCTACCCGAGCCTGAGGGGCAAAGATCGTCTATCTCCCCTCAACGCTCCAATGCACCATGACTAATCTGCAGCCACAGCTCATCATAGATGTTTATCGGCGCCAACTGCGCCGATCTCCACCAAGTTTCCTGACCCTGTCTCCTCTCCAGCTGGCCCACCCATGCACGGAGCCCCGGCACACACACCGGGGAGTTACGAGGACGGCGCACCACGCACGGGACACATACGGCTCCACTGACCGCCTTCCTTCTGCTGCACACTGGCCCTTCAGGCTTGCTCGTACACCTGAGGCACGCAGCTTGCTCACTGGATTTTATGGTCTTAGCCACGGCACACAAGGGATCCAGCCGTCAGCGTTTCCCGAGGGCTTTTAAGGGTGTGCCCGCACCTAAAAAAAAGTCAACACGCCAAGTCCCTTTGCTTCCTTTTTTTTTCTTTTTTTTTCTTACAGCCGCTCCTGCTTTTCTTCATGGCCACGAGAGGAGTCAGAGACTAATTTTTCTTCTTGTGATCTCCGCAAGTTCAACGGGACAGCCCCTCGACATCGCAGAACAACAAGCAATTTTTGCGCGGCCAGGACGATTTCACCGCTCCCGGCCGGCACTTACCACCCACCCACCCCCTCCGCCTGCACAGAGCTTCTCCTGCTCGCTGCCCAAGCTGCATGATCGAGACCTCGGCCGCCTGCCGAGCCCTCTGGGAGGGAGCGTGTGGCGGGTTGGTGTAACCCCCACAACAGACTGGACAGACACAGCGCTCGGCTAGAGCAATTAACAGAACAGTGAAATGTGTGTATTAATGTCTACAGGCAGCCCCGCTTCTTCTGGCTCACTACTGTGATGTTAATGTGCCTTTCATGCATTGTGTTCATGCGTCCTGTCCTTACTGTGACCTAGAGACTGAGATCAATATGTAGATGTGCCTTGTAACCTCTTTGTCTTGCAGCTGGAGCAGAGGCCAGCAATCTGCCTATTGTGATGTATGTCTCTCAAATGCAAATGTCTCATGCCTGTTCTGTAATCTCTTTGATCATACCCACTGCTGGGAACGCTCTTTTATGTATTGTTGTATTTGGGTATATATACTGCACTGTAATCCATGCTCATCCTCTCTCTTCAACTGCTGCTGCTGGACACACACTCTGTGTCCCCTCCTCTGAGAGCCTGAGGATCCCGCTCCGGTCTGCTCACACTTGCACCGGAGTGGGGATCCTGTGAAGGCGGTATGATTTAATAAACTTGCTTAAAACCTTCACCAACGCCGCATTATTCCATTGCCGCTTCAATAGTCTGTCGGTAATGTTAAAATTTGATGAAACAAGACTGCCAAATAAGGTGTATATTGGCTACATGAGCTATGAAGTCAGACTTTACGTTTCTCCTCCACTCAGATGTTTCAAATGTCAAAAGTTTGGTCATGTAGCAGCGATATGCAAAGGTAGACAACGATGTGCCAGATGCTCCGGTGAACATGAATATGGCAAGTGTGAAAGAGGAGCCAAATTAAAGTGCTGTAACTGCGTTGGTGAACATAGCTCTGCATATTGAGGTTGTGAAGCCAGCAAAAGAGCAGCAGAAAATCAGCAGATAAAAGTCTTACAGGAATTCAACATATGCAGAAGCTGCGAAAAGGTGCCAGCTACAAAAAGTGAGAGTGGACTCAAACAGGGAAAGTGTGCAGACTTGCAGTGCATGCAATAGAATTAAGGAAGATACTCTGGTTTTGAAGGAAAATAATTTTGTCTTATTTGTGGTAGATGTGATAAATTGCACTGTGCAGACTTCCAAGGAAACAGAAAAAAAAATCAAAATCATTGTGAAAGCAGCAGAAAAATATCTTGGCATTAAGGGGCTACATTGGGAAGCAGTTGAAGACTTGTTAAGTGGGGGATCTTTAAGTTCAAAGACATCATGGGCTGGTGGATCAACCGCCAATCAAGTGTAAAGGAAGAAGATGAATAATGAGACGAGCCGCAGATACGGACTACAGAGACCCAGATACGAGAGTAAAGTAGAAGAAGATGTCACAAAGCTAGGAGGAAAATGTCACAGAGCTATGAGGAAAATGTCACAAAGCTACGAGGAAAACATCATAATGCTATGAGAAAAACGTCACAAAGCTATGAGGAAAACGTCACAAAGTTATGAGGAAAAACAGACACACAGAAAGACAGACGGCGGTAATGCACACTGCCAATCAAATCTAAAAGAAGATTGCAGGACTTGCTATGACATCATCAAAAGATCAAAGGCAAGCATCATAGGACTCGCTATGACATCATCAAAAGATCAAAGGCAGGCATCATAGGACTTGCTATGACATCATCAAAGATCAAAGGCAGGCATCACTGAACGAGTGGTGACGTGCTTGCTTTCACCTGCTTTCTACGGGCATGCAGCAATACCTGCTTATACTTGGTTTCTATGAGCATGCCCGGGTATGAATGAATGAATGAATATTTATTTCGGATAGATTAAAAGTAGAGATTAAAAAAAACGGAATAATATAACAAAGGGGGAAAGAAAATCCAACAAGGTCAAATTAGACAATAACTCCTCTGATTATACAGTTCAACATAAGTTATCCGAAATGGGTGATGGCTGAAGCCGCAGCTTATATTGCCCACCCATATTCCATCCAAGAATTCAAAAGAAAAACAAAACAAGAGCGATTACAATTCAGAACATAGCTAAGACAAAATGTGACAAAAAAAACTAAGCAACAACACAACGCAGACTGGATATGACAATCCTTATGTGATTTTACATGTCATCTTGTATATATGTTTGGAGTATTTCTTCCTTTAGTTTTTGTTTAAATTGCCCAAGCGTTGTACATGATTTTAAGGGTTTGCACTATATATCAAAGGCGGGCATCTCTGAATGAGTGGTGATGTGCTTGCTTGCACTTGCTTTCTACGGGCATGTAGAAATGTGGTTGCTTATACTTGCTTTCTACGGGCGTGCACTGGTATGCACTAGTTACTACAAAACGAGTAAAGCTAGGGCCACCAAACCTGGTATACAGGTTCACCTTGGGATCCTCACCTCTGACTATGGGTTTGGGGTCAAAAGGTCAAAGTGTAATGTTAACAACCCCTGTTGTATTACTGTACAACGAGTAAAGCTAGGGTCACCAAACTGGTACACAGGCTCACCCTGTGACCCTAAAGTGTGACTATGGTTTTGGGATCACAAAGTCATAGGCCAACATCATCATGGCTTATAAACCATATCTCAACAACAAAGAAAGCTTGGGTTGTAGCACCTTGGGGGAGCCAGATTATCTAGCATCTCAGACAGGAGACAGTGGATAAGCTTGGGACAACAAAGAGCAGGAGGTACCTGGTGAGATAGCAGGAAGGAGTCAGGGATGAAAGAGGTTGAAGGCAGTGTGATGCAAATGTCATGTTGTGTGTGATGTAAATGCCATGAAACTTAAGGGGAGAGTTTCTGCTTAAATGTTCAGTCTGTTCTGTGCTTGAGAGATGTGGGGTGTAATAAATTGTCTGAAATGAATCTGCCTGTGATTTCACACACTCCACACTGGTGACCCAAGACGTATTATGGAACACGAGGCAAGATCCCCGGAGCCGGCCCGGTCAGGAAGCTACAGCGAGGCGGCAGCCATCCCACAGACAGCCCGGACTGGAACCTCCAGCCACGCGTGTGCGGTTTCAGTCAAGCTACCGGATTTCTGGCAGCACAACCCGCGCTCTTGGTTCCACCTCACTGAGGCCCAGTTCGCCCTCCGGGGAGTAACGGCAGATGATACCAGATTCTACCATGTGGTCGCAGCGCTTGATGCCTGCACAGCTCAGCAGGTAGCGAGCCTGCTCGATCAGCCACCAGCCAGCAGCAAATACGAGGCGCTCAAGGCTGCGCTCATCCAGCGCTACACGCTCTCGGACTGTGAGAGAGCGGAGAGGCTCCTGACGCGGACCGAGTTAGGAGATGGTTCGGCCGTAGACCTGATGGAGAAGATGCTGGCGTTAATGGGCACGGATGACGGGCACTTTCTGTTTGCCCCCCTCTTCCTCCGGAACCTTCCGACAGTAGCGAGAGCGGTTCTGGCCAATTCGCCGTGGCTGGCCGCGCGCGACTACCGTGCGCTAGCCCAGGAGGCAGACCGGATCATCATCACCACCAGGGCGATCACAGTCAATGCGGCAGCGGCGGAACCCAGCGAGACGACTAGAGGAGGCGAGGAGCCACCGACGGTAGCAGCAGCGGGGGCTAAGGAGCGCCGGAGAGACACGCTCTGCTTCTACCACCGCCGTTTCGGAGAGAACGCACGCAGATGTGCGCCACCGTGCCAATTCAAGCGCTCGGGAAAACGCCAAGGCCGGGGGTTGGTAGCAGCTGTGACCCTCGGTGAAGAGAACAAGCTGCTCTACTTAATGGATGCACACTCTAGGAGGCATTTCCTAGTGGACACCGGAGCCCAGAAGAGCTTCATCCAGCCGACCTACGCTGACCGGCAGGCAGGATCTAGCGGCCCTGGGATGTTGGCAGCAAACGGCTCAGATATTAAGACCTTTGGTGAGAGGACTCTGCTCTTATCTCTACACGGCCGTACATATGAGTGGACTTTTGTCGTAGCAGCACTGAATTACCATATACTGGGGGCTGATTTTCTGTGTGCACATGGTTTACTGGTTGATGTTGCTAACAGGCGCCTGGTTAATGCACTGTCCTTTGACTGTCTCCCCTGTATAGCTCGAGTGACCCAGCCAACAGCACAAGCCAACGTCACAGCTACAGGCGGTAAGTTCCACACACTGCTCACTCAGTTCCCAGCACTCACGGTCCCGATGTTTTCTGCGGCCATCGCTAAACACGGGGTGGAACACTTTATCACCACCACCGGGCCACCCGTTTTTGCAAGCCCTCGGCGCTTGGACGCAGCTAAACTGGCCATAGCGCACGAGGAGTTCGCCAACCTGGAAAGGCTGGGCATCATCAGGCGCTCGAACAGCCCATGGGCATCCCCGCTACACATGGTCCCTAAGGCTGAGGGATCGTGGCGACCGTGCGGGGATTTCCGCAGGTTGAACAACGCCACAGCGCACGACCGCTACCCAATTCCCCACATACAGGATTTTTCCGTTCACCTCGCCGGAGCGTGCATTTTTTCCAAAATAGACCTGGTCCGCGGTTACCACCAAGTCCCAGTGCGCGCTGAGGACATACTCAAAACAGTGGTAATAACTCCGTTCGGTCTATTCAAGTTCCTGCGCATGCCATTCGGGTTAAAAGGAGCGGCACAGACGTTCCAGTGCATGATGGATGCAGTGCTGCGCGATCTCCCGTTTGTGTTCGTCAACCTGGACGATATCCTGGTAGCCAGTGCGTCCGAAGACGAACACGAAACCTACCTCACGATGGTTTTCCGGAGGTTGGAGAAGCACGGGTTGATAATCAACCTGGTGAAATGCCAGTTCGGCGTGACGGAGATTGATTTTTTGGGGCACCGCATCTCTCCGGAAGGAGCGATCCCGCTGCCTGACAAAGTGCGCGCCGTGGCGGATTTTCCCCGGCCTCAGACGGTCAGGGCGCTGCAGGAATTTTTGGGGATGGTGAACTTTTATAACTGTTTCCTTCCCCGCGCGGTGCAGCTCATGCAACCATTGTACGCCGCGCTCAAGAAACAGAAACCCGCGGATAGGGTCGAATGGACCCCGGAGCGAGAGCGGGCGTTCTCGGAAGTTAAAGCAGCCCTGGCAAACGCCACACTGCTGGCGCATCCAGACCCGGCGGTCCGCATAGCGCTCACCACCAACGCTTCAGACGTGGCCATAGGGGCTGTCGTGGAGCAGCGTGTCGCCGGGGCTTGGCAGCCGCTCGCCTTTTTCAGCAGAACTTTGCGCGACAGCGAACGTAAATACAGCGCGTTCGACAGAGAGTTGCTGGCTCTCCACCTGGCCATACGCCACTTCCAGTTCTGGCTGGAAGGGCGCAGCTTCACCGCGTTCGTGGACCACAAGCCGCTAACATTCGCGATGGCCAAGGTTTCAGAACCGTGGTCAGGCCGGCAGCAGAGACAGCTGGCCGCGATCTCAGAGTTTACTACCGATATTCAGCATGTGTCTGGTAAACTGAATGTAGTGGCGGACTGCCTCTCGCGCGCTGTGGTGGCCCCGGTCTGCGTGGAGATAGATTACGCAGCCATGGCCGCGGAGCAGATTAGCGATGCAGACGTGCGCGCGCTCCAGTCTGGACCAACAGGGTTAAGGCTGGAGAGCAGGGTGCTGCAGGATGGCGGCCCCCCCAATCTGCGATGTCTCCACGGGTCGCCCGCGTCCGGTGGTCCCGGCCGCGTGGCGCCGCCACGTGTTTGAGTCGGTTCACACTCTGGTGCACCCAGGAGTGTGCGCGTCAGTTAAAATGGTGGGAGAGAAGTTTGTGTGGCCGAGCCTACGCAAACAAGTGAAAGAGTGGGCTGCAGCCTGCGTGGCGTGCCAACGAGCCAAAGTACACAGACACACGAAGGCTCCCTTGGAGCCATTTCGTATTCCGGCTAAGAGGATCGACCATGTTCACGTGGACCTCGTGGGCCCCCTCCCACCATCACAGGGGTGCACGCACCTCCTGACAATGGTGGGCCGCACCACGCGCTGGCCAGAAGCGGTCCCGCTGGTGGCAACCACGTCCGTGGACGTAGCGCGCGCTTTTTTAACAGCATGGGTGGCGCATTTTGGAGTCCCGTCGGACATTACGTCCGACAGGGGCCCGCAGTTTGTTTCCAAACTCTGGTCCGCGATGGCCCGCAGCCTGGGTGTTACAATTCACCGCACAACTGCGTACAACCCACAGGCCATTGGGTTATGCGAGCGTTTTCATAGATCACTGAAAGCGGCACTCAGGGCTTCATTGACGGATGCAAATTGGGTAGACAGGCTGCCGTGGGTTTTATTGGGGTTGCGCTCCGCGCCGAAAGAGGATCTGGAAGCTTCCCCGGCAGAGCTCGTTTTTGCGCAGCCACTATGGCCGCCCAGGGAATTTCTGCCAGATAATCCGGCGCCGGGCAGCTCCCCGTCTCAGCTCTTGCAGCGTAGTGCAAACACAGGCACACTGCCGGGCCCTGCCCACCACAGTTTTCCACGTGTTTTCGTGCCTAAAACTTTGAAGAGCGCGGAGTTCGTGTTCGTCAGACACGACGCCCACCGCCCTCCATTGCGCCCACCCTATGATGGACCGTTTAGAGTGCTGGAAACAGGGGATAAGCATTTTTTGCTAGACTTGGGGGGTAGGAGGGAAAAAATTGGCATAGACAGACTCAAACCCGCTTTCGTTGTGGTGGACGAGCAAGTGCTGTTGGCTAGGGCCCCTCGGTGTGGAAGACCCCCACGGAGAGCTTCCCAGGGAAACGATTCACCAGAGCAGCCACACGGACAGACCGAAGTGCCCCCCCCCCCCCCCCTAGCAACAACCCACCCGCAGTCAGACACATTCCCAGCAGCCCTCCACCGGCACAGCAGTGCCGCGGAGGTGGTAAACCCCAGTTACAGCAGATACGGGAGGAGACGGAAGCCCAAGCAGCATGTGGACTGATGTTCAATTGTTCTATCACAGCATGTGGACTGTTATTCTATTGTTCTATCTAAGATGCTGGGGGGTGTGGGGGGTGTAGCACCTTGGGGGAGCCAGATTATCTAGCATCTCAGACAGGAGACAGTGGATAAGCTTGGGACAACAAAGAGCAGGAGGTACCTGGTGAGATAGCAGGAAGGAGTTAGGGATGAAAGAGGTTGAAGGCAGTGTGATGCAAATGTCATGTTGTGTGTGATGTAAATGCCATGAAACTTAAGGGGAGAGTTTCTGCTTAAATGTTCAGTCTGTTCTGTGCTTGAGAGATGTGGGGTGTAATAAATCGTCTGAAATGAATCTGCCTGTGATTTCACACACTCCACAGGGTCACCAAACTTGCTACACAGATTCACCTTGGGATCCTCACCTCTGACTATGGGTTTGGGGTCAAAAGGTTAGAGGTCAAGGTTAGCATTCCATTTGCACTATTATTATAAAATGAGTAAAGCTAGTGCCACCAAACCTGGTACACAAGTTCACCTTGGGATCCTGTCCTACAACTATGGGTTGTATACTTTTTTGTACTATATTCATGGATAATGAGTTTATCATAGTTTGGTTCTGCCACAGTAATTATATTGAAAAGTTGAAAACTGCTCTCTGTCAGTAAGTATTGGGATCTTGGATTCTGTGGCTAAACTGAAAATCAAGCAGCCTCGATCCAAACCTGAGCCGTGGTTCAATGACAGAACTCGTGCAGTCAGACAGGAGTGCCACAGAGCTGAACGCAGGTGGATAAAGGACAAACTGCAGGTGTCATTGCAGATTTTAAAAGACTGCTGGCGTCAGTATCAAAATACTGTCAAGCAGGCAAAAAGGGAATAGTTTGCTAATATTGTTTCATTTCATTGTCATAATCAGCATGTTTTATTTAACACTATTGACTCTGTTCTTAATGCGCCACAGACTGACTGTTTGGAGGCCTCCTCTGAGTTATGTAGTGATTTTATGCACTTTTTTATTGATAAGGTGGCCACCACCAGGGCTCTCATCTCAGCTCCTGCCTCTGATCCCTCTGTCTCTGTCCCTTGTTCTGCTGCTTTTAATTAGTTTGAACCTGTGACTGTCATTTTTAGAGGATGTGGATGGCCACATTAAGCCCTCAGGGTTTTCCTGTGATGCTGTCCTTCCTAGACTTTTTAAAAAGGTGCTTCCCAGGATAGGCCAGACAGTTCTCACCATCTTGAACAGCAGCCTGTCATCTGGCGTGGTTCCTGCAAATTTTAAACATGCAGTAGTGCAGCCTTTGATTAAGAAACCTGGTCTTGACCATACCATGTTGGCAACTTTTTGACGTATTTCCAAGCTGCCATTTCTCTCAAAAATTTTAGAGAAAATTGTCTATATGCAGCTGAAATGTTTTCTGTATGAACACGGTATTTTGGAGGTTTTTCAATCTGATTTCAAAGCTCTTCATAGCACAGAGACAGCCTTGTTAAAACCCTCTAACTGTCCCAGTTGCCGTTCAGCGACATAACCCCTAGTGGTAAAGATTTTTTGTCAATAAAATAGTTCAGATTTCCAAGGCTATACCTTGAAAGTTCAATTCAATTCAACTTTATTTATATAGCGCCATTTCACAACAACAGTCATCTCATAGCACTATCAACTGTAGGGGGAACCCCCACAGTTGCAGAAAGACCCCAGCAATCAGGCGATCCCCTGTGAGCAAGCACTTGGCGACGGTGGAGAGGAAAAACTCCCTTTTAACAGGAAGAAACCTCCAGCAGAACCAGGCTCAGGGAGGGGCAGTCATCTGCTGCGACTGGCTGGGGGGTGAAGGGATAGAGAAGATGAAAAGAACAGACATGTAGAGAGCAAACAGCACGATGGGGACTCAATCTATGGGAGAGAACAAGCAAATATTAATGACCAGCAAAAAAATATTTCATTGAGAGTGAGGAAAGGAGTGAGGCCCAGTGCATTACTGGAGGTCCCCCGGCTGACTAAACCTATTAGCAGCATAACTAAGGGAGGGTTCAGAAACACATGATCCCTCCCTAATTGTAGGCTATATCAAAAAGGTAGGTTTTAGCCCTATTCTTAAAAACAGAGATCGAGTCTGACTCCCGAATCCAGATTGGCAGCTGGTTCCACAGGAGAGGAGCTTGATAACTGAAGGCTCTGCCTCCCATTGTACTTTTGGAGATTCTAGGTATTACAAGTAATTGTAGAGGAGCTTGAAATAACGAGGCGATGTGATTCATAAACCAAAGTTTATTATCAGCTCCTCTAACAAGTCTCATCTAGGTGCAGCAGCAGAAGAAGTAAGAGAGCGAACACCTTCGGCTCTACGAACTTATACTCGCACATAACAAAAGACATGCATATCAAAAGCTGACATCCCTCATTATCTTAATCCCCCCATTGTCTTCATACTCCTCCGCCTGGCCCTGGGGGGTCAGGGCAACCCATCTGGTCTCCACCAAAGTGCCTTGAATGCTCTTTAATCTTCACTGGGCGGCCTTTAAAAATCTGTGAAAACGCTCGCATAACCCATTAGCCTGAGGATGAATAAGCGGTGGTGCGGTGAATTGTTGCCCCTAAGCTGCTGGACATGGCTGACCAAAGCTCCGAGACAAATTGAGGCCCCCTATCGGACGTGATGTCCGATGGGACGCCGAAACGTGCCACCCAGTTTGTCAAAAAAACGCGAGCGACTTCCTCCGCTGTGGTTGACGCCAGAGGGACTGCCTCTGGCCAGCGCGTGGTGCGGTCTATCATTGTTAACAGGTGTGTGAAACCTTGGGAGGAAGGTAGTGGCCCCACAAGGTCGACATGAACGTGGTCGAACCTTCTAGCAGGGATTCGAAAAGGCTCCAGAGGGGCTTTTGTGTGTTTGTGTACTTTGGCGCGCTGACAAGAAATGCAAGTCTTTGCCCATTCTTTTACGTTTTTGCGCAGGCCAGGCCACACAAATTTTTCGGCGACCATTTTAACTGAAGCGCGCACACCTGGGTGTGCGAGGGAGTGAATCGAGTCGAAAATACGGCGGCGCCATGCAGCTGGAACTAACGGGCGAGGTCGGCCGGTTGAGATGTCGCATATTAGGGGGGGCACACCGTCGCGTAGACCCCTTTTCTCCAGCCTTAACCCTGTTGGTCCAGACAGGAGTGCGCGCACGTCCGCGTCACTACTTTGTTCCTCTGCCATGGCTGCATAATCTATCCCTGCATGGATTGGGGCCACGTATGTGTCCGCGTTGGTGAAGAGTTCCGCGGCTGAGGTAGTATAATCTGTCTCCTCGCGCTCTGGCGATGTCACAGCGCGAGAGGCAGTCTGCTACCATGTTAAGTTTGCCTGCCACATGTCGAATGTCTGTGGTGAACTCTGAAATCGCAGCTAGCTGTCTTTGTTGCCTGCCTGACCACGGTTCGGAAATTTTAGCCATAGCAAAGGTGAGCGGTTTGTGGTCTACAAAAGCCGTAAAACACCGCCCCTCTAACCAAAACTGGAAGTGGCAGATGGATAAATGGAGCGCTAGTAGCTCTCTGTCAAAAGTGCTGTATTTACGCTCAGTTTGGTTTAGCGATTTGCTGAAGAATGCCAAAGGTTGCCAGATTCCGCCGACGTGTTGTTCTACAACTGCCCCTATGGCCAGGTCTGAAGCGTCTGTGGTTAGCGCAATGCGGGCCGAGGGATCGGGGTGAACCAACAATGTGGCATTAGCTAGGGCGCTTTTTACTTCCGCGAAGGCGCGTTCGCGCTCCGGGGTCCATTCGACCGCGTTGGAAGGTTTTTGTTTTCTGAGCGCGTCATATAGGGGCTGCATGAGCTGAGCTGCGTGGGGGAAGAAGCGGTTGTAAAAATTAACCATGCCCAAAAATTCCTGCAGCGATTTGACCGTTTGTGGCCGTGGGAAACTTTTTACTGCGTGAACTTTGTCTGGAAGTGGGACTGCCCCCTTCGGAGAAACTCTGTGTCCTAAAAAATCAATTTGTGACACGCCGAATTTGCATTTGGCTGGATTGATTATTAACCCGTGCTCTTCTAGTCTCTGAAAAACCATAGTGAGATGCTGCTCGTGTTCTTCCTCAGACGGGCTGGCTACCAGCATATTGTCGAGGTAGACGAACATGAAAGGAAGGTTGCGTTATACTGCGCCCATCATCCGCTGAAAGGTTTGAGCAGCGCCTTTGAGGCCGAAAGGCATCCGCAAAAATTCAAAAAGACCGAAGGGGGCTATTACAGCTGTTTTAGGAATGTCCTCTGCTCGAACTGGGACTTGATGATAACCGCGGACCAGGTCTATTTTTGAAAAAATGCGCGCACCCGCCAGATGTAGTGAAAAATCTTGAATGTGAGGAATAGGGTAGCGGTCATGCGCTGTCGCATTGTTTAATCTGCAGTAATCACCGCACGGTCTCCAAGAACCGTCGGATTTCGGGACCATGTGAAGTGGTGACGCCCAGGGGCTTTTTGAGCGTCTGATAATGCCTACTTTTTCAAGGGTGGTGAACTCGTCCCGAGCTATGGCGAGCTTGGTCGCGTCTAAGCGCCGAGCTTTGGCGAATACGGGTGGGCCCGTTGTGGGAATAAAGTGTTCGACCCCGTGTCTAGCCACTGTGGCTGAGAATTTGGGAATTGTGAGTGCTGGAAATTGGGTGAGGAGTTGATCAAACTTACCTCCTGCTGTGGTGACGCTAGCCTGCATGGGTGGTGGAGAAAGTCGAGCTGAGCAGGGAATAGAAGCAAAGGACAGTGCATTAACCAAGCGTCTGTTTGCTAGATAAGATAAGATAAGATAAGCCTTTATTAGTCCCACAACGGGGAAATTCCAGGATTGCAACAGCACAGGGATAGCAACACTCAGAGCAACAATCAGAAGGCAAGAAAAAAAAAAAAAAAAAAAAAACAAGCAAGCAAGAGCAGCTAATATACATATGTACATATTACTATAAAATATATATATATATATACACACACACACACACAGACACACAGTGCAGAGCATTGTAGCTGGATGGAATAAATATATGAATATATGAACACACAGTGCAGAGCATTGTAGCTAGATGGAATAAATATGTAAATATATAAACACCCACAGTACGGAGCATTGCAGCTAGGTGGAATAAATATGCAAGTATATAAACACACACAGTGCGGAGCAATGTAGCTAGATGGAATAATATGTAGATATATAAAAACACAGTGCGGAGCATTGTAGCTAGATGGAATAAATATATAGATATATAAATATAAACACACCCAGTGCTGAGCATTGTAGCTAGATGGAATAAATATGTAAATATATAAACACACACAGTGCAGAGCATTGTTGCTAGGTGGGATGAAACAGCATAACCGTCTATTTAGTTATCCTACATGGTATGATTATGTGCCCATACATATTCTCACCCTCCATAGCGACCGGTATGTTCCTAGTTGTATGCCGGAGAGGACCATTGTGTAAGTCTATTGCATCTTTTGCATTCAAAAAAACTATTAGTTTGTTACGAAAACTATTAGTTTGTTATTAGATCAACTAATAACCCATGTGCACACAAAAAATCTGCGCCCAACAAGTTAAAACTCACCGCCGCTACAACAAATGTCCATCTGTAGTTGCGGCCGTGGATGCAGAGAGGCAGGCTCTTTTCGCCAAAAGTGTCGATGATGGAGCTGTTGGCTGCCACCGCTCCATTGCCCCGGGGGCCCATGGCCCGGTCTGCTTGGGAGGGCATGACAAAACTTAGTTGAGCTCCCGTGTCGATAAGGAACCGCTTGCCGGTGTGTCCGTCCGTCACATATAAAAGCTTGCTTTTTTCGCCGAGAACCGCCACTGTTAACGGCTCTCGGCTTCGGCGTTTTCCCGAAATCATGAATTTGCAGGGGGGAACGCATTTGTAAGCCTCCTCGGCGAAGCGGTGGTGGTAATAACAAACGTCGCTCCGTCTGTTGCGTCCTGGCCGTGTCGCTGTCACCGCGGGCTGATTCTGCTCGGTGATTTGTGGCTCCTCGTGGCTCCGGACATCAGCGTTGAGGTCTGCGGATGCTGCTGTGGGTATCTGCTCCTTGCAGGCGTTGACGAGCCGTTGGGCTTGGTGAGCCAGCGTGCGGAAGTCTTGCTGGGTGCTGCATCGCATGTTGGCCAGCGTCCCTCTCATGTGTGGCGGCAGCGTACTGAGGAATATGAAATGGAAGAGGAAGTTGTCATTGTCCTCTTCTTTAAGTTGCAGCAAGTCCTCCACGAGGGCCTTGGGTCTGCCTCCTCTGTGGCCGCAGACCGCCAGGATCCTCTCGGCTCTCTCCTCGGCTGAGGGGACGTAATTTGCCACGATGGTCGCTTTCAGTTCTTTATATTTGTCCTGGGCTGGCGGCCGCTGGATTATGCTCCGCGCACATCTCGAAGTGGCGGCGTTGAGTTTGGCGACGATGTGATAGAACTTTATATCGTCAGCCATGATGCCCGCAAGTGCAAACTGGGCTTCAGCTTGCTGAAACCACGAGGCGGGGTCTTCCTGCCAGAAGTCCGGCAGGTTGATGGTGACGGCGTTTGTGTGGACCGTCACTGATGTGTCCGCAGGGTGAGAGTGCCTTGCTTCGGCTCTCTCAGCGGCGCTGGTGCTCGGTTGAGCCCTCTCTATCACTTCTGCCATGGGGGGACGTCGTCCATCTGTTCCCCTGTCTGCATGGGCGCTGGCGTCTGCCTGGGTCGCCACAGATGAGTCGATCGCGGGGGAACGCCTCTGGTCCATTCTCGCGTCAGGGTCACCAGTGTAGAGGAGCTTGGAATAACGAGGCGATGTGATTCATAAACCAAAGTTTATTATCAGCTCCTCTAACAAGTCTCATCTAGGTGCAGCAGCAGAAGAAGTAAGAGAGCGAACACCTTCGGCTCTACGAACTTATACTCGCACATAACAAAAGACATGCATATCAAAAGCTGACATCCCTCATTATCTTAATCCCCCCATTGTCTTCGTACTCCTCCGCCTGGCCCTGGGGGGTCAGGGCAACCCATCCGGTCTCCACCGCAGTGCCTTGGATGCTCTTTAATCTTCACTGGCGGTTGAGACCCTTTTGTCCTGTTCTGAGGTGTGAAGTCGCTTTACATATGTAATCACCAAACACTCTCACATGCTTAAACATATGTTGGTTATGGAATATATGATTAATATAGACCACAGTAATCCTGCATTTTGGGAGCGTAGTGCTCTGTTAGGATAATACGGTAGTATCAGATCTTTTAAGTAAAACGGAGCCTGATTGTTTAGAGCTTTGTAAGTAAGAAGAAGGATTTTAAACTTAATTCTAAACTCTATGGGAAGCCAATGAAGGGAGGCCAGAACCGGAGAGATATGATCTCTCTTTCTAGTACCTGTTAAAACTCTTGCTGCAGCATTTTGGATCAGCTGAAGACTTTTTAAAGATGTTTTAGGACAGCCTGATAATAAAGAATTACAATAATCTAATCTCGAGCTAACAAAAGCGTGGATCAGTTTCTCAGCATCACTCTGAGACAAGGTGCTCCTAATCTTGGCAATATTAAGCTGTGGAGTGTGTAATTGACGAGGCATGTTTGTCTCAAGGCAGTTTATTACACGTCTCCAACATGAGCATTGTAGAAAGAGGACATCTCAGAAAAAACTCGTCCCTTATATACCCAGGTCTCCCCACAGCTCACAAGTCACGTTGCATTCACATCAAAGGTAACTTTGCATTTCCTCTTAAATCCCTTAGCATCCCCCTCACAGTCTTTGGCCCACAAAGGATCCTCCAAGCAGTCTTTTGCATATAAAAGATTACACTTTCACAGCTTCCTGTTATCTCCAAGGAAACTCTGCACTTTGTTCTTATCTAAGATGTGAGGCATTATGCAAGGCATTAAGTAAGTCACATGTGTGGCTACCCCCCCCCCCCAAAGATTTTAGATCGAACAAAAAAATAACAGTCTGCATGCTGTGATAGAATCATTACACATCAATCCCCATGCTGCTTGGGCTTCAGTCTTCTCCCGTATCTGCTGTAACCAGGATTCGCCGCCTCAGCGGCACGGTCATGCTGGGGAGCTGCTGTCTGGGGGTGAAAACCTTTTGTCAGTCCCTGCGGGTGTTCTGGGGAAATTTTACTCTGGGAAGCTCCTCGTGGGGGTCTTCCGCGCCAAGGGGCCCTCGCCAACAGCACTTGCTCGTCTGCCACCACAAAAGCGGGTTTGAGTCTGTTTAAGCCAACCTTTTCCCTTCTACCCCCCAAATCTAGCAAAAAATGCTTGTCCCCTGTTTCCAGCACTCTGAACGGTCCATCATAAGGCGGTTGCAATGGGGGGCGATGTGCATCGTGTCTGACAAAAACAAACTCCGCGTTTTTCAAAGTTTTAGGTACAAAAATGTGCGGAAAACTGTGGTGGGCAGGGCCCGGCAGCGTGCCTTCTCTGCAAAGCAGCAGTGGTAGAAACAAAGGGTGTCTCCTCCGCGTTCCTTGGCCCCCGCCGCTACCGTCGTCGGTGGCTCTGATACCGCTGTCAATGGCTCCCCGCCATCTCCGGCCGTCGCACCGAGCTCCATCGCTGCTGCTGTGGTCGTGCATTCTCTGCTGGCCATGACAATCCGATTCGCCTCCGGGGCCAGCGCACGGTAGTCCCGCTTGGCCAACAACGGCGAACTGGCCAGGGCCGCTCTCGTCGCTGACGGCAGGTTCCTGAGGAAGAGGTGGGTAAAGATGAAGTGGTCATCGTCCGAGCCTTTCAACCTCAGCATCTTCTCCATCAGGTCAATGGGCGTGCAATCTCCCAACCCGGTCAGCGCCAGGAGTCTCTCTGCTCTCTCCTCCACCGAGAGTGTGTAGTGCTGGATGAGTGCAGCCTTCAACGCGCCGTATTTGCCGCTGGCTGGTGGCTGCTCCAGAAGGCTCTCCACATGCCTCGCCGTGTGGTTGTCGAGCTTTGCGATCACATGGTAGAATTTCGTGTCGTCTACCAATATTCCCTGGAGGGCTAACTGTGCCTCAACCAGGTGGAACCAGGAGCGCGGGTTGTGCTGCCAAAAGTCCGGTAGCTGGACCGTAATGGCATACGCTTGGCTGGGGGCTCCCAACGCGGCTGGCCCCGGGGAATTCTCTTCTTGCTGCATGCTACGTCTTGGGTCACCAGTGTGGAGTGTGTAATTTACGAGGCATGTTTGTCTCAAGGCAGTTTATTACACGTCTCCAACATGAGCATTGTAGAAAGAGGACATCTCAGAAAAAACTCGTCCCTTATATACCCAGGTCTCCCCACAGCTCACAAGTCACATTGCATTCACATCAAAGGTAACTTTGCATTTCCTCTTAAATCCCTTAGCATCCCCCTCACAGTCTTTGGCCCACAAAGGATCCTCCAAGCAGTCTCTTGGCACACAAAGGATCCTCCAAGCAGTCTCTTGCATGTAAAAGATTACACTTTCACAGCTTCCTGTTATCTCCAAGGAAACTCTGCACTTTGTTCTTATCTAAGATGTGAGGCATTATGCAAGGCATTAAGTAAGTCACATGTGTGGCTACAACGCAAATGATAGAAGGCAGTCTTAGAAACAAATTTAATATGTGAATTGAAGGACAGATCTTGATCAAAAATAATTGCAAGGTTCCTCACAGAGCTATTAAGAGAAAGAGTAACCGCATCCAAACTGAAAGTTTGATTTGGAAAGGTATTTCTAAGGTTTTTTGGACCAACAAGAACGACTTCAGTCTTATCTGAATTTAATAGCAGGAAATTACAAGTCATCCAAGCTTTGATTTCCTTAAGACAGGCTTCTAACTTGGCTAATTGATTACTATCATCTGGCTTCATTGACAGGTATAATTGTGTGTCATCTGCATAACAATGAAAATGTATGCAGTGCTTTCTAATAATGTTGCCTAACGGAAGCATATATAAACTAAAAAGAGTAGGGCCTAGCACAGATCCCTGTGGAACTCCATGATTAAGCTTTGAGTTGAAAGAAAACTCATTATTTACATGAACAAACTGGAACCTATCAGATAAATAAGATATAAACCACTGCAACAAAGTTCCATTAAGTCCAACATAGTGTTCTAATCTATCAAGTAGAATATTATGATCGATAGTATCAAAAGCTGAACTAAGGTCTAAAAGGACAAGTACAGAAACCAGTCCATTATCAGATGCGATGAGGAGGTCGTTAGTGACCTTCGCTAAGGCTGTTTCAGTACTATGATGGATTCTAAACCCAGATTGAAACTCTTCAAGTAAACCATTTCCCTGCAGGTGGTCAAATAATTGCGTAGCAACAACTCTTTCTAAGATTTTTGAAATGAAAGGGAGATTAGAGATTGGTCTATAGTTAGCTAAAGCTCCTGGATCTAGCGTTGGCTTTTTGAGTAAGGGTTTAATTACAGCAGTTTTAAAAGCCTGCGGTACATGGCCTAAAGTTAATGAAGAATTGATTATATGAAGAATAAAGCTACCAATAAGTGGGAAGACTTCTTTAAATAACCTGGTAGGAATAGGGTCTAAAAGACAAGTTGAAGGTTTGGATGAGGAAACTATTTTGTCTAACTCACAAAGGTCGATTGGAGTAAACTCATCAAGACAGACATCAATTGAAGGAGTTGTAGTAGTTACAGTATTTAAGTTAACTGTGGGAAGAATCTGATTGATTTTATCTCTGATGGATGAAATTTTATTATTGAAAAAGTTCATAAAGTCCTGACTAGTAAGCTCTAAGGGAATGCTAGGATTGACAGAGTCCTGACTTTTTGTCAACCTGGCTACAGTGCTGAAAAGAAACCTGGGATTATTCTTGTTCTCTTCTATTAATGCAGAGTAATAACTCGTTCTAGCTTTTCTAAGAGATTTTTTATAAATTAAAAGATGATTTCTCCAAGCTAAATAGATTTCATCTAAATTAGTGGAGCACCATTTTCTTTCTAATTGACGAGTCTTCTGTTTTAAGCTACGAGTTTCTGTGTTGAAACAAGGAGTTAGAAATCTCTGATTAGACTTTTTCTTTTTTAAGGGGGCCACCAAGTCTAGAGTCTGATGCAGAGAAGCTGTAACACTATCCACCATGTTATCAATTACAGAAGGAGCAAGCTGTCTATAGCTTATTTCCGTTGTGTTGACACATGGCATAGAGGAAACAATCTGCATAAATTTGGTAACAGCATCATCTGAGAGGCATCTACTGTAATAATATTTTTCTTTAGGAGCCGAATAGTCAGAAATAGTAAAATCAAAGGTTAACAGACAATGGTCTGACAGTACAGGGTTATGAGGAGACACTACAAGATTTTCTATTTCTATGCCATATGTCAGAACAAGGTCCAATGTATGGTGGAGGTAATGAGTAGAATTTCCTACTTTCTGAGAAAACCCAATCCAGTCTAATATTGAATTAAATGCAACATTAAGGCAGCCACTATCTACATCCACATGTATATTAAAGTCCCCTACTATAATTATTCTATCAGATTTCAGCACTAAAGCAGCTAAGAAATCAGCAAATTCGGATAAAAATTCTGAGTAGGTTGATGGGGGACGATAAACTAAGGCAAATAAAATTGGGTTTAACCTAAAATTGCTAAAGTGCCCAATACTGAGGACCAGGCCCTCAAAGGAATTATAACATGTTTTTTGCTTTACATTAACTAGTAATTTGGAATGGTAAATTGTGGCTACTCCTCCTCCACGACCAGAACTTCTGGGATTTTGACAGTTTAAATAACCAGAGGGAGTTGATTCATTTAAACCAACATAATCCTCTTGCCCTAACCAAGTCTCTGTAAGGGAAATTAAATCAATCTGATGATCAATTAACAGATCATGGACTAACAGAGACTTGGGAGTTAGAGACCTAATATTTAATAAACCACATTTAAATTTTTAAATTATGAGGAGGAACAGAGGCCAAATCATTCAATTTAGAGGCTTTATGTTTGAGTTTTACCAATATTTTGCTTAATCACTTTGGGATGCTTATATATTATATTTTTATTTATTTTGGAGGGAGCAGACAATAATTCTCTGATGGGGAAGACAGGGGCTAAGTTGAGGGGTGGCGGATGAAGAGGAGCTGCAGAGAGGCGTGTAAGACTGCGACTCTGCTTCCTGGTCCCAACTCTGAGTAGTCAAGGTTTTGGAAATTTGGATAAAAAAGATGCCAGATTGTTAGATAAATGAGAAGCACCATCCAAAGTGGGATGAATGCTGTCTCGTCTCATAAGACCAGGTTTTCCCCAAAAAGAGCTCCAATTGTCAATGTAGCCCACGTCATTTGCAGGACACCACACAGACAGCCAACGGTTGAAGGATGACGAGCGGCTAAACATGTCATCACTGGTCAGATTGAGGAGGGGCCCAGAGAATACTACAGTGGCAGACATCGTTTTTGCAAAGTCACACACCGATTCTACATTAAGTTTCGTGACTTCCGACTGCCGGAGACGGATGTCATTAATGCCAGCGTGAATAACAATTGTGGAATATTTACAGTTACTTTTAACCAGCATTTTCAAATTTGACTCGATGTCGCCTGCTCTGGCCCCAGGAATGCATTTGACTATGGCCGCTGGAGTCTCTAGGTTCACGTTTCTGACTACAGAGTCGCCAATGATCAGAGTTTTTTCCTCAGCAGGTGTGTCGCTGAGCGGGGAAAAACGATTAGAAACGTGAACAGGTTGGTGGTGTACCGGGGCTTTGCGACTAGGCTTCCTTCTCACCGTCACCCACCCAGTCTCCTCGCTGCTGAGGAGAGCCGGAAGACCGCTAACAGAGTTAGCTATGCTAGCTAGCTCCGCTGCAGCTAAGGGGCATCCGTCAAGAGTAACTGGCGCAGACGGTATTTCAATGCAGCGGAGCCGGGATTCCAAATCAGACAACCTCGCCTCGAGTGCCTCAAAAAGACAACATTTATTACATTTACCGTTATCACTAAAATCAGAATCAGAATCAGAATCAGAATCAGGTTTATTGCCATTGTTCATGTAGTACACAAACTAGGAATTTGTCTCGGTACAATGCTGCAACATTAAACATGATAAGATAAGAGAAATAAACTATACATGTAATAAAGTGTAGGATAAGATTAAGTGATACTGGTCAACAGTTAAAATATATATTAGCCAGCAGCAGATACTGTGGAGAACTATATAGTGCAGTCGGTAATGCAGAAAGAAAACAGTGATGATTGACATGAGTCTGGTTGAGCTGCTGTACATGGTGCACGAGAGTCAATAAGTCACTTAGTGTTCAGCAGTCTAATGGCAGAGGGGAAGAAGCTGTTCATGTGACGGGAGGTTTTAGTCTGGATGGACCGAAGTCTTCTACCAGAGGGGAGGGGGGCAAACAGTACGTGACCAGGGTGTGAGGGATCGGCTATGATCCGGCCAGCACGCCTCCGGGTCCTGGAGATGTACAGATCCTGGAGAGATGGGAGCTTGCAGCCGATCACCTTCTCAGCAGTGCGCACGACGCGCTGCAGCCTTAGTCTGTCCCTGGCAGTGGCTCCTGCGTACCACACGGTTATGGAGGTGGTGAGGATGGACTCGATGATGGCTGTGTAGAACTGCACTAACATCTTGGTGGGTAGCTTGAGCTTCCTCAGCTGCCGCAGGAAGAACATTCTCTGCTGGGCTTTTTTGATGAGTGAGCTGATGGTCAGCTCCCATTTGAGGTCCCTGGTGATGGTAGTGCCTAGGAAGCGGAAGGAATCAGCAGTGGTGATGGGAGAGCCTGAGAGGGTGAGGGGGGGCAGAGGAGTAGTGACTTTCCTGAAGTCTACAATCATCTCCACTGTCTTTAGAGCGTTCAGCTGCAGGTTGTTATTGCTGCACCAGGACGCCAGCTGGGCCACCTCTCTCCTGTAGGCGGACTCGTCGCCGTTGGAGATGAGCCCGATGAGGGTGGTGTCGTCCGCAAACTTGATCAACTTGACAGACTGGTGGCTGGAGGTGCAGGAGTTGGTGTAAAGGGAGAAGAGTAGGGGGGAAAGTACACAGCCCTGGGGTGATCCGGTGCTGATGCTAGTATAGTCTGAGACAGTCTTTCCCAGCCGCACATGCTGCCTCCGGTCCGTCAGGAAGTCGATGATCCACCTGCAGAGGGAGTCAGGCACATTGAGCAGGGACAGCTTGTCCCGGAGCAGAGCGGGGCGGATGGTGTTGAATGCGGAGCTGAAGTCCACAAACAGGATCCTGGCGTAGGTTCCCGGGGAGTCCAGGTGCTGCAGGATGGAGTGGAGGGCCAGGTTGACTGCGTCGTCTACAGACCTGTTGGCTCGGTAGGCAAACTGCAGCGGGTCCAGGAGAGGGGTGGTGATGGACTTGAGGTGGGACAGGACCAGGCGCTCAAAGGACTTCATGACTACAGAGGTGAGCGCTACAGGTCTGTAGTCATTAAGTCCAGTGATCCGTGGCTTCTTGGGGACAGGGATGATGGTGGAGGATTTGAGGCAGGACGGCACGTGGCATAACTTAAGGGAGGTGTTAAAAATGTCTGTGAATACAGGAGCCAGCTGTTTCGCACAGAGTCTCAGGGTGGAGGGAGACACGCCGTCTGGGCCGGGGGCCTTGCGCGGGTTCAGTCTGGAGAACTGTTTGAGCACATCCTGCTCACTGATGATAAGGGGAGGGGGGGAGGAGGGGGGGGTGCCTTAAATGAAGTAGGGAATGTGGAGGCTGTGGAGCTGGAGGGAGGGGGGGAGTTGGACACAGATGACGAGATGTCAAAACGGGCATAGTGTTGGGACAGTCTTTGACAAAGGGCTTTGTCATCCTGACCTTTAGGAGCCTTAGGTCGATAGTTGGTGATTTGCCTCAGTCCTCTCCACACAGAAGCCGAATCATTAGCAGTGAACTGCTGCTGGAGTCTCTCTGAGTATAGAGATTTAGCCCTCTTCAGCTCTCTGTTAAACCGGTATTTAACCTCCCTGTAGCAGTCCCTGTCTCCACTTTTCAGCGCTGCTTCCTTCTCCTTCCTGATCTGTCTGAGCTTAGCTGTGAACCAGGGTTTGTCATTAGAGTAACTCACCCTGGTGCGTGATGGAAGAATGTTCTCTTCACAAAAGTGGATATATGAGTTCACAGTGTCCGTGTACTCATCCAGATCATGCGTGGCTCCTTTAAGCATGCCCCAGTCAGATATTTCCATGCACGTTTCCAGCTTCTCCTCAGCATCACTGGTCCGTATCTTCGTAGTGCTCACAACAGGTTTAGTGAGCTTCAATCTCTGTCTGTATGTGGGAATGAGGTGAACCATCACGTGATCAGATAATCCCAGCGCAGCTCGAGGGACAGCGCGATATGCGTCTTTCACTGTGGTGTAACAGTGATCCAGTGTGTTTAATCCTCTGGTGGGGCATTTAATAAACTGTTTGTAGCGGGGGAGATCGTGGCTCAGATTGCACTGATTAAAGTCGCCAGCCACAATAATCAGCGAGTCTGGAAAACTCCGCTCTGTGTGTTGAATGTGATCCGCGAGCACGCGCTGAGCTTCGCGCGTGTCCGCGTCGGGAGGGGCGTACACAGCGATCATTATGAAAGAAGCAAACTCCCGCGGGGAATAGAAGGGCTTGCAATTGATAACAAGAAATTCCAAGGCAGGAGAACAGTGTTTGGAAATTACCATTACATCAGAGCACCAGCTGCAGTTGATGTAGAAGCAGACTCCGCCTCCTGTGGTCTTGCCGGAAAGCTCTGTGTCACGATCAGCACGGAAGAGCTGGAAGCCGTCGAGGCGCAGCGCGCTGTCCGGTATATTTTCCCGGAGCCAGGTCTCAGTAAAGCAGAGGACAGCTGAGGAGGCGAGGTCCTTAAAACGCATCAGCAGTCTCAGTTCATCTACCTTGTTAGAGAGAGAGTTGGTATTGGACAGAAATATGCCAGGCAGCGCCGTTCGCGAGCCTCTCCTGCGAAGTCGTACGAGAGCGCCCGCTCGTCTTCCTCTCTTCCGCCGTCTCACTTTCCGAGCCAAACAATAAACCAGATCGGCGGCAGGGGCTAGAAAAACTGGGAGGAGGTCCGTGGGGGTGAAAGTCCTGAGATTTAGAAGTTCAGTCCTGAGATTTAGAAGTAAAAGAGGCAGAGGTGTAGCTAAACATCTGACAGAGAGAGCACACCAGAGGAGGAGAGGAAGGAGAGCTAGTAGCCATCGCTAGTGGATAACCCAAAAGCTCAGGAGAGTGAGGAGAGCAAACCACACAGACAGACAGCAAAACAGGAAGTGACGATACGTTACCACAAGGAAGTGACAATCAATCCAGTCCAGATAATCCAAAGAATTCTAAAGAAATCTAAAGAGATAATGGCTTACTGTCAATTAGAAAGATGTAGAATATGATCCAAAGTTTCAGATAGGCATAAATTTATGCATCTAATTTGCATAATGTTGCAGCAGCTATATAAATTACATAACTCAGTCAAAAGTGGACTTTGGACATATTTACACAAAGAATGGTTCGGTTTTTTTGATATTGTTGTTTCTACAGGGGCATTTTATTATCTTATCTTCAAAGTATATAAACCACAAAATTAGTACAATGTGAAGAAACAAAGAAATTTGTGACTTACTGTTGGCGAAGGGGGGCTTGCTGGTCGGCGAGATTGGTGTGTTTTCGTCCATCATGGTCATTATTTTGTATTTTGTTGGTCATTTACACACTCTATCACATCTACAAAGTCTTATGATTATCCCACGTAAATTTCACTTGTATCCCGCGGCTATTTTCCGTGTACGAAGCCGTTTATGTGACGGAGCATGACGATGCATGGCGGCCATATTGATCTTGTGAGCTCAGAGAAGGAAAAAGGAATAATAATAATGAAGATTTCTTCTTCTTTGGTGTATTCTGTGCCAGCCATGATTCCTCCAATGCGTACCTGCCACCTTCTGAATTGGCAGATCAGTACAAATGAGTACAAATCCTCAGTACAGCCGGGCACGTCGGAGTCAGATGACAGGCGCAGTTGCTGTGCTGTGCCACGGGGAGCGCGACCTGTCCATGAAATGTGGCCAGTTAAAAGGTAAGAGTTTTTAATGCTGTCCTCTTAACATGTGATTCAGGTGAATATGCTGTTCTTGTGTTGCTTGATTTAACTGCTGCCTTTGACACAGTGGACCATCATGTTTTAATTTCCCATTTGCAGCACCTAGTGGGCATTTGTGGCACTGCTCTCAACTTGTTTAGGTGCTGGGATAGGCTCCAGCCCCCCCGCGACCCGAAAAGGATTAAGCGGAAGAAGATGGATGGATGGCAGAAAGGAGTTTTAAAGTTAGCATCTCTGGGTTTAAATCCTCTTCTGCTTCTCTGCCATGCGAGGTCCCACAGGGGTCAATCCTCGGGCCCATGCTTTTTTCTCTGTACATACTTCCGCTGGGTTCCATTTTTAAAAAGCATGGGATCTCCTTCCACCTGTATGCGGATGACTGTCAGATATATGTCCGTCTAAAACAAAAAGCTGCTTCGTCAGTAAACCCTCTCCTGGCATGCATTGAAGACATCAAGTCTTGGATGGCCCTAAACTTTCTAAATTTTAATGATAAGAAGACAGAAGTGATGGTGTTTGGACCTAGTGGCCCCTGTGAGTCCCCTCCTGTAAACTTGGGCCCCCTCACTCTTTACGTGAAATCCACAGTTAAGAACCTTTGTTTTATCATGGACAGTGATTTTAAATTAGACAGATTTGTTCTGTGGTAAAATCCAGCTTCTTTCATCTAAGCCGTTTAGCAAAAGTAAAACCCATTCTCTCTAGACTGCATCTGGAAACAGTAATTCATGCTTTTATTTCATCTCAGCTGGATTACTGTAACGCACTTTACGCCGGTGTCAGCCAGTCAGCTCTTTCGCATCTGCAGCTAGTTCAAAATGCCACTGCTCGTCTTTTAACAGGTACACGTGGAAGAGATCACATCACACCCATCTTAGCTTCACTCCACTGGCTGCCCGTGCATTTCACAGTTCATTTTAAAAAAATTTTATTTGTTTTTAAATCTTTGAATGGTTTTGCTCAGCCTTACCTCTCTGAGCTTCTGCATCCCTACGCTCCCACCCGGTCTCTCAGATCAGCTGAACAGCTGCTTCTGGGGGTGCCAAAGACGATGCGGAGGCTCAGAAGGGACAGAGCCTTTTCGATCATGGCACCCAGGTTATGGAATGATTTACCCCTGGACATCAGACAAGCACCTTCACTGTCCATTTTTAAAACCCGTCTTAAAACACACTTTTATTCCCTGGCCTTCGACCCAGAGTGAGACACTGATTTTATTGAATGAAATGGATTTATATTTATTTATTTTTACCTTTTATTTTGTTTCTTTTGACTGTGGTTCTGTATTGTTTTGTGTTAGTGCCCTGCTTCCTGCTTTTATGTTTTCATGTGTGTTTTCTTGCTGTACAGCACTTTGTGTAGCAAGTGTTGCTTTTAAAGTGCTTTATAAATAAAGTTAATTGATTGATTGGTCTTCAAAGAATACATAGAGGTAAGCACTGGACGGCTGCACCTTGGACACAGTCCAAGGACGGATAATTTTTTCACATATAAGGAGTTGTTCAGAACTCCTTATACAAAGATATAGAGTAATGATAATCTAGTCAGTGGCGGTAATGCACCTGTAAGCTGGTTGCCAACCGCCAATCAAAGAGACACATAGACAGACAGACAGACAGACAGCCATGGACAAAATTGTTGGTACCCCTCTGTTAATGAAAGAAAAACCCACAATGGTCACAGAAATAACTTGAATCTGACAAAAGTGGTAATAAATAAAAAGTCTATGAAAATTAACCAATGAAAATCAGACAATGCTTTTGAATTGTGGTTCAACAGAATTATTTAAAAAAAACAAACTCATGAAACAGGCCTGGACAAAAATGATGGTACCCTTAATATTTTGTTGCACAACCTTTTGAGGCAATCACTGCAACCAAACGATTTCTGTAACTGTCAATGAGACTTCTGCACCTCTCAGCAGGTATTCTGGCCCACTCCTCATGAACAAACTGCTCCAGTTGTCTCAGGTTTGAAGGGTGCCTTCTCCAGACGGCATGTTTCAGCTCCTTCCACAGATGTTCAATAGGATTTAGATCAGGGCTCACAGAAGGCCACTTTAGAATAGTCCAATGTTTGGCTCTTAGCTATTCTTGGGTGTTTTTAGCTGTGTGTTTTGGGTCATTATCCTGTTGCAAGACCCATGACCTGCGACTGAGACCAAGCTGTCTGACACTGGGTAGCACATTTCTCTCTAGAATACCTTGATAGTCTTGAGATTTCATTGTACCCTGCACAGATTCAAGACACCCTGTGCCAGATGCAGCAAAGCAGCCCCAGAACATAACAGAACCTCCTCCATGTTTCACAGTAGGGACAGTGTTCTTTTCCTGGTATGCTTCATTTTTGCGTCTGTGAACATAGAGCTGATGCGCCTTGCCAAAAAGTTCCAGTTTTGTCTCATCTGTCCATAGGACATTCTCCCAGAAGCTTTGTGGCTTGTCAACATGCAGTTTGGCAAATTCCAGTCTGGCTTTTTTATGATTTAGATTAGATTAGATTCAACTTTATTGTCATTACACATGTATGAATACAAGGTAACGAAACACAGTTTAGCATCCAATCAGAAGTGCAAAGGACAGCAGTGCAGTATATACAGTAATTGACAGTATGTGCAATTTAAGCAAATATATGCAAATATATATAAAAGTTAAGAGTACTGTTATGTGCAAATAATGTACAATAAGTTAGATGGGCAGTTATGCACAGGTGAGGATGGTAAGATTTGTTTTCAACAGTGGTGTCCTCCTTGGTTGTCTCCCATGAAGTCCACTTTGGCTCAAACAAAGACGGATGGTGCGATCTGACACTGATGTACCTTGACCTTGGAGTTCACCATGAATGTGTTTAGAGGTTGTTCTGGGCTCTTTTGTTACCATTCGTATTATCCATCTCCTCCTGCGGCCACGTCCAGGGAGATTGGCTACAGTCCCGTGGATCTTAAATTTCTGAATAATATGTGCAACTGTAGTCACAGGAACATCAAGCTGCTTGGAGATGGTCTTATAGCCTTTACCTTTAACATGCTTGTCTATAATTTTCTTTCTAATCTCCTGAGACAACTCTCTCCTTTGCTTCCTCTGGTCCATGTTTAGTGTTGTAGACATCATGTCACCGAACAGCACAGTGACTACTTGTCACCTTTTAAAATAGGCCGACTGACTGATTACAAGTTCGTAGACACCTGTGATGTTAATTAGAGGACACATCTTGGTTGAACATGTCCCTATGGTCACATTATTTTCAATCTTTTCTAGGGGTATCATCATTTTTGTCCAGGCCTGTTTCATGAGTTTGTTTTTTAAAATAATTCTGTTGAACCACAATTCAAAAGCATTATCTGATTTTCATTGGTTAATTTTCATAGAATTTTTATTTATTACCACTTTTGTCAGATTCAAGTTATTTCTGTGACCATTGCGGGTTTTTCTTTCATTAACAGAGGGGTACCAACAATTCTGTCCACGTCTGTATATAGAATGTGTGGCGGTAATGCACCTGTAAGGTATGCGGCAGTAAGGAGACAAAAGAAGATTCCTGCTGAGGAAGCTTCTGGAATTTTAAGACTTTTAACACTTTTAAGAAGACCAGTTGGACCATTGGGCCGGCGGACGGACGTCGACAGGTGGAAGGTGGAGACGGCATTTACGTCTGTGTTCGGTTGATGGTAGGAGTGATTTGTTTGTGGCGGTTAGCATAAACTGTACACTGACTGTAACATTATGGCATCTAGCTCTGACGGGCTTGATAAAGATGAGATGGACTGGACACTACCCAGGTCTGGGAGGCGGGTGTGAGAAGCCCAGTTTTATTCAACATTGTAGGAAACTCGAAATGAAGAGACTGAATGATTTTTCAGTATTGGTTTATTCCATCTCAAGTCCTACAGCTCCTCTCTCAGTCAGGGAATGAAGAGAGCGAGCTGAGCTAAACCACATACCTTTATACTGTTACAACAGACACCAATCACATTCACATCAAACACAGAATTCCATTCATAACTAATCCTCCTATTGTCCACTCGGCTTCTCTGTCTGACCCTAGGAGTCAGACAGTCTCTTCGGGTTCACTCTCAGATCTTCTCACTTCTCCTCTAGTCCGCAGGGGGTCCAGACTCAATGTCCATTGGGGCGTGATGTCAATACACACTGTGAGCTCAAAGTTCCCTCATGTCTGGGTCTCTGCCAAGGAATATGTGAGCTACATAATGTTACGTCACATCACTCCCCCCGAAATGCCCAAGAACGGACATACACCAACCTTAAGTCAATAATGGACAGTCATACACACTATGTCAAGAAAGGACACACACACACCGCCCTCATGTCCATAATGGGCAGTCATACACATTACACCCTTACATCCCCCCCCCCCCTTTTGCAGGATCTACAGCACAATTTACACTGGTTGATCACAATACACATCACTCTGCCCGTTGCTTAGGCTTCAATCTCCTCCCGAATCTGCTGAACGCAGGCTTCGCAGCCTGTGCTGTGCATTCCTGCGGTGCGCCTGTGGAATGAGGGGGAGGAGGGTTATTTACCCCCTGCTGGGGGACTAGGGGCTGTCCCTTGGGAGGCCTGCCGCGTCGAGGCGCCCCCGCCGGCCGTACAGGTTCGTCACGTAACACAAAAGCAGGCTTTAATCTGTCAACACTGATTGTCTCTTTCCTGCCCCCCAAGTCCAGTACAAAATATTTCTCCCCGGTTTCCAGCACTCGGAACGGACCATCGTAAGGTGGGCGGAGACTGTGACGCCGGGCGTCGTGCCTGACAAAAACAAACTCTGCATTTTGCAAAGCCTTGGGAACAAAAACCCGCGGAAAAGTGTGATGAGCGGGGCCCGGGAGCATTTCTGCCCCCGTGCCGCGTAGAGGTCCCCACACCGGGGGGCACTCGGGTGCTGCATGGGCTGGCAGGAACTCTCCTGGCAGCCTGAGAGGTTGAGTAAACACTAATTCAGCAGGTGAGGCATCTAAATCCTCCTTGGGTGCCGAACGCAACCCCAATAAAACCCATGGTAGTTTGTTTACCCAATTTGTATCCGTGAGCGACGCTCTGAGGGCTGCCTTCAACGACCTGTGAAAGCGCTCGCATATACCGTTGGCCTGTGGGTGATAAGCGGTGGTGCGATGAGCTGTTGCCCCTAAGCCGCTGGCCATGGCTGACCATAGCTCTGAAACGAACTGCGGACCCCTATCGGACGTAATGTCCGACGGGACTCCGAAACGCGCTACCCAGGCTGTTAAAAAAACGCGAGCTACCTCTGCTGCTGTGGTAGACTGCAATGGGACCACTTCCGGCCAACGCGTGGTCCGGTCCACCATTGTCAGGAGATGTGTGAACCCCTGCGAGGGCGGCAGGGGTCCCACTAGATCTACGTGCACATGATCAAACCTCTTAGCCGGGATGTGGAAAGGCTCTAAAGGGGCTTTTGTGTGTCTGTGAATTTTGGCCAGCTGGCAGGACATGCAGGCTCTCACCCACTCCTTCACGTGCTTGCGCAGGCTCGGCCAAACAAACTTCTCTGCTACCATTTTCACCGAAGCGCGTACTCCCGGGTGTGCCAGGGAGTGTACCGCGTCATAAACAAGACGGCGCCACGTGGCCGGCACCACTGGGTGAGGTCGCCCGGTGGATACGTCGCAAATAAGCGGGGGTGAACCGGTTTGTAAACTTACGTTCTCCAGCCTTAACCCTGTTGGTCCAGACAGGAGCGCGCGCACGTCTGTGTCCTCGCCCTGCTCTGCTGCCATGGCCGCGTAATCTATCCCTACGTGCACCGGAGCCGCGTGCGCGTCCACGCTGTTACCGCGCTCCGCGTCTGCGGTGCTACAACCCCCATCCGCGCGGACAGGCGCTGTTACCGCTCGCGAGAGGCAGTCCGCCACCACATTAAATTTACCGGCTACGTGCTGTATATCGGTGGTGAATTCTGAAATTGCGGCCAGCTGCCTCTGCTGTCGGCCTGACCATGGTTCAGAGACTTTGGACATTGCAAAGGTTAACGGTTTGTGGTCGACAAACGCGGTGAAACGCTGCCCTTCCAACCAGAACTGGAAATGGCGAATGGCCAGGTGGAGCGCTAGCAGTTCCCTGTCAAACGCGCTATATTTTCGCTCAGCATCGCGTAGGGTTCTGCAAAAAAAGCGAGTGGTTGCCAAGCTCCGGCGACTTGCTGTTCTACCACGGCTCCTATGGCCACATCTGACGCGTCTGTGGTTAGCGCTATTCGGGCTGCCGGGTCTGGGTGAGCCAGCAGTGCTGCGTTCGCTAGTGCTTTCTTAACCTCAGTGAATGCGCGCTCCCGCTCCGGGGACCACTCAATCGCATTGGAGGGCTCCTGTTTTTTTAGCGCGACATACAACGGTTGCATGAGCTGCGCCGCGTGAGGTATGAAACGGTTGTAAAAATTTACCATACCTAAGAATTCTTGCAATGCTTTGACCGTTTGTGGCTGGGGAAACTCAGCCACTGCGCGTACTTTGGAGGGCAGCGGAACTGCACCCTCTGGGGAGACGCGGTGCCCTAAAAAATCGATCTGTGCTGCGCCAAAATGGCACTTGGCTGGGTTGATTATCAACCCGTGCGCTCCCAACCTCTGAAAAACGGTTCTGAGGTGACTTTCGTGTTCCTCCTCAGAGGCGCTGGCGACCAAAATATCATCTAAGTAGACAAAAACAAAAGAGAGGTCGCGCAAAACGGCATCCATCATGCGTTGGAAGGTTTGCGCAGCGCCTTTAAGGCCAAAAGGCATGCGTAAAAATTCAAAAAGCCCGAAAGGGGTTATTACCGCTGTCTTGGGAATGTCCTCTGATCGGACCGGGACCTGATGATAACTGCGGACCAGGTCTATTTTAGAAAAAATTCGTGCCTTGGCCAAATGCACCGAAAAATCTTGGATATGCGGAATTGGGTAGCGGTCCTGCGCTGTGGCATTGTTTAACCTGCGATAATCGCCGCACGGTCTCCACGAGCCGTCTGCCTTAGGGACCATGTGGAGGGGGGAAGCCCAGGCGGATTTCAAGCGGCGAATTATGCCCAACCTTTCCAGGTTGGCAAACTCCTCACGCACAATAGAGAGCTTAGCTGCATCCAAGCACCGAGCCTTCGCAAAAACCGGTGGGCCACTTGTGGTTATAAAGTGCTCCACCCCGTGCTTCGCCACCTTAGCTGAAAACGTGGGAACTGTGAGTGCTGGGAACTGGTTTAGGAGAGTGTGGAACTTACCTCCTGCTGCGGTGGCGTTGGCCTGCACTGACGGCGGGGACACTCGCGCTGCACAGGGAATAGAACAAAAAGAGAGTGCATTAACCAAGCGTCTATTAGCCAGATCTACCAACAAGCCATGTGAGCATAAAAAATCGGCGCCCAACATGTTGAAACTCACCGCCGCTACTATGAAGGTCCATTCATAGCTGCGGCCGTGCAAGGACAGGCGCAGAGTTCTTTCGCCAAACGTCTTGATCGACGAGCCGTTTGCGGCTGTTGCTCCATCTCCGCGGGGACCGGCCGCCCGGTCCGCGTAGGTTGCGGTGATGAAACTCCTCTGTGCTCCGGTGTCAACGAGGAATTGCTGTCCGGAGCTCGCGTCCGTCAGGTAGAGCAGCTTGTTCCGTTCGCCGAGGGTCGAAGCTGCTAACGACCTCCGGCTCTTGCGTTTTCCCTGCTTCCTGAAGTTGCATGGCGGGACGCATCTGTGAGCCTTGTGCGCGAATCGTCGATGGTAGAAGCACCTGTGAGCCTTGTGCGTGAATCGTCGATGGTAGAAGCACATCTCGTCCTCTCCTCTGCTCCGGGACCGCGCTGCCGCTGTTGTCGCTGGGGTCGGCTCTGCTGCCACCGGTTCTCCGTCGCCCTGGGCCGCCGCGCTGAGGTTTGCTGCTGCCGCTGCCGTCTCCTGCTCGCCACATGCGTCCAGGAGCCGCTCCGCTTCCAAAGCCAGCGCGCGGAAGTCCTGCCGGTCCAAACACCTCATGCTGGACAGGGAGCCTCTCATGTGCGCTGGAAGGGTCCTCAAAAAGATGTGCTTAAATAAAAACGCATTATTGTCTGCCCCGATCATCTGCAGCATGTCCTCCATGAGGATGGTCGGCCTGTGTCCTCCTCTGTCGCGCAGGTCCAGGAGTGTTCTGGCCCTCACCTCGGCCGATGGCACAAAGCTCCGAATGAGGGCGGCTTTCAGGGCGTCGTATTTGCCAGCAGCGGGTGGCTGCTGCACCAGGCTCCGCACACACCGTGCTGTGCGGCTGTCGAGTCTTGCGATGACATTGTGGAATTTAATGTCATCCACTGATACCCCGTTAAGCACGAACCGTGATTCCACGTGTTGGAACCATGAGTGTGGGTCCTCTTGCCAGAACTCGGGGAGTCTAATGGAGCTTACGCCGGTGCGGGCGGTCTCCGGTGAGTCAGGTTCGGAGTCGGAGAGACGACCTCCAAGTCTTTCCATATTTCTCACGTGTGGGTCACCAATGTAGGAAACTCGAAATGAAGAGACTGAATGATTTTTCAGTATTGGTTTATTCCATCTCAAGTCCTACAGCTCCTCTCTCAGTCAGGGAATGAAGAGAGCGAGCTGAGCTAAACCACATACCTTTATACTGTTACAACAGACACCAATCACATTCACATCAAACACAGAATTCCATTCATAACTAATCCTCCTATTGTCCACTCGGCTTCTCTGTCTGACCCTAGGAGTCAGACAGTCTCTTCGGGTTCACTCTCAGATCTTCTCACTTCTCCTCTAGTCCGCAGGGGGTCCAGACTCAATGTCCATTTGGGGCGTGATGTCAATACACACTGTGAGCTCAAAGTTCCCTCATGTCTGGGTCTCTGCCAAGGAATATGTGAGCTACATGTTACGCCACAACATAATGATTGATGACATGTCTGAGGATCAAGAGGGATCCATCAAAACAGCACTATATGCAGATGATGGAGCCATATGGTCGAGGGAAAGAAATGAGAAATCTGTGTTCAAAACCATCAGGAAAGCAATGGAGAAAGTATAAAAGTGGTCATATGAGTGGGGATTTAAATTTTCAAACAGTAAAACCTGCTATATGATTTTCACAAAAAAATGCAGAACTGGTACAAAACCATTAACATTATATAATCAACCAAGAGAGAAAGTCAGTGAGTTCAAATATCATGATTGTAGTTGGATAGTGGATACACATGGAGAGTTCATGTTAAAAATCTGGAGACAAAGTGCAAAAAAGTCATTAATCTCATAAAAGCTGTAGCTGGACACGAATGGGGTGCAGATAAACAGGCATTAATTGACATTTACAGAGCACCAATGAGATCGACAATAGACTATGGATGCATGATTTATGGAGTAGCAGCAAAGACGACTCTGGAAAAAATAGACAAAATGCAGCACAGAGCACTTCGCCTGTGCATTGGAGCCGTCAAAACTACACCAAATAATGTAGTTTTAATAGAAGCAGGAGAAATGCCAATGGATTTGAGAAGAGATAAACTTGCATTATCATACTGGGTCAAGCTGAAAGGAAGTGAGGAAGGGAATATTTCAAAAACAACACTACAAGACTGCTGGGAATATTCTAACTTCCAGGGACACGGGTTTGGGTGGACAATTGAAAGAAAAGCCAGAATGTATGAACTGCACACTATTGATATAGTTAACCCCAGTCCAGTGAGTAATGTTCCCCCTTGGCTCTTTCTTGGAAAAGAAGTAGACATTAGTCTGCTAATGAGGAAAAAAGATTGGCATATGAGTGAAGCTGGTGTTAAAACAAGCATTTACCTCAGGAACAATTACTATAACTACTTACAGCTCTATAGTGATTGTTCAAAGAACAAATAGGGCTCTGTTGGAGTTACAGTATACATTCCAGTGTTTAAAGTGACCATCTCAAAAAGACTCTCCAACAATACACCCGTCTTTACAGCAGAGATGGTGGCAATAATTATTGGTTTGCAGTGGGTGGAGGAGGTCAGACCGGACCGGGTGGTGGTGTGCACAGATTCACTTGCAGCTTTAAAAACCATACAGACACTAAAATCTACAAGGGAAGACTTGGTGATTGAGCTATATCACAGTTTATTTAGGGTACACAGGGGTGGTGGAGAAGTTCAGTTTTGTTGGGTTCCTGCACACGAAGGGTTGAAAGGGAATGACTGTGCAGACAAATTAGCAAAAAGTGCTCTTGGAAAATAAATAACTATACCATTGTCTCTTGGAAAAGGTGAAGGGAAAGCAGTAATCAATAAAAAAGGAACTGAGCTATGGCAAAAAAGATGGGATGAAGATCATAAAGGTAGATCGTATTACAAAATACAAAAATCTATTGCAATAAAGAGTTATAAAACAACAAACAGGAGGGAAGACATCATTATGGCAAGACTCAGACTGGATCATATAGGTTTAAACAGCACTTTATTCACCATGGGAAAAAACGAAAGTGACAAATGTCGAGAATGTGGAGTAAAAGAAAATGTCGACCACATCTTATTACACTGTCACAAGTATGGAAATGAAAGAAAGAGGATGAAAAATGAAGTTTGAGAGGCCAGTCGGGAATGGCATTTAACTGGCATTCTGGGAACAGATGGAGAGGCACTAAGAATCACGAGAAGGGCTCTTTTCTCTTTTTTAAATAACACAGAATTAAGTCATAGTCTTTAGGGGTCGGGCACAAATGACATAATGTTACACACTCTTGTACAGTAGGTGGCGGTATGCACCTTTCAGTTGTTTGCTATCTGCCAGTAACCGAGAGAAGAAGAAGAAGAATAGTTGGTGGCAGGAGAACACTTTTAAGCACACTGACAAAGATTTCTTGAAGGAAAAATCTAGAAGGGGTGGATGTGGTTCGGCTGGGAGGGGTGGCAGTGGGAGCCGGCCGTGGCAGTTTCCATGGCCAAGATGTGTAGGGTGATGATATAGAGTGAAGTGATGATCTAGAATGAAGTACGAGGAGACAAATCACCTTCTTCTTCAGCAGAGAGTTGCCGCCTCTTCATGTTGTGGCTCCTCTATTCAGCAAGCTTGCTTAAAAGTGTCCTACTCTATATCTTCTTCTTTTAGATTTGATTGGCGGTTGGCAACCAACGTACAGGTGCATTACCGCCACACACTCCACACATGTTGCTCCTACTCTCTGTCTTTGTGTAAGGAGTTCTTATAAGGAATTCTGAACAACACCTTATGTGTGAAAAAATCTGTACCACCATGTACTTCAGTATCACTATATAATTCAAGAAATCTCTTTCTCTGTGTATGTGTGTGTCATGATCATAGGACTCACTAAAGATTATAGGACTCGCTATGACATCATCAAAGATCAAAGGCAGGCATCACTCATTATCAAAGGACTCAGTATGACATCAAAGATCATAGGACTCATACTCAAAGATCAAAGGCCGGCATCACTGAACGAGCGGTATTGAGAGCTCCTGAACAGATAGATGATATAGAGTGATGTATGTGGTGGTAATGCGCCTGTAAGCTGGTTGCCAACCGCCAATCAAATCTAAAAGAAGAAGAAGAGTGGTATGACATCAAAGATCACAGGACTCACTATGACATCATCAAAGATCATAGGACTCGCTATGACATCATCAAAGATCATAGGACTTGCTATGACATCATCAAAGATCATATGACTCAGTAACTTTATACGGGCATGCAGAAATGCTTGCTTACACTTGGTTTCTACTGGCATGCACGAGTATGCACAGGTATGCACTAGTAATCACTCTATATATAATTCAAGAAATGTTCTTCTTTTAGATTTGATTGGCTGTTGGCAACCAGCTTACAGATGCATTACCGCCACTGACTTGATTATCATCACTCTATATCTTTGTATAAGGAGTTCTTATAAGGGGTTCTGAACAACTCCTTATGTGTGAAAAAATTGTCCATCCTTGGACTGTGTCCTCGGCGGCATCAACAGCTATGCCAGCCTGCCCGCTGGCCAGCTGGCCGGCCAGCGCATTAATTCAAGAAATTTCTGTGAAATCTCTTGTCACGATGGATGTGACGATGTCTGTCACGACCATAGGACTCACTAAAAGATCATAGGATCACCTATGATGTCTACATGATGTCTATGTCATATAGACACCAAAAGATCAAAGGCAGCCTTCACTCACGATCATAGGACTCGCTATGACGTCATCAAAGATCATAGAACTTGCTATGTCATGATCATAGGTCTCACTAAAAGATCATAGGACTCACTATGACATCATCAAAGATCAAAGGCAGGCTTCACTCACGATCATAGTGTGGCCGACACACATTGTGGGCTCACGCTGCCACAGAGACAGAACTGAATGTGTATTGTGGAGTGTCACGTCTGCGAGGACTGAGGACTCAAATCTACAGGAGGTAACAAGGAAGTGTGAGATTTGTCTCTTTGTCCCACAGAAGACGCCCCGGAGGGTATTCCAGTTCATCAAGAAATGAGAGACAATGGTGAAGCTTCAAAGGGATGCTTTGTAACTGTATGTTGACTGAAGACACCATGTGACTTGAATTCTGATGCTGGAAATGTATAAAAGGGGGTTGAAGTATGATTCTTTCTCTTTCCTGCTTTGAGAATGCTAGGAGCTTGTGTTCTGTCAAATAAAGCTGGTTTATGACTGAAACTCAGCCTCGTTATTTGAGCATGCTCCTACACTGGTGACCTACGACGGAGAATGAGCAATGAGAATTCTTCCGAACCGGGCTCGGTGGAAGCCAGCCTGATGGCCGCCTCCACGCTCCGGCTGCCCGATTTCTGGCAGCACAGCCCGCGCTCATGGTTTAGCGCAATCGAGGCGCAGTTCAACCTCCGGAGAATCTCCAACGACGACACAAGATTCTACCACGTGGTAGCGAAACTGGACAGCGACACGGTCCAGAGAGTGGAGGATTTGGTTAATCATCCACCAGACAGCGACAAGTACAGCGCATTGAAAGACGCGCTGATCAGCCATTTCACCCCCTCAGTCCAACAAAGAGCAGAGGGGCTCCTGGCGCTGACGGAGGCAGAAAACGATAGACCTGCGGACCTGATGGTGAAGATGCTGCAGCTCAAAGCCTCCGAGGATGGCGAATTCATTTTCGGCCACCTATTCCTTCGAACCCTGCCACCAGCAGTGAGAGTGGCCCTGGCAGAGTCACCCCGATTGGCCAAGCGAGACTACCATGGGTTGAGCAAGGAGGCGCAGAAGTTGGTCGACGCCCACAAGCAGAACGCGGTTTCGGCCGCGGCGGCTAGTTCGGGAACGGCGTCCGGAGACAGCTTGGGTCCAGCGGCACCAGACGCACCAACAACGGCGGCGACCGGAGCCAGACGACGCGGAGCGGAGAACGGCTCGTGCTTCTACCACCGCCGTTTTGCAGAGAGAGCGCACAGGTGCGTCCCACCGTGCAATTTTAAACGCCAGGACCGAGGGCCGGTAGCAGCTGCGACTCTCGGCAATGAGAACAGGCTGCTTTACCTGACGGATGCACGCTCGGGGAAACAGTTCCTCGTGGACACGGGCTTGCAGCTGAGCTTCGTCACGCCCACCTACGCGGAACGGCTGTCGCCTTCTAAAGCCCCCTGGGTGTCAGTGTCAGCAGCGAACGGCTCCACAATTAAAACGTTTGGTGAGAGGACCATGCTTCTGTCCTTACAGGGTCGTTCATTTGAGTGGACATTTATTGTAGCAGCAGTCAGTTTCAACATGTTAGGGGCTGATTTTTTGTGCTCACATGGTTTATTGGTTGATCTTGCTAATAGACATCTGATTAATGCACTGTCTTTTCATTCTATTCCCTGCACAGCTCGGGTGGCCCCGCCAACTGCACATGCCAGCGTCTCAGCCGCGGGTGGTAAGTTTCACACTCTGCTTGCTCAGTTTCCAGCACTCACAGTCCCCACTTTTTCAGCAACGGTGGCCAAACATGGGGTAGAACATTTCATAACAACCACAGGCCCTCCCGTTTTTGCAAAGGCTCGGCGTTTGGACCCAGCTAAACTGGCCATCGCGCGCGAGGAGTTCACTAATCTGGAAAAACTAGGCATCGTTAGACGCTCCAAGAGCGCTTGGGCTTCGCCGTTACACATGGTCCCAAAGGCTGACGGCTCGTGGCGGCCTTGCGGCGATTTCTGCAGGTTGAACAACGTTTCAGCTCATGACCGCTACCCGATTCCGCATATTCAGGATTTTTCTGTTCATTTGGCGGGGGCGCGCATTTTTTCTAAAATAGACTTGGTACGCGGCTATCACCAGGTTCCAGTGCGCGCGCACGATGTACCCAAAACAGCGGTCATAACTCCTTTCGGCCTTTTTGAGTTCTTGCGCATGCCTTTTGGCCTCAAGGGGGCCGCGCAGACTTTCCAACGCATGATGGATGCAGTTTTACGCGACCTGCCTTTCGTGTTCGTTTATTTGGACGATATTTTGGTAGCCAGCACGTCCGAACGCGAACATGAAAAACACCTCACAGCAGTTTTCCAGAGGTTGGCAGAGCACGGGTTAATAGTGAACCCAGCGAAATGCCAGTTTGGGGTGGCGCAGATTGATTTTTTGGGACATCGCGTTTCGGCAGAGGGAGCAGTTCCCCTTCCAAATAAAGTGCGTGCCATACAAGATTTTCCGCAACCTCAAACGGTTAAGGCGCTTCAGGAGTTTCTAGGGATGGTTAATTTTTACAACCGTTTCCTCCCAAGCGCAGCACGACTCATGCAGCCATTGTACACCGCGTTAAAAAAACAAAAGCCCGCAAATAAAGTCGAATGGTCTCCGGAGCGGGAGCGCGCTTTTGCCCAGGTCAAATCAGCCCTGGCAAATGCAGTTTTGTTAGCGCACCCAGTTCCAACGGCCCGCATGGCGCTCACCACTGACGCTTCCGATGTAGCGGTGGGGGCGGTAGTTGAACAGTTTGTGGCAGGTACCTGGTAACCCCTCGCGTTTTTCAGCAGGACCTTGCGCGATAGTGAACGGAAATACAGCGCATTTGACAGGGAGCTTTTGGCCCTACACTTGGCCATCCGTCATTTTCAGTTCTGGTTAGAGGGGCGACGTTTCACCGCTTTTGTGGATCATAAACCGCTAACGTTTGCGATGGCCAAAATTTCAGAACCCTGGTCAGGCCGGCAACAAAGGCAACTAGCCGCAATATCGGAGTTTACTACTGATATTCAGCATGTCGCGGGTAAACACAATGTTGTAGCAGACTCTGTAGCCATGGCCGCGGGCCCGGGCAGCGACGCGGGAGCGCGCGCAGCCCCGGTCTGTGTTGGGTTAGATTATGCAGCCATGGCTGCGGAGCAGGTTAACGACGCGGACGTGCGCGCGCTCCAGTCTGGACCAACAGGGTTAAGGCTGGAGCACAGGGTGCAACAAAACGGTATGCCCCCGCTAATCTGCGATGTCTCCACGGGACGGCCCCGCCCTGTGGTGCCAACCGCGTGGCGTCGCCGTGTTTTTGACTTGGTCCATTCTCTCGCGCACCCGGGGGTGCGCGCATCGATCAAATTGGTGGGGGAGAAATTTATTTGGCCTGGGTTGCGCAAACAGGTCAAGGAATGGGCAGCAGCCTGCGTAGCGTGTCAGCGAGCTAAAATACACAGACACACTAAGGCCCCGTTAGAACCTTTCCACATCCCCGCTAAGCGTTTTGATCACGTGCATGTTGACCTGGTCGGCCTGCTTCCGTTATCACATGGGCACACACATCTTTTGACAATGGTAGACCGCACCACGCGCTGGCCAGAGGCGATTCCTCTGACATCAACCACAGCGGAAGAAGTTGCACGAGCATTTTTAGCAGCATGGGTTGCGCGTTTTGGTGTACCGTCGGACATAACGTCCGACAGGGGTCCCCAATTTATTTCCGAGCTATGGTCATCGATGGCCCGCAGCTTGGGGGTGAAGATTCATCGCACCACCGCGTATAACCCCCAGGCCAATGGTTTATGCGAACGCTTTCACAGGTCATTGAAAGCAGCCCTCAGAGCGTCGCTAACGGATACAAATTGGGTAGACAAACTTCCATGGGTGTTATTAGGGTTGCGTTCTGCACCTAAGGAAGATTTGCACGCTTCCCCGGCTGAATTAGTTTTCGCTCAGCCGCTCCGTTTGCCCGGGGAATTTCTTCCTGATAATCCCGCACCTAGTGGCCCCCCCGCTCAGCCGTGGCAGAGCGGCTCAGGAACAAACACGCTTCCTGGCCCGGTCCATCACAGTTTCCCACACGTTTTTGTGCCCAAGGCTTTAAAAAATGCAGAGTTTGTTTTTGTTAAACATGACGCCCAGCGTCCAAGTTTGCGGCCGTTTTACGACGGACCGTTTCGAGTGCTGGAGACCGGGCAGAAGCATTTTCTGCTAGATTTAGGGGGCAGAAGGGAGCTGATTTGCATTAACAGGCTCAAACCCGCTTTTGTTCTGGCTGAGGAGGAGGTGCAGCTCGCGAGGCCCCCCCGCCGGGGCAGGCCGCCGAGAAGACATTCTCCAAAGTCTTCACAGAGAGGTGCTAACAGCTTTAATCCACAGGTGCAGAGAGATGTTGCAGAGGCAGCCAAGCCAAGTTGCAGCAGATTCGGCAGAAGATTAAAACCTAGGCAGTTGGTGGATTGATTAGCGATGTATGGAGTGCTTTGTGTTTCTCTTTTTGTTATGCCATGCAGATTTTGCCTTACTCGACGTTTGGGGGGGGTAGTGTGGCCGACACACATTGTGGGCTCACGCTGCCACAGAGACAGAACTGAATGTGTATTGTGGAGTGTCACGTCTGCGAGGACTGAGGACTCAAATCTACAGGAGGTAACAAGGAAGTGTGAGATTTGTCTCTTTGTCCCACAGAAGACGCCCCGGAGGGTATTCCGGTTCATCAAGAAATGAGAGACAATGGTGAAGCTTCAAAGGGATGCTTTGTAACTGTATGTTGACTGAAGACACCATGTGACTTGAATTCTGATGCTGGAAATGTATAAAAGGGGGTTGAAGTATGATTCTTTCTCTTTCCTGCTTTGAGAATGCTAGGAGCTTGTGTTCTGTCAAATAAAGCTGGTTTATGACTGAAACTCAGCCTCGTTATTTGAGCATGCTCCTACAATAGGACTATCATATAGACATCATAGGCACATCATAGGCTCCATGACATCAAAAATCACAGGAAGGCATCACAATCATAGGACTCACGATGACATCATCAAAAATCATAGGCAGACATCACTAGTGTGACATCAAAACTCATAGGCCTTGCTATGACATCCTCAAAGATCATAGGACTCACTATTGCCGTTTTTCCACTACCCAGTTCGAGTCGCCTCGTTTTGTTTCGTTACTACTCGGTTCGGCCGCGGTTGTGTCTCCATAGCAGCCGGGTAAAGCGGGGGTTAAGCTGTGGTGGGCGGGATTTTTTTTACAACAAGGCGGCGCCACACTCCCGTGACGTAAAACATGCGACCCAAGCCAAACACAACATGGTGGCTTTACAAGGCGACTCCTCGGTCTGTGGCTTTTTTACACCGTAAATGCCAAAAAGGACCGCCAGACAAGGGTACAGGCAGTGAGATGAAACACTCTGGAATAGTTCTGCAGCTTCTGCGAGAGCCGAAGACGTGAGGATACAAACTAGGTCATATATGACGGTAAGCTAATGTTGCTAATGCTAGTTTGCTATAAGTACGTCGTACTACACTGTAATCTCTGCAAGTTATCGCTGTTAGGTACTAAAATATGTACGCTGTGTGTGTTTCAGATGGCTCTGTTGTGGGAAAATTACCACTTCAAACGGTCAGTCTGGCGTTCAGCACAGCCTGTCACTGATGTCAATACAGCTTCACAAACGATCAGTGGTTGTAGAGCTTCAGAATGTCTGGTTTATTACCTGTGCAAAAAATTGCTCTGATCTAAGTAAAGGAACCCTATTTCACTGTTTATGGGAATGTAGAAAAATCAGAATGTTTTGGAAAGAGGTGAGGGTAACAATTGAAAAAATAATTAAAAAAAATCACATTGAACCCTAAACTGTTTTTGTTGGGTCTGTATCCAGAAAAACATAACTTTAATAAGAGTGAAAGAGCATTCATAGACCTGTTTGCTTAATGCCAAAAAATGTTTTGCATTACTGTGGAAAAACTCATAGACCAGATGTGACTCAGTGGTTAAGACAGATGTTACCAACCTTCCACTAGAAAGAATAACATACATACTGAAATCAAAGGAAAATGTGTTTGAGAATATATGGAGACCTTTCATTGATTATGTAAAGAAATTAAACACAACTTCTGAAGAAGAAGAAGGTGAATGATGTGTGGACCTTGCAAATTCCAAGCTGGTGAATGTATATTATGTATTCTTATGTAATAGATTACCTAGACTAAACAGAGGAGCATTGTTGTTGACTTGTTTTTGTTAATGGTTGTTGTTTTTATTACCCCTTTTTTTGTTATTTTGTTATTATTTTTAGTTTTTAAATTACTTTTGTGTTAAGTGTCTGACTGTGTGTGCTGTTTGTAAAAAAAAAAAGGTTCAATAAAAATATTGTGGGAAAAAAATTGCTCTGATCTGTGTGAAAATCATGGAGAGACTGTTGAGACATCATGGACGTACCACTGCTTCAGCTACACTGAGTCTGAGATGGTGTCATAGCAAAAAATGATCAGCTGACACAACTTGATCGCCAGGTTAATAACTATATTAGCCACAAAATATATATTCAAAAAGTAAACAGTACTGAGTTAGGTATAATAAGATATATTTGACAGTTATGATGCATTTTAGGCCAAAACAAACTTGATCTAGGATTAAAAGCAATTAAAATAATGCAGTCACAAGGTTACATGGAAAATGCTTGATTTACTAGATACATATACTGTAGAAATATATATTCTCTGCATCAACAATGTACTATACATGCATTCATGTAGTATTGCACTGACAATAAACCTCTGAAGTTTTTGCAGATGTCTCTTTTTTATATGTGAAGGTTACCACCATGTGACATAAATTTCTTAAAAATGAGCCATTACTTTCAAGGTCACCCATTAATGGTTTGTACTATTGACTCTTTTCCCACCAGTGTATTAACAGACAAAAATAGAAATCATGATGCAAACACATAAGTCACTAAATTGTTTATTACAATCAGCAGCAAATTCCAGATTATTCAGAATGTGCAAAACTCAAACTGTAAGACTGGGTCACTCAGCAGCTGGGATGTGCAGCTCACACTGGTCTCAGGTCAGCAGATCTTAGGCCTGCATCTCTGTAAATAGTGATGCAAGGTCCAGTTTGGGGTGGATCGATCGTTTACCTCTTGCCTAGACAAAAGACAGAAATGGGTGCTGGTTAAATAAAGGAAGTTTAAAACATATTTGGGAAATACACTTGTTGCTAAAAGCCAGTGGTGGAATGTGAATGAATGAATGAATCTTTATTTCGGATAGATTAAAAGAAAATAGAATAATATAACAAATGGGAAAAAAAATCTAATAAGGTCGAATTAAACAATAACTCCTCTGATTATACAGTTCAACATAGGTTATCTGAAATGGGTGATGGCTGAAGCTGCAGCTTATATTGCCCACCCATATTCCATCCAAGAATTCAAAAGAAAAACAAAACAGGAGCGATTACATTTCCAATGTGACAATAAAGTAGTAGTAGATTAGTTTATTTGACAGGGACAGTGCAATAAACATAGACAATTAATCAAAGACAATCAATCTGATGTGTTGCACATAGAGTGTATAGCTATTAGCTAATTTGCAACTCTTGTCCCTGGATGGGCTTTAGAAAAAAGAATCAAGATAAAAAATATACACAATAACCACATACATCAATGCAGAAAAATTATAAATACACAATTATAAATATTATAAATATTATAAATACACAAATATAACAGCCTGACTCACATTTAACATAAATATTATAAATATTATAAATACACAAATATAACAGCCTGACTCACATTTAACACATATAACATAACTCACATTTGCCTATTTCAGGCCTTCCTCCCTCCGTCACTCACTATAAACAAACACATTTATTCCTTCCCTTCATTCACTCTCACTTTGCAGACAATTAATTCATACATGAGTACATTCTTGTTTATTTTTCAGCCAGTTTTTAACATTTTTAGTGAATGTTTTAAAGTCCGTTATTATTTTAATTTCATTTGGCATTGTGTTCCAGATGTGACTGCCCTTTATAGAGAAAGCTGTTTGTCCAAATGTGGTTCTGCGGTGGAATATTTTACAGTTATTGTTAACAGAACTCCTGGTGGCTCTGCTGCTGTCCTGTCTTTGGACAAAACCAGCAAGTGGCTCGGGTGCTGATTTATGAAAACATTTGAACGTTAATTTCAGAAGACAGAGGTCAATGAAGCTCTCAAAACTCAATAGGTTGTATTTTTTTAAAACATTACAGTGATGCCACCTAATGGGCTTTTTGTCCAAGATTTTTAGGGTTTGATTATATAATGAACCTATATGTCTTATTGTGGAAGGGGCTGCTTGAGCCCAGACTGTCAAACAGTATGATATATGAGAAAAAACCATAGAATGCATATACAGTGCAGCTGCTTCGTAAGGTATGTAATATCTAATTAATTTAAAGCAGTTCAGATTTTTTTTTTACTGTTTTTGAAATTTTCTTTATATGAAGATTAAATTTGAGTTGAGGATCTAGTACAATGCCAAGGTATTTGAATTCTGTAACTAAACTGATGTCATGATCATGTATATTAACTTTAAAATGTTGCAGGTTACATTTTTTGATTGAAAAGCACATTGAGACTGTTTTCTGAAGGTTCAGCAATAGATGGTTCTTGAGGAGCCACTCTTGGACATCAACCATACTTGTAGACAGTACATCTGCAGCCTGTGCTGGAGTCTTGGCAGCTGTGTAAATAACTGCATCATCTGCATAAAGTTGGCATGTTGCAGCTGAGCAGTGTAACGGCAGGTCATTAATAAAAATGCTGAAAAGTAAAGGACCAAGAATGGACCCTTGTGGGATACCCATGCGGTTGTTTAAAAATGAGGATTTATCCTGGTGAACTTTTACACACTGTTCTCTATTCTGGAGATAAGATGCAAACCATTCTAATGTATTTGGGGAGAAGTTAAAAGATACCATTTTGGATAAAAGCAAACTGTGGTTTACAGTATCGAAAGCCTTTTTGAGATCTAGAAAAACAGCTCCTACCACATTACCCCTGTCCAAGGACTGTTTGACGTTTTCAATAAGGCAACAATTTGCTGTTTCTGTTGAGTATCCTGGTCTAAAACCAAATTGATGTGGATGAAGAAGTTGATTGTCTTGTAAGTAGTCTATCAGCTGTGTAGCTACAACTTTTTCAAGAACCTTAGATAGGACTGGTAAGATAGAGATTGGGCGGTAATTGCATATATCGTCTTTACTGCCTGATTTATGAACTGGTATGACGACAGCTTTTTTCCAGCCAGATGGAAATGTACTAGACCTAATGGAGAGATTAATGAGATGAGTCAGTGGTTTGATTAATATTTTGCTGTGCATTTTGAGAAAGGAGGTGCTCATATTGTAGATATCATTAGTTTTGTGAAAGTACTTCGTTGTTGTATTTAACCACAATTTTCATGTAGCTGCATTGATGTAAAGTCGATTTTACAAGGGCTGGGTTACATTTAAAATCATCTGCTTTTACTGTGGCCTCAGCAATCAGAATGAATTAATACATTCACTTGAATGGAATATAGTACTGTAACTGAAGGTGTGCATCACAGAGTATGGAGTCGCTCAGTCAAAATATGGAGTTTTTATCAATAAAAGTTTGTCTTGAATGTAAAAGTGTCTCTTCTTGCCCTGGCTTCAAGTGTGGGCAGTTTTGTACTTTTATTGCTAAAATATAAAAGGATGCACTACAATGGGTCTCAAATATTTGTAATGTGTCCTGTTACTGCATGAGTTTATTGATGATAAACTACACATATAAACTAAATTATATTGATGACTGAACAACTGCCATTCCCCAAAAGATACAGTTATGAACATAACTCACAAAGGATCACACAAGTGATCTGACAAAAAAAATAAATACATTAACCCCTTGCACTCTGGTCAATTTTCCTAAAAACGCCAAAAAAAAAGTGCCCAAAGTAAATTAAAAGCTGTTCTTCAACCCTTTGTAGCATCTTCATGGGGTTGGTCTCATTTAAAAGAAAACACTTTGAATTTTTTGGCAAAAAAAACATGATCTCTCTAAGTGCTCCGGCCACTGAGTTGCAGTCATCTAAACATAGTGGACTTGAAGAAAATAAATTTGGCCTGGGTGTTTTTTTGGATACAAATGCTTGCAAATAACACACAGCTTCAGATCCGGGCTGGAAAATGCAACAGAAATGTAGAATCAAGTGTTATGCAGCTGAGGTCCAAATTTTGTAACAATACCACAAAAAATGAATATATTACACAGCTTTTTCCTCAGGTAGTTCCCAGGCGTTTTGGAACTGTGCCAAATTGTGCCAAATGGCACAGTTTGGAAAAACGTCTGTAACTTTTGAATGATTCAACATAGAAGCTTCATTTTAGGCTCCAATGAAAGGTCACACGCAGGGCTGTCTGTGTGTGTGTGTGGGGGGGGTTTGTCCCCCCCCCACTCGCTACAGAGGATGGACTTCGGCCATCGCTACACAACGGATTAGCCTCATGTGGTGATGTGGGACAGCAGCAAAAATCACCGCGGCACCCCCCCCTCGCTGCAGAAGAATAGCGGGGGTGGGGTGGGCGTTCACAGCCTGTACGCGGCGAACAACCCCTTGTACCGCTGCGCATGAACTTCAGACTTCATGCGCCGCACAGTTGTAATTTACCAATCGGTCAAAAGTCATTTTGGATTACAATTTTCAGGGATAAAAAATAATTTAGCTTATAACACCTTACCTCTTCACAGCAGCAGTGTCCTGGCCAACTTTTCTTCCTCATTGTCAGACAAACGCGACGCTGGTCCGCTCTGGTTCTGGTCTCGCGACCCGATCAAAACATAATTCCATTATTGCGGTTTTGGTACTTCCATGATTGCGGTTTTTGGCGAACGATTTTTCAAAACAAATAACAGTAGTAATTAAAAAAAGACTGGCGAAGGCGTGTGTGTCACTCAGCCTTCGTCGTCAGCCTCCGTCGGTCTATGATGACCATGGAAGAAATCATAACATCTACTCTGCTGGAACCAATACAAAATAAGCACCGCCTGTGGCCGAACATGCCGATCCACGAATGGCACTCCCTGCCACACAGGTTGCATTTGTGGGTGGTCTCTGTGCTGCTGGGTCTGTGACGGTTCTTCCTGCGGGTCCTTTTTTGATCCGCTGCAGCAGCCAGTCTTCACCCAGCCTTAAAAAAAAACAGCTCGCGAACTTCTCTGCTTCAATTGGCTCACTGCATTCAAAGCATTGGGAGGCGGGTCCTCCTTCCTAGGTTTTCATACATTGGTTCTTCAAGGTTTCAGAAACCCAATTCAAAGCTCTTATTAGTTGAATGAGAGGTCAATCAGATGAACTAGTCTGTTCGCGGCTGTGTCTGCAGCTTTTATTTTCAGTGGCGCTTGGACGCTAACACCAACTACATCACCACCATCAGGACCATGCGTCCGAGAGCGCACGAGGATGCACGAGCGCGCCCTCCTGCGCCCTAGGACGCAGAGATTTGCCCGCCCGCGGTACAACGGAGCGCAAGAGGTTAACAAGTGGTTTATTTTACAGTTGATGCGCCAGTCTTTTTCAATTATTTTGTAATTAATACTCACACAATCAAATAAATCTCAGTTCAGTCCTGTTATATCTTTCACCGCTTTACGTTACTTAATATAACAATGATAACTCGGACCATCGACGTAATGTTAACGGTTTATTAGTGTAGCAGCAACTTCATAGCACATGGCTAACAACAACCTGACATTACAGGTTACCCATAATGCCTTGAGCAAAAACACTACGACGGGTGCCGTAGTAAACCAAAATACATAACATCTCCTCCCCTCTTACAATAGATGTCCTACAGGAAATAACAAGTGTCTGCTGAAATTCTTGTGTCTTCATTAGAACATAACACTGGCAATCTAAACATATGAACATTTCTCCATTCTCTTCATCTGCCAAGTTAACTGTATCCATGTACAACAACTTCTCTTTAATTATTATGCTACCTTAGGAGTGAGGGTAGACTACCTCATCCCCTAACTGTACCCCTGGGGATTATTCTGCCCCATTAATGTGGGTCAGTTGCTATCTAGTCTAATAACTCAGACGGACAGGAGGTCGCTGCTCCCTGGTGGGGTATCGGCAATCTGCAGGAACATGAGTCTGTGTTCTTTCTAATGTGGAGTTTGCTTCTGGAGCTGATGCAGGAGAAGATGTCACATCTACAGCTGGAACTCTGGTCTCTGAAGTGGTTGAGTTCTGTACTGGTGTAGGTGGACAAAGTGGTGAGTTGATGAGTGCATCTTTAGGATATCCAAGAGACGGTTTTGCAGGCGCTGGCGGTGTCTGCAGGAGTTGATCCACGTGCCTTTTCCAAACACTGTCAGTGGTTTGAACTGTATATGAGACTGGTCCAGTTTGTGCAATAACAGTTGCAGGAACCCACTTAGGTTCACCTCTGTAGTTCCTGGCCAGCACAGATTCTCCTGACGTGAACGCTCTGTCCTTTGCCCGATGTTCTCTGTGCATAATTTGTTTCTCTTGTTGCTTTTGCACAGTGTCCTTTAATCCTGAGGGTTTCAAAAGGTCAAAGGTAGTGCGCAGATCTCTCTTGAACATCAGACTAGCAGGGGTTGTCTTTGTGATTGCATGTGGAGTGTTGCGGTAGTTTAGCAGGAACTTGTGCAGCCTCTGATGCAGTGTTCCTTGACCTTGTGATGCTTTCAATGCATGTTTCATTGTCTGCACAAACCTTTCTGCAAGGCCGTTCGTCGCAGGATGGTATGGAGCTGATTTAATGTGCTGCACTCCATTAGCTTGTAGAAAAGCATCCATTTCTTGTGAAACCAACTGAGGTCCATTGTCAGAAACTAGTTGTGTAGGAGACCCAAAACGACTAAACATTTCTCCTAATGCCTCTGTGGTCTTCTCTGTGGTGGTTGACCTCATAATAGCCACTTCAGGCCATTTACTGTGTGCATCCACAGCAACGAGAAACATTCTGTCCTCAAACGGACCTGCAAAGTCAATGTGCACACGATGCCATGGCTCCTGTGGGAACTCCCAGGGATGGAGAGGGGCCAATGGTGGGTTGTTCCGTACCTTGTGACAAGATGAACAGCTTTTGGCTATTTCTTCAATCTGCTTGTCAATGTTTGGCCACCAAAAATAGCTTCTTGCTATTTCTTTCATTCTCACGATTCCACTATGTCCTGCATGAAGTTGCTGTAACACTTTTGTTCGACATGACAGGGGAATAATCACTCTCCTCCCCCACAGCAAACAACCCGACTGAACAGACAATTCTGTCCACTTCCCAAGGAAGGGCTTCAAGGTTGCGTCATCACCCGCAGGTTGTCCTTTAATGATCAAGTCCATGACTGCAGACAACACAGGGTCATTTCTAGTCCCCTTTTTCACCTGCACAGCTGAAACAGGTGTGTTTTCTACCTCTGTGAAGTAGAAGATGTCCACAGTGCTTGACTCTGGCTTCATGACAGGAAGTGGTAATCTGGATAACCCATCTGCATTGCCATGACAGTCTGACTTTCGATACCTGATGTCATAGGAGTGTCCTGACAACAGCAACGCCCACCTCTGCAGTCAGGACGCTGCAAGAGATGGTATTCCTGTGTATGGTCCAAGGATGGTTGTGAGAGGTCGGTGGTCAGTAAAAAGTGTAAACTTCCGTCCATACAAGTACTGGTGGAATTTTCTGACACCAAACACAATGCTCAGAGCCTCTCTTTCTAGTTGAGCATAGTTAGCTTCTGCCTTGTTTAATGTCCTTGACGCAAAAGCGATTGGCTTTTCCTCACCGTCTAGCATTACGTGGGAAATCACCACCCCTACACCATAAGGAGAGGCGTCGCAGGCAAGATGGATCGGAAGTGATGGGTTGAAGTGGGTCAGAACCTCTGATGCAGTCAGCGCATCCTTTGCCTTCTGAAAAGCCTCCTGACAGCTTGCTGTCCACTTCCATGCTTCCTCTTTGCGCAGCAGGTTATGCAGTGGTTTTAATAGTGATGCCAAGTTTGGTATGAAACGTCCATAATAGTTCAGCAGTCCCAAGAAAGACTTCAGCTGACTGATATTTTAGGGTGGAGGTGCATCCACAATGGCTGTGATTTTCGATGGTGCAGTGTGTAGTCCCTTAGCATCGATCACATGACCTAAGTATTCCACGGATGACTGGAAAAACTCGCATTTATCCTTGCGGATTCTCAATCCATATTCCTCCAGTCTCTTGAGAGTTGCATCCAAGTTGCGCAGATGCTCTTCATCATCTGCTCCTGTACACAGGATATCATCCAGGTAGCACTGCACTCCTGGTAATCCACTCAGGATTTGATCCATAGCTCGCTGAAAAAGTGCTGGAGCAGATGTGATGCCAAAAGGCAGTCTGCAGTATCTGAAGAGTCCTTTATGGGTGTTGATAGTCAGCATTTCACGTGACTGCTCGTCTACATGCATTTGTAAGTAAGCCTGGTTGAGATCTATTTTGCTGAACTTTTGTCCCCCACTCAGCCCCGCAAATAAGTCATCAATCAGTGGAAGGGGATACTGCTCTGCTGTTAGTACAGGGTTTACTGTTACCTTAAAGTCTCCACAGGTCCGGATTCCTCCGTCCTTTTTGGGTACTGGAACTATGGGCGTGGCCCACTCACTGGTTGTCACAGGCTCCAGAACTCCATTCTTGACCAGAGCATCCAAGTCAGCCTCCACCTTTGGTCTGATGGCGTACGGCACTGGTCTGGCTTTCATGAACACTGGTTTACTGTCAGGTTTGACATGCAGCTTCACTATAATTTTTTTCATACTGCCTAGCTCATCACGAAAAACATTTTTGTGCTTTTCCAGTATGGCCTGCAGCTGAGTGGAACTGTGTGACAGCTTCCTTACTTCTTGCCAGTCAAGTTGGATTTTCTTTAGCCACACACGCCCCATTATAGCTGGACAGTTGTTCTTGGTAACATAAACTGGAAGCTCAGCAGTTTGGCCATTGTACTGAACAGTTACCTCTGTCATCCCTTTCTTGGGCACTCGGTGACCAGTATACGCCCTGAAGACGGTGTCTGAAGGCCGGAGTGGAAGATGTTTCAGAAACTTCTTGTAAATGCCATGCGACACAAGTGATGCCTTTGATCCGGTGTCTATCTGCATTTTAACAAAATGTCCCTTCACTTTTGGTTTAGTCCAAAAGCCTTCTGAGCCTTCATTCACATTCACAATCCGGACAGTATTTATTGCAGTTGACACCTCTTCCTCTGAGGAGTCGCTCACTCTGTCCTCGCCATGTTTAACTGTGTGAACATTTCTTTTCTTTTTGTATTTTACCATGTCACTTTTATTCCTTGTCTTTGGGCCTTTGTCTTTGCTCCTTTTGCTTCTACATGCCCGCTCCACGTGGCCTTTTTTTCCACAGTTGTTACAGTCCATCTCTTTGCACCAACAGTCATTAGGAAGGTGTCCCACCTTGCCACAGCGGAAACATGGACCTGTTGCATTGGTTTTACCACTGTTGAGCTTATGTACTCTGCCTGTAGTATGCAGTTGGTGGGCTTCTTTGGAAGCCATCTCCATCATCACACTAATGTTAATGGCTCTTTCAAGCGTCAGATCACTTTCTGTGAGTAACTTCTTCTGTGCTGCTTCATTTCGTAGTCCACACACAAGCCTGTCTCTTAATGTGTCATTTAAAACATCTTTAAATTCACAGTGTTCGGCTAACTTGCGTAGCGCTGCAACAAACATGTTAACAGACTCACCCTCTTCTTGGTTACGTCTGTGAAACCTGTATCTTTCTGCAATCACTAGGGGCTTGGGTGAGAAGTGGTGGGTCAGTGTGTCCACAAGTTCTTTGTAGGTTTTAGAGCCTGGCTTTACTGGCTGCAGAAGGTTGCGTAGTAGGTTAAATGTCTTGGGACCCATCACACTCAGAAAAGTGGGCACTAACTTTTCATCCGTTATTCCATTGGCTGTGACGAAATAGTCAAAGCGCTCTGTATAGGAGCTCCATTGTTCCGCGCTCTCATCAAAGGGCCCGATAGAGCCAATAACTCCAGCCATTTTAACGCTCCTGGTTGAATGTCGCTCTTTCCCTCGCAGCTCCTTTCTGTAACGTCGTTGCTTCCCTCCGGCGTTACTCACAGAGTTTTTGTCCTTAACGATTTCCACTGCTCCGCTCCTCCCCGCTTAGCAGACAGCCCGCAGCATCCACCTCAGCACAGCGGCGCGGTGTATCACCCGGTCAGCGCGAAGTAGCGGCAGGAAAAACACGACAAAAAAAACCTCTCCTCCGTCGCGGACTGCAGCGTCGGTCCAGACGTCCTCGTCGCCACTTTTTGTTATATCTTTCACCGCTTTACGTTACTTAATATAACAATGATAACTCGGACCATCGACGTAATGTTAACGGTTTATTAGTGTAGCAGCAACTTCATAGCACATGGCTAACAACAACCTGACATTACAGGTTACCCATAATGCCTTGAGCAAAAACACTACGACGGGTGCCGTAGTAAACCAAAATACATAACAAGTCCCTTTTATATTAAGTGGAAATTGTGCTACTTTGGTTTTGACCCTTTACCTATAAAAGCAAAGGATTTCAGTACTTTCCACAGTGGCGAGGTCCGTTGTTGAGCGGCTGATTCCCTCCTGCCTAGACGAATGACAGAAATGGATGGTGGTTAGTTTCAAGCAAGTTCAACACTTATACAGGCACATCTCAAAAATTAGAATATCATGAAAAAGTTAAATATTTTTGTCACTCATTTCAGAAAGTGAAACCCATATATAGATTCATTACAGGGACAGGGATATATTGAAAGTGTTTATTTTAATATTGATGATTATGGCTACAGCCTATGTTAACCAACACCTCAGTGGCCAACATTTCTATTTAAAAACTATTTTTTAAAGTTTATGTAATATTCTAATTTTTTGCCAAATTGAATTTGGGTTTTTCAGGGGCTGTAAGCCATAATCATCCAAATTAAAATAAATAAATGCTTGAAATATATCACTGCCTGTGTAATGAATCGATATAATATGTGGATTTCTCTTTCTGAAATGAGTGTCAAAAAATATTGAATTTTTTCATGACATTGTAATTTTTGGAGATGTACCTGTGTTAGGGAAATACACCTGTGAAAGTCAGTGGTGGGATGTGACAAAAATGCTTCGTTTCCCTGACAAGCACCTCAGGAGCCACTCTGTACATGAACAAGAATATTTTCAATACAGGGATTTATGGTAGAACAGCACAATACTGTTCCAGCACCTTTTATGGAAAATCCACAGAATAGGTGTGTGGGTCTATTCTGACGCTTTAGAAAATTATATGAATGACTTTATAAATCACTGGTTTGAAAAAGCACTTTTATATTGTTGAGATTTCGGCTCCTGTGGTCTCACCAGTATCCACTATAAACAGGGAGGCTAACCCCTGGCATGTGGAAACACATTCTAGCATTAAATTGCACACAATTTAATGCGCAGCACCAAAGTGCAGCACGTACAAAAACCAGGACTTTAACCAGGATTAACATATTTCATCGTTTCAATCGAATACTTAGGAGAAAACAAGCGTGAATCAGCAGTTGGTACTAGCTAGCTACTAGCTAACACTCGTTAGCCAGCACAAAACAGTGCTGTATTGCTCAAAAAAAGTGAGCTTACCACCAACAGGATAAATAAGCGAACAGATGCACATTATTACAAATCACTCACCATCGATGGTTCTCTCACGTTCGTCTTCAGCTTGTCAGTAGTACGGTTCTATTCAGGGCTACCATCTGTATTGGTCCAGATCACTCCTCTCACTGTGTATCTGCCACCAAGCAGAGAAAACCCCGCACCTCTTCGTTGGACCACGGTGTAGATTTCCGCAAAACCTACAACGCTGTCTGTATTAATATCGTATTTACTCCGTGACCGAGTTAGTCCGTGAAAGATTGCAAATGGCGGTCGTAAAGATTCCACTGAAGACGGGCGCTTTTGTGGCGTTACGCCCTGACCAATCAGTGACTAGCAGTCTATTGACGTCACATCTCGGCTTGCTTCAGCACGGTTATACCCTGCCTCTTAACAGACATGAAAATAGTGTCGGTTAAACCGTGCTGGGTACAGTGGAAAGGGCGAGAAAGTGAGTAGAGTAGAAGTAAGGCCAAGGCGATACTAGTGGAAAAGGCCTATATGACATCTTCAAAGATCAGACTAAAAGATCATAGGCAGACATCACTGTGGTATGACATCAAAGCTCATAGGACTCACTGACATCATCAAAGATCAAAGGACTCACTATGACATCATCAAAGATCATTGGACTCGCTATATCACTCTATATACATACTGTACATATATAGTTCAAGAAATCTGTGTGTGTCTGAGTGTCTGTCTTGTCTGCCATGACCATAGGACTCGCTAAAAGATCATAAGATCATCTATGATGTGCCTATGATCTCTACACGTCTATATGACGTCACATAGACACCATAGTATGGAGTGATTCAAGAAAATCTGTGCGTGTCTGTGTGTGATTAACGGCAGGCATCACTCATGATCATAGGACATCAAAGATCAAAGGCAGGCATCGCGCATGATCATAGGACTCACTATGACATCATCAGCGATCAAATGCAGGCATCACTCACGATCATAGGACATCAAAGATCAAAGGCAGGCATCACTCGGGATCATAGGACTTGCTATGAACATCATCAAAGATCATAGGACTCGCGATAACATCATCAACGATCAAAGGCATGCATCACTGAATGCGTGGTGCCGTGCTTGCTTACACCTGTTTTCTACGGGCATGCAGAAATGCTTATGCACAGGTATATAATAATCACTCTATAATTCAAGAAATCTGTGATAATGTCACAATATCTGTCATGACCATAGGACTTGGTAAAAGATCATAGGCTCGCCTATGATGTGCCTATGTCTACATGTCTATATGACATCATATGACACCAAAAGATCAAAGGCAGCCTTCACTCACGATTATAGTACTCGCTATGAAATCATCAAAGATCATAGGACTCACTATGTCACAATCATAGGACTCACTAAAAGATCATAGGACTCACTATGACATCATCAAAGATCAAAGGCAAGCTTCACTCATGATCATAGGACTGTCGTATAGACATCATAGGCACATCATATGCTTAGTGATGCCTGATGTCATAGCTGACATCGTCAAACCGTCTGTTACAATGTCACATTCATAGGACTCGCTAAAAGATCATAGGACTCACTACGAGATCAAAAGCAGGCATCACTCATGATCATAGGACTCGCTGAAAGATCATAGGACTTTCCTATGGCTGTCATGAACCGAGCCGGTCTGTCTTCTGGGCTCGGTTCCATGACTTTCCTCTGTGTGTCATATTCATCTGGCAACCCTAACCACATCTCTTCTCCTGTCATTCCTGAGCCTTCTCCTACGGTCGCTGGAGAGGATCCACCATTAGCGGGGGTCTCCGTGGGTCTGGTTCAACCAGCAGATGACGTTGTGAGTCCAGCTCCCTCCACTGAGGTCGTCAGAGTCTCTCCTGTAGACCGCCTCCTCAGTTTGGTGCTCTTGTGGGTTGGCCCGTCCACCATGGGTGCAACCATGGCCCAGCTGGGGTCCACCGTGGGTGCGGCCATGGCCCAGCCGGGGTCCACCTTGGGTGCAGCCATGGCCCAGTCAGAGTCCACTGTGGGTGCAGCCGTGGCCCAGTCAGGGCCCACCATGGGTGCAACGCTGGCCCAGCTGGGGCCCACCATGGATGTAGCTGAGCTCCAGCCCGGAGCCACCGCGGGTGCACCAATGTCCCAGACTGGGACCCCCACGGGCACACCAATGTCCTAGGCTGGGACCCCCGTGGGTGCTGCTATGTCCCAGACCGGGACCCCTGTGGGTGGTGCTATGTCCCAGACTGGGACCACCGCAGGTGCAGCTGAGCTAAACCCGGAGCCACTGCGGGTGCAACAATGTCCCAGACCGGGACCACCGCGGGTGCGACCCTTCTCCTGTCTGGGACCAGCGAAGGCGTCAGGGTTCCTCTCTCCCCACTGCCAGACACCGCCATGGTTCCTCTCTCCTCTTTGCTACCATACGCTGTCGAGGTTCCTCTTTCCCCCCTGTCAGACGCCTTTGTGGTTCCACTCCCCTCTTCCCTGCCAGACGTCATCGTGGTCCACTGCCCTCCGCCACCGATGCCGTTGGGGTTCCCCTCCTCCGGTCCGGCCACCCACCAGTGAGCCTTCCGGTGGGTAAGCCGCCTCCTGTTTCACCCCTCCGGTCCTGGTGGCTCAACAATGCTCTCTGGGTCGGATGGCCCATTCCCTTCGGCAGGCCGCCGGACTCTATCCGTCGGGCTGTCTGCTTGGCCTGGGACTCTGGGTGGCCTCCCGAGCCTCCACGCCTCTGGACTTGGGGGTTGGGGGGGGGGGGGGTAATTGCTTGTGTTTCTCTTTTTGTGGCCCTGAGCAGGGTTGGTTTTTGTTCCCTCTTGACCTGTTTCCCCCTACCTCCCGCCCTGGGTTGATGGTTGTTGTTCCTGCTGTGGGGAAGGGGCAGGTTTCTTTCTTTCTTCTCTTGAGGTTACTCTGGGTGTCTGGAATCCACCCCTTGAGAGGGAGGCTCTGTCATGAACCGAGCCGGTCTATCTTCCGGGCTCGGTTCCATGACTTTCCTCTGTGTGTCATATTCATCTGTGTATTGTCTGGTTTGTACTGAGCCAGGGTTTCCCAGGCTCAGTCTCATGGGTTTTCTGTTTCACATTTACTTGTGTATTGTTTTGCCTTTTTGAGTTTCATATGGTTTTCCATTATTCCTTGTTTTTTTTTCCACAATATTTTTTATTGAACCTTTTTTTACAAACACGACACAAACAGACACTAACACTAAAGTAATTTAAAAATTAAAAAGAACAACAACAACAACAACAACAACAACAAAATCTTAATAAACAACAACAACCATTAACAAAAACAAGTTAACAACAATGCTCCTCTGTTTAGTCTAGGTAATCTATTACATAAGAATACATAATATACATTCACTAGCTTGGAATTTGCAAGGTCCACACATATCATTCACCTTCTTCTTCAGAAGTTATGTTTAATTTCTTTACATAATCAATGAAAGGTCTCCATATATTCTCAAACACATTTTCCTTTGATTTCAGTATATATGTTATTCTTTCTAGTGGGAGGTTTGTTAACATCTGTCTTAACCACTGAGTCACATCTGGTCTATGAGTCTTTTTCCACAGTAGTGCAATACATTTTTTGGCATTAAGCAAACCGAGGTCTATGAATGTTCTTTCACGCTTATTAAAGTTATGCTTTTCTGGATACAGACCCAACAAAAACAGTTTAGAGTTCAATGTGAATTGTTTTGAAATTATTTTTTCAATTGTTACCCTCACCTCTTCCCAAAACATTCTGATTTTTCTACATTCCCATAAACAGTGAAACAGGGTTCCTTTACTTTCCATACATTTTGTGCATGTATCTGGTATGTTTTTGTTATATCTATTTAATTCCACTGGTGTAACATACATCCGCATTAACCATTTAAAATGTATCAGTTTAAGATGTACATTTATTGATTTGGTTTGAACTCCTGCACAAGCCATTTCCCATTGCTCCTCTGAAATTTCAATTTGCAGGTCTTCTTTCCAATAATTCAGTCTTTTCTGTGAGTTTTCACTTGAGAATAGTGTCAGTGAGTTATAAAACTCTGAAATAATACCCTTTCTCTTACTATCTTTCATCAAAATTTTTCCAAAGATGAATAAGTAGGTCGGATGAGAGCATTATTTTGATTTGATCGAATAAAATTTCTAAGCTGAAGATATTTAAAAAAAATGTGTTCTATTAAGATTAAATTTAATCCTCAGTTCTTCAAAAGACATTATGTTATCTGAGCGTGACAAATGTAAGTCTTGGATCTTTTGAATCCCTTTTAAATTCCATACTTTAAATACAGTATCCGCTCTCCCTGGTGTAAAATATTGATTACCCCATATTGGGCTAAATTGTGACAGTGAGTGTGGTTCTTTTAAATATTTTTTGGTTTCACACTATACTTCGATCATGTGCTTTACAATTGGATTTTTAACTTGTTTCTGTAATTTTTTAGCCGAGTCTGAGTATATGAATAAGGGAAGAGGTTAAGGTAAATTGTATGATTCCATTTCAGTCCAGTGAGGAAGATCATTTGATGAAAAATAATATGTCATAGACCTCAGTTGTGCTGATCAGTAATACAACATAAAGTTTGGACATTTCAGACCTCCACGATCAAATGGTAAATATAGTAAGGACAAACGTAATCTAGCCTTCCTATTGTTCCATATAAATTCCACTAACTTTTTTTTTAATTCTTGAGAATAGATCTGAAGGTGGTGGTAAAGGAATGTTTTGAAATAAATAAAGTGTTTTTGGTAAGATATTACTTTTAAGTATATTAATTCTCCCGATTATCAACATTGGTAGTGACATCCATCTCTGAAGTAACTCATAAATATCTGTCATTAAGGCTTCATAGTTGGCATTGGTGACTGATTCTAGCTTAGGCAAAATTTGAATTCCTAAATATTTAAACTGATTTACAATATTGAATTGGTTTACCTCAGGAGCTGGGTGATTTCTCGGGGTCTCATTTAGCATTAATATTGAAGATTTTGTTTTGTTTATTTTATATCCTGATATTTCCCCAAAGTTCTTTATTAAATTTAACAAGGTCGGAATTGATTTTTTAAAGTTCGACATAAACAAAATTATGCCATCGGCATACAGGGAGATTTTATGTTCTGTTGGTCCTACTTTAATTCCATGTATTTGTGGATGTAAACATACTGCCATCGCTAAAGGTTCAATTGCCATAGTAAACAGTAAAGGTGAAAGTGGACAGCCTTGTCGACATCCTCTGTTGATTTTTATTGATTTTGAGATATTGCTGTTTGTTAGGATTTCTGCTGTAGCATTATTATATATTATCTGGACCCATTTTATGAAATTATTTCCAAGTCCAAACCTTTGTAGGACTTCAAAAAAATAGGGCCATTCGACCCTATCAAAGGCCTTTTCGGCGTCCAATGATAGGAGAGCTGTATCCGGCGCTTCTTTATTGGAATAAATAATATTAAATAGTCTTCTTACATTATGGAAGCCTTGTCTTCCCATTATAAAGCCATTCTGATCTCGGTTAATAATATTTGGTAATATTTCTTGTAGTCATTTTGCTAAAATTTTACAGATTATTTTAAGATCAGCATTTAATAAGCTTATTGGTCTCATGTTTTCACATTTATTAGGGGGTTTACCTGGTTTTGGCAACAGTATAAGTAAGGCATTATTCATGTATGGTGGTAAATTACCATTTTGAAATGCTTCTAGATTAGATTAGATTAGATTCAACTTTATTGTCATTACACATGTATGAATACAAGGTAACGAAACACAGTTTAGCATCCAATCAGAAGTGCAAAGGACAGCAGTGCAGTATATACGGTAATTAACAGTATGTGCAATTTAAGCAAATATATGCAAATATATGCAGCAGTGCAGAAAGTTAAAAGTACTGTTATGTGCAAATAATGTGCAATAAGTTAGATGTAGTTATGTAGTTATGCAGTTATGTACAGGTGAGGATGGTAAAAGGTGATTGTAAGAGAGTCAGCGGGGAACTAAGTTCAATAACGTGACAGCTGTTGGAAAGAAACTGTTCCTAAACCTGCTGGTTCTAGTTCGAAGGCTTCTGAAACATCTTCTGGAGGGGAGAAGCTGGAACAGTCCATGAGCAGGATGGTTGGAGTCCCTAAGAATGCTGCGTGCCCGGCGCAGACATCTTTTCCTGTAGACGTCCTCTATAGCTGGAAGTGGAGTCCCTGTGATGCGTTGGGCGGTTTTCACCACCCGCTGCAGCACCTTGCGGTCAGCTACAGAGTAGCTCCCATACCAGAGTGTGATACAGTTGGTCAGGGTGCTCTCTATCACGCAGCGGTAGAAGTTGCCCAGGATGTCAGTTGACAGATGGTTCTTCTTCAATGTCCTCAAGAAGAAGAGGCGCTGATGGGCCTTCTTGATCAGGCTGGTGGTGTTAACTGACCAGGACAGGTCCTCCGAGATGTGGGTCCCCAGGAATTTGAAGCTGGGGACACGTTCAACAGCTATGCCATTGATATGGATGGGGTCATGTGTCTCTTCCCTCTCCTTCCTGTAGTCCACTATGAGCTCCTTGGTTTTGCTGGTGTTAAGGAGCAGGTTATTGTCAGCGCACCAAGTAGCCAAGTGCTCAACCTCTGCCCTGTAATCTGACTCGTCATTGTCCCTGATGAGTCCAATCACCGTGGTGTCATCTGCGAACTTTATGATGGAATTGGATCCATACATAGGCCTGCAGTCATGGGTGCAGAGGGAGTAGAGGAATGGGCTGAGCACACAGCCCTGTGGTACACCAGTGTTGAGTGTGATGACGGAAGAACGGTTGGGGCCTGACCTAACATGCTGGGGTCTGTTGGTCAGAAAATCCATGATCCAGTTGCAGGTGGAGGTACTGATTCCCAGGTCCCCAAGTTTGGTGAGCAACTTGGAGGGGATAACTGTGTTGAATGCTGAGCTGAAGTCAATAAACAGCATTCTTGCGTAGGTGTTCTTGTCATCCAGGTGTGAGAGTACATAGTGCAGCGCTGTAGAAACCGCATCCTCTGTACTCCTGTTGCTCCGGTAGGCAAACTGATGAGGGTCCAGTGTAGGGGGCAGGCCTTTTTTGAGCTGTGCCAAGACCAGTCGCTCAAAGCACTTCATGACTATGGGCGTCAGTGCCACAGGGCGATAGTCATTTAGGCACGATGGTGTTGAATGTTTCGGCACTGGTACTATTGAAGTGGTCTTGAAGCACGCTGGTACCACGGCCTGGGCCAGGAACAGATTGAAGATGTCTGTGAAGACCCCTGCCAGCTGCTCAGCGCATGCCCTCAGCACACGCCCAGGAATGCCATCAGGGCCAGCAGCCTTACGTACGTTGACATGACTCAGTGCATTATGGACGTCGGTGTGGGTGAGTGTGAGGTGGTGGTCATCAGAGGGTGGGAAATTGATGTTCTTTTCATTGTTGTCCTTGTCAAAACGAGCATAGAAGTTATTTAGCTCATTGAGAAAGGGCACAGTCATGGCTATAGGTATGGAGTTGCTGGGCTTATAATCAGAGATAGCTTGAATGCCCTGCCACATACGTCGGGGATCAGAGTCCCCAAAATGTTCCTCCACCTTCAGCTTGTAGCTGTGCTTGGCCTTCTTGATGCCCCTCTTCAGATCTGCCCTGGATGAACTGTAGGCCTGTGCATCACCAGATCTAAAGGCATTGTTACGTGCTTTTAGCAGAAGTCGCACTTCTCTGTTCATCCACGGCTTCTGATTTGGGTACGTGGTGATCTGTCTTTCCGTGGTGACACTGTCAATAGTGGTGTTGATATGGTCCAGGACTGAGTGGGTGTAAGAGTTGATGTTTATGTGGGAGCCACAGGTAGCCTGAGAGGTGAACATACTCCAGTCTGTGTTCCTAAACTTCTCCTGGAGTACAGAGTCAACCCCCTCTGGCCACACTTTGATGGTCCTCACTGATGGCTTCACCCGGTTGATGAGCGGTACATACTTGGGGGTAAGGAACAAGGATAAATGATCAGACTGACCTAGGTGGGGGAGGGGAGTTGCTGTGTAGGCTCCCACAATATTGGTGTAAACATGGTCCAATGTTTTGTCCCCTCTTGTGTGACAGGAGACATGCTGGTAGAATTTAGGAAGCACTGTCTTGAGGTTAGAGTGGTTAAAATCACCCGCCACAATAAATGCTGCCTCTGGGTGTGCAGTTTGTTGTTTGCTAATAGCTGCATGCAGTTCTTTCATAGCAAGCTTAGCATTAGCATCCGGAGAAATGTAAGCGGCTGTTATGATGGTACAAGTGAACTCGCGTGGCAGATAGAAAGGTCTACATTTAACCATGAGAAACTCCGGGTTAGCTGAGCAGTGTCTCTCAACAGTGACAGAGTTCGTGCACCAAGCCTTGTTAATATAAATGCACAATCCTCCCCCTCTTGTCTTACCGGAGTCAACTGCTGCTCTGTCTGCCCGGAGCGTGTGTAGGCCGGCTAGCTCGATAGCATTGTCGGGTATTCCACTGTGAAGCCATGTTTCCGTAAAAATCATGATATTGCAGTTCATAAGTAAAAGTTCTAAAACCATTTCCAAAAGTGGTTTTATTAATTTATTCTTAAATTTTTTATAGAGATCAACTGGAAGACCATCTGGTCCTGCTCTTTTTCCTGATTTCATATTATCAATGGCTTGCCCAACTTCTTCTTGACTAATTTTAGACTCCAGTATCTCCCTGTTTTCATTTGGAATACATGGCATAGGTAATCCACCCAAAAACTCATTTAGTTTTGTTAAGTCAGTTTCATTTTTTGTATCATATAGTTTTTCATAATAATCTCTAAAGGCACTATTAATTTCTAAAGGATCTATAACAACCTGTCCATTGCTTATAATACTGGTAATTGGTGTTTTAGATTCTGTTTAATCTGCCATGCCAGTAATTTTCCTGATTTTTCACCTTGTTCATAAAAAGTTTGCTTCAATCTTAGAAGACTCGAGGCAGCTCTATTCGCTGATTTTTTGTCATATTCTGCTCTCAGAATCAGTAGTTCGTTCTCTAACTGTGGGTTACTTCCTGCATACACCTTTTCTTGAAGAATTTTTATTTTACGTTCCAATTGGACTCTCTCCTCTCGGGTCTTCTTAGATTTTGAACCTGTATAACTAATAATATGCCCCCTAATACAAGCTTTGAAAGCTTCCCACTTTATACATGCCGTTGTTTGTGTAGTATTGATATCAAAGAACTCATCTGTCTTTCTATGTACTTAACAAATTCCTCATCCTGAAGCCATTTATGCTGAAAATGCCACCTACCTGGGTCCTTTGTCAATTTCTTATCTACATATACTAGACAGCAGGGTGCATGATCAGAGATCACAATGTTATCATAGAAACAGTTTTGAATCTTGGACCTTAATTCTGTAGAGATCAAAAAGTAGTCAATACGTGAGAATGTCTTATAGGTATTAGAATAACAATTATAGGCTTTGACTTGTGGTTTCATTTCTCTCCATATATCTAGCAATCTCAATTCTTTCATAAAATGATTAATGGTCATCCTACATCCATTATACGTACAGTCCAGTCCTGTTGATCTATCAATACTGGGATTCATTGTACAATTAAAATCCCCTGCTATTATATGTTGCCCTGTAAGTGATGATAAAGTAAGGAATAAATTAACAAAGAAGTTTTGATCATCAATATTGGGGCCGTATAAGTTCACCAGATTTATATTTTCTAATAACAAAGATCCTTGGATGATTAGACATCTTCCAAATTTGTCTCTAATTACATTTTTCATTTGAAATGGGACTGTTTTATGTATGAGAATCATAACTCCCCTAGCTCGGGATGAAAATGATGAGGTGAACATGTTACCTTGCCATCTTCTCCTAATTCTTTTTACATCCTCCTTTAATAGATGAGTTTCTTGTAAAAATACAATTTTTGAATCTATGTCTTTTATTTTATTCATAACTTGTTTAAGTTTTTTAAGATGTTGTAGACCTCTGCAATTCCATGAAGTTAAATTAAGATTAACGCTTTGATCTATGATCAATAAGGAGTTTGAGATTACCTTGCAATACGAACATACTCTTACAGAGAAGCAAAAACATGGATGATAGAACTTTCATCCTACAAACTAAACAAAAACAAATTCCATTTCCCCACATTTGTGGTAATCCCCCCAAAATCAAAATATTCTGTCTCCCGTTATAGCTAATGACTGTTCCTTGCCTGCGAGGATCAGTCAAACCGCTCTCTCTTTCACCTCTCAATCACCCTGACACTACTACTATTCCTATAACATTAACTCTCTTCTGTAGTTTTTTCAACATAACTTCAAAGTTTTATAGCAACGTTGTACATCATAGCTTTTTTTTTTTTTTTTAAATACAGTCTGTATTTTGTAGACATGTTATATATTTCAGATCAATCAGATGCCTGTATGTATGCTTAAATGTTCTACCTTTGTCATGTTCATGCTTAGCTCCCGCCAGTTTCCTTTTGGATCTGCTTGATGAGCTCCTGCGCCTCTCGAGGGGTCTTGAAGGTGTGGGTTCTCCCCTTATATGTGACCAGCAGTCTTGCCGGATGAATTACTCTGTGACGAATCCCTAGGTTGCGCAGCTCTTTGCGGGCGGGGTCGAACTGCCTCCTTAATTGTTGTATTTCTGCGGCCAAGTCTGGATAGAACCGCACCTGTTGGTCCTGGTATTTTATTTCCCCTTTAGCTTGCGCCGCATTGGTGACTGTCATCTTGTCTCTGTAGTTGAGAAACTTCATAATCAGCGTCCTCGGTGGTGTCTTATTATCTCTCGGTGGGCCGATTCGGTGAGCTCTCTCTAAAACGACCGATGACTGCAGATCCGTGTTATTCAGCGCTTCTGGAATCCACTTTTCCAAAAAGGAACATGGGTCCCGTCCCTCCGCTCCCTCCGGGAGGCCCACCAGCCTCAAATTATTCCGTTGCGAGCGGGATTCCAAGTCTAGGACGTTATCTTCCAGACTTTTGCATTTTAATTCCAGTGTTTGCAGTTTAGTTTGCAGGCTGGTGACGTCATCCTCAGCGCTTGATATTCGGAGCTCCGCCTGCGACACTCGCTCCATGCAGTCGTTTATTTCTTTTCTCATACCTTCTATTGCTGCTATAATCCCATCAAATTTAGACGAAAACTCTGTTCTCATGGAGTTGATAGCAGTGAGCACTACGTTTGTCCCCTCTTCAGCAGTTCCCGCTCCGCCGCTGGCTCCCTCCTCCGCCATTGCCTCTGGAGTTTTCTCTGTTTCGCCTCGAGCGTGGAAGTCTGTTAGCTTGGGCTGTTTTGTCGAGTTGCCTTTTCCTCCACCTAATTTTCCAACCTTGGTCTTTACCATATCCGCGCCAAAACGCTGGGATGGGTTTTTGTTCCAATTAAGAGAGTTTTAGTAAAATTTTTAGTTTTACGAGCAGAGCAGTGTGAAACACGTCTTCCTACGTGGCTGCCATAACTGGAAGTTGCCCATTATTCCTTGTTACTGCTTTATTTGCTTTGCCTTGCCATGTATTATTTGCTATTATTCTAGTTTGGTCCTGTGTTTGTGTATACCGTTCTCTGGCTGGCAGATGTCAGGTAGCTCCCTTGGACCTGCACTTTGTATGGGCGTTGCCTGTCAGCTGCCAGCCCGACACACCCCCTCTCATGACTCTCAGCTGATTCCTGTTCCTCGATTACTCTTCCCGTTTCCTCGCTCAGGCGCAACTTGTCACGTTATCACTAGTTCGTGTATTTAGTCTGCTCTTTGTCTGTCACTCGTTGCTGGATAATTGTCTCACATCACGTTTCATTCGTGTTCCTCATCCTCCCTCTGCGTCTGCTGGGTGATGTCGGCCCAGGGACACCAATGTAAGTTTGGTTGTGTCTGCATGTTGTCTGTTGCACTATTTTTGGGACTTTAGTTCTTTGTGTTAATAAATCTTGCCTTGGGTGTAATCCTGCACTTGAATCTGTCTCTGCGCCTTGTTTGAGGCTCATTCATGACAATGGCATCATCAAAGATCACAAGCAGGCATCACTCATGATCATAGGACTCGTTATGACATCTTCAAAGATCAACGACAGGCATCACTTCATGATCATAGGACTCGCTATGACATCATCAAATTCAATTCAATTCAATTCAACTTTATTTATAAAGCGCCATTTCACAACAACAGTCATCTCATAGCACTATCAACTGTAGGGGGGAACCCCCACAGTTGCAGAAAGACCCCAGCAATCAGGCGATCCCCTGTGAGCAAGCACTTGGCGACGGTGGAGAGGAAAAACTCCCTTTTAACCATCAAAGATGAAAGGCAGACATCAGATCAAACACAGTCATCACTGAACGAGTGGTGACGTCAAAGATCAAAGGCAGGTTTCACCATGGTTACTGTTGCCATGGTAACAGTAACTTTCTATGGGCATGCAGAAATGCTTGCTTACATTTGCTTTCTATGGGCATGCATGGGTATGCACGGGCATGCACAGGTATGCACTAGTGTATAAAATGACAAGACAATCTAAAGTGATTTATTACTGTCAATGTCCATCTATCTTCTTCTACTGCTCTTCCGGAGGTCCGGGTCGCTGAGGCAGCAGTTCAAGCAGACAAGCCCAGACTTCCCTCTCCATAGTCACCTGCTCCAGCTCTTCAGAGAGGATACCAAGGCGTTCCCAGACCAGCTGGGAGACATAGTCTCTCCACCGAGTCCTGGGTCTGCCCCGGGGTCTCCTCCCAGTGGAACGTGCCCGAAACACCTCAAGTGGGAGGCGTCCAGGAGGCATCCTGATCAGATGCCCATACCACCTCGACTGACTCCTTTCAATGCAAAGGAGCAGCGGTTCTACTCTGAGCCTCTCCCGGATGACTGAGCTCCTCACCCTATCTCTGAGGGTGAGTCCAGCAATCCTACGAAGAAAGCTCATTTCAGCCGCTTGTATCCGCAATCTCGTTCTTTCAGTCATTACCCAAAGCTCGTGACCATAGGTGAGAGTAGGAACGTAGATTGACTGGTAAATCGACAGCTTTGCCTTAGAACTCAGCTCCCTCCTCACCACAACAGACCGGTACAATGTCCGCATCACTGCAGATGCTGCTCCGATCCGTCTGTCAATCTCTCGCTCCATTCTCCCCTCCCTCATGAATAAGACCCCAAGATACTTAAACTCCTCCACTTGGGGCAAGTGGAAGAGTTCAAGTAAAGCCAGTTTCTAAACTGGCTTTTGGAACTGTCAATGTATAAATTAAATTTATGGAACTGTTGCATTAAAGCAATGATGGCGGCGTGTGCACAACGCGAGGTCCAGCGTCTGTTCAGATTTTGCAGATTAGCAGTGATATTTCTGCTCATTTCGGGTCTGTTCGTTCAGAACAGCTTCGCTTTCACATCCTACACCCGAAATGAACTTTTGGACACTGGATTACAAAACAACGATCTTTTTATCAGCAACCTACGTCTCATCCTTGGGCTGCACGGTGGCGCAGTGGTTTAGCACTGTGGCAGCACAGTTTTACCCTTGGCCGGGGGATCGCGGGGATCATGAGGTCGTGGGTTCGATCCCAGCCCCCGACCAACAGTGAGCTGTGTGGAGTTTGCATGTTCTCCCCGTGTTGCGTGGGTTTACTCCAGGATTTCTCCGGTTTCCTCCCGCATACCAAAAACATGTAGGTTTAGGGTGCTCGCGCACGCAGCGACCAGCAGCCGGTGGCTTGTCACCAGACTGCAAACCAAGTCTACCTACAGGTACAAATAAGTAACAAAAAAAAAAAAAAAAAAATCCTTGAGCTCTGGAGAACACCCGACGCTAGGCAAGCTACCTGGCCGACCGGAAGTGCTCGCAGGCGGCTTAGAGACCGTAAACAAAGGCGGGGGAAGTGCGGAGGGTTAAGAGCTAAGCTAAAGCTAACACCGCACCAGCTTTCTCTACCCAGCATTTTCCTCGCTAATGTACGGTCACTGGCGAACAAAATGGATGAGCTACGGCTTCAGATCACCAACAATAAGAAACTTATGAACTGCAATATTATGATTCTCATGGAAACATGGCTACATAGTGGAATACCTGACAATGCTGCACGGTGGCACAGTGGTTAGCACTGTGGCAGCACAGTTTTACCCTCGGCTGGGGGATCGCGGGGACCGTGAGATCGTGGGTTTGATCCCTGCCCCCGGCCAACAGTGATCTGTGTGGAGTTTGCATGTTCTCCCCGTGTTTGCGTGGGTTTACTCCGGGATTTCTCCGGTTTCCTCCCACATGCCAAAAACATGCAGGTTAGGGAGTTAAGGGGCGCTTGCGCACGCAGCGACTGGCAGCTGGTGGCTTGTCACCAGACTGCAAAACAAATCTACCTACGGGTACAAAATAAGTAATAAAAAAAAAATGCTATCGAGCTAGCTGGACAACACACTCTCCGGGCAGACAGAGCAGCTGATGACTCTGGTAAGACCAGCGGTGGGGGAGTATGCATTTATATTAACAAGGCTTGGTGCACGAACTCTGTCACTATTGGGAGACACTGCTCAGCTAACCTGGAGTTTCTCATGGTTAAATGTAGACCTTTCTATCTGCCACGGGAGTTCACTTGTACCATTATAACAGCTGCTCATATCTCTCTGGATGCTAATGCTAAGCTTGCTATGAACGAATTGGATGCAGCTATTAGCAAACAACAAACTGCACATCCAGAGGCAGCATTTATTGTGGCGGGTGATTTTAACCACTCTAACCTCAAGACAGTGCTTCCTAAATTCTACCAGCATGTCTCCTGTCACACAAGAGGGGACAAAACACTGGACCATGTTTACACCAACACTGTGGGAGCCTACATAGCAACTCCCCTCCCCCACCTAGGTCAGTCTGATCACTTATCTTTGTTCCTCACCCCCAAGTATGTACCGCTCATCAACCGGGTAAAGCCATCAGTGAGGACCATCAAAGTGTGGCCAGAGGGGGTTGACTCTGTACTCCAGGAAAAGTTCAGGAACATAGACTGGAGTATGTTCATCTCTCAGGCTACTTGTGGTTCCCACATAAACATCGATTCTTACACCCACTCAGTCTTGGACCATATCAACACCACTATTGACAGTGTCACCATGGAAAAACAGATCACCACGTACCCAAATCAGAAGCCGTGGATGAACAGATAAGTGCGGCTTCTGCTAAAGGCACATAACAATGCCTTCAGATCTGGTGACGCACAGGCCTACAGTTCATCCAGGGCAGATCTGAAGAGGGGCATCAAGAAGGCTAAGCACAGCTACAAGCTGAAAGTGGAGGAACACTTTGTAGACTCTGACCCCCGACGCATGTGGCAGGGCATTCAAGCTATCTCTGATTATAAGTCCAGCAACTCCACACCTACAGCCACGACTGTGTCCTTTCTCAATGAGCTAAATGACTTCTATGCTCGTTTTGACAGGGACAATAACGAAAAGAATACCAATTCCCCACCCTTTGACGACCTCCACTATCTCACACTCACCCATACCGATGTCTGTAATGCACTGTTGTGACAGAGATCATCCTGCGCAGTTCGCCCCACACGGGACACGAACCCGCGACCTCTCAGTCAACTACACAGTTCGAGCATGGGAGACACAGCACGATCGCGCTGAGCTAAAGGTCCGACCGGTAGCTCAGCGCTACCATCTGGGGCTCACAGCACCACTTTTAACTAACTGAGGTCATCAGCGCAGTTCGCCCTACACAGGACGCGAACCCGCGACCTCACAGTTAACTGGTCAGAGACACGCACAGCACGATCGTGCTGAGCTAAAGGTCCGACCGGTAGCTCAGCGCTACCATCTGGGGCTCACAGCACCACTTTTAACTAACTGAGGTCATCAGCGCAGTTCGCCCTACACAGGACGCGAACCCGCGACCTCACAGTTAACTGGTCAGAGACACGCACAGCACGATCGTGCTGAGCTAAAGGTCCGACCGATAGCTCAGCGCTACCGATACTGTATGAGGCTTTCGGGAGGGAGGTTTACTAACGTTCTACGCCGAACAGTACTAGTTGGCATCCGTTACACTCTCCCCCTTAAACCTCACTCCCATCCGGGTCACGGCACCATTGTGACAGAGATCATCCTGCGCAGTTCGCCCCACACGGGACACGAACCCGCGACCTCTCAGTCAACTACACAGTTCGAGCATGGGAGACACAGCACGATCGCGCTGAGCTAAAGGTCCGACCGGTAGCTCAGCGCTACCATCTGGGGCTCACAGCACCACTTTTAACTAACTGAGGTCATCAGCGCAGTTCGCCCTACACAGGACGCGAACCCGCGACCTCACAGTTAACTGGTCAGAGACACGCACAGCACGATCGTGCTGAGCTAAAGGTCCGACCGGTAGCTCAGCGCTACCATCTGGGGCTCACAGCACCACTTTTAACTAACTGAGGTCATCAGCGCAGTTTGCCCTACACAGGACGCGAACCCGCGACCTCACAGTTAACTGGTCAGAGACACGCACAGCACGATCGTGCTGAGCTAAAGGTCCGACCGATAGCTCAGCGCTACCGATACTGTATGAGGCTTTCGGGAGGGAGGTTTACTAACGTTCTACGCCGAACAGTACTAGTTGGCATCCGTTACACTGTGTCATATCAACGTACGCAAGGCTGCTGGCCCTGATGGCATTCCTGGGCGTGTGCTAAGGGCATGCGCTGAGCAGCTGGCAGGGGTCTTTACGAACATCTTCAACCTGTCCCTGGCCCAGGCGGTGGTACCAGTGTGCTTCAAGACCACCTCTATAGTACCAGTGCCGAAACACTCAACACCATCGTGCCTAAATGACTATCGCTCTGTGGCACTGACGCCCATAGTCATGAAGTGCTTTGAGCGACTGGTCTTGGCACAGCTCAAAAAATGTCTGCCCCTCACACTGGACCCTCACCAATTTGCCTACCGGAGTAATAGGAGTACAGAGGATACGGTTTTTACAGTGCTGCACTGTGTACTCTCACATCTGGATGACAAGAACACCTACGCAAGAATGCTGTTTGTTGACTTCAGCTCAGCATTCAACACAGTTACAGTATCCCCTCCAAGTTGATCACTAAACTTGGAGACCTGGGAATCAGTACCTCCACTTGCAACTGGATTATGGATTTTCTGACCAACAGACCCCAGTATGTTAGGTCAGGCCCCACCCGCTCTTTCACCATTACACTCAACACTGGTGTACCACAGGGCTGTGTGCTCAGCCCATTTCTCTACTCCCTCTTCACCCATGACTGCAAGCCTACGTATGGATCCAATTCCATCATAAAGTTTGCAGATGACACCATGGTGATCGGACTCATCAGAGACAACGATGAGTCAGACTACAGGGCAGAGGTTGAGCACTTGGCTACTTGGTGCACTGACAATAACCTGCTCCTTAACACCAGCAAAACCAAGGAGCTCATAGTGGACCACAGGAAGGAGAGGGGAGAGACACATGATCCCATCCCTATCAACAGCATGGCTGTTGAACGTGTCTCCTGCTTCAAATTCCTGGGGACTTACATCTCTGAGGACCTGTCCTTGTCAGTCAACACCACCAGCCTGATCAAGAAGGCCCATCAGCGCCTCTTCTTCTTGAGGACACTGAAGAAGAACCACCTGTCAGCTGACATCTTGGGCAACTTCTACCGCTGCGTGATAGAGAGTATCCTGACCAACTGTGTCACAGTCTGGTGTGGGAGCTGCTCTGTCGCTGACCGTAAGGTGCTGCACCGGGTGATGAAAACCGCCCAACGTATCACAGGGACTCCACTTTCAGCTATAGAGGACGTCTACAGGAAAAGATGTCTGCGTCGGGCACGCAGCATTCTTAGGGACTCCACCTATCCTGCCCATGGACTGTTCCAGCTCCTCCCCTTCAGAAGGCATTTCAGAAGGCTTCGGACTAGAACCAGCAGGTTTAGGAACAGCTTCTTCCCAACAGCTGTCACACTATTGAACTCAGTTCCCCGCTGAACCTCCACTTTTCTCCCCTTTGACACCCTCCCTTTCCCCCCCGTGCCCCGCCCATGGATATACCACCCAGATCACTCTCTTGTATATATATTGTTATGGTCTTCTTATAGTCAGTTACAGCTTTCCTGGATTACTGTATATACAGTGTTATAGTCTTCTTAGTTTGTTCAGCTCCTTACATTACTGTATATACATTGTTATATTTTTCTTATAGTCTGTTCATAGCTCTTTATATTACTGTATATACAGTATATTGTGGTAGTCTTCTTATAGTCTGTTCACAGCTCTTCTACATTATTGTACATACACCATTATATTCTTCTTATAGTTTTTAACTTCTTATAGTTTATTCACAGCGCTTCTTAAATTAACCCCTTGCACTCTGGTCAATTTCCCTAAAAACGCCAAAAAATAACGTACCCAAAGTAAATCACAAGCTGTTCTTCAACCCTTTGCAGCATCTTCATGGGGTTGGTCTTATTTAAAAGAAAACACTTTGAATTTTTTGGCAAAACAGTCATAATCTCTCTAAGTGCTCCTACCACTGAGTAACAATCATCTTAACATACTGAACTTGAAGAAAATAAATTTCGCCTGGGTGTTTTTTTGGATACAAATGCTTGCAAATAACACACAGCTTCAGATCCGGGCTGGAAAATGCAACAGAAATGTAGAACCAAGTGTTATCCAGCTGAGGTCAAAATTTTGTAACAATACCACAAAAAAAAAATGAATATATTACACAGCTTTTTCCCCAGGTTGTTCCCAGGCGTTTTTGAACTGTGCCAAATTGTGCCAAATGGCACAGTTTGGAAAAACGTCTGTAACTTTTGAATGATTCAATATAGAAGCTTGATCTTGGGCTCTAATGAAAGGTGACACTCAGGGCTGTGTGTGTGTGTGTGTGGGGGGGGGGTGTTTATTCATTCATTCATGAATGAATGAACAAACAAGCCCCCACACACAAAGAAGCATGCCACGTAAAAAATGTGTGGCTTTTTTACAAGAAAAAATAACCTACAGTGCACTAAAAATTATTCTAAAATATTTGTAATGTAGAAGATAACTCCACCCCCCCGCTACAGAGGACGGACATTGGCCATCGCTACATGACGGAACAGTCATGTGGCGATGTGGCGACCGCGGCGCACGGTCCCCGCACCCCCCCCCCCCCCCGCTACAGAAGAGTAGCGGGGGGGGGGGACGTTCACGGTCCGGACGCGGCGCACGAACCGTGTACCGCGGCGCACAGACTTCAGACTTCGTGCGCCGCGGTCTACTACGCACAGTTGTAATTTACTGATCGGTCAAAAGTCATTTTTGATTACAATTTTCAGGGATAAAGAATAATTTAGCTTATAACACTTACCTGTTCACAACAGCAGCGTAGCTGGCGAACTTCTCTTCCTCATTGTCAGACGAACATGAAGCTGGTCCGCTTGTTACGGACTCGTGGTTCTGGTCACGCGACCCGGTCAAAGCATAATTCCATTATTGCGGTTTTGCGCTTCCATGATTGCGGTTTTGGCGAATGATTTTTCAAAACAAATAACAATAGTAAGAAAAAAAGACTGGCGAACGCGTGTGTGTCACCCAGCCTTCGTCGTCGGCCTCGTTCAGTCTATGATGACCATGGAAGAGAATCCTAAACGTCTACTCTGCTGGGACAGCACCGCCTGTGGCTGAACAGGCCGATGCGCGAATGGCAGTCCCTGTCACACGGGTCGCACTTGTGGGTGGTCTCCGTGCTGCTGGGTCTGTGGCGGTTCTTCCTGCGGGTCCTTTTTTCATCTGCTGCAGCAGTCATTCTCTCTTCACCCCAGCCTTACACAAAACAGCTTTCGAACTTCAATTGGCTGGCTGTATTCGTAGCTGTTGGTAGGCAGGTCCTTCTTGCTAGGTTTTCAGTCATTCGTTCTTCAAGGTTTCAGAAACCCAATTCAAGGCTCTTATTAGTCGAATGAGAGGTCAGCCACATCTAAACCAATCAAAGCACTCCTTTGGCTTTCTGTTTGCGGCTGTGTCTGTAGTGGAAGAACGGAAATGCAGTTTTTTTTTCTTCAGTGCGCCCTAGGACGCACAGTGTGCATCCTAGGGCGCCCTCGTGCGCTCTAGGACGCAGAGACGTGCCCGCCCGCGGTACACCAAAGTGCAACAGGTTAAAAGCTCTCAAGTTGAAAGATCTGGTTGATTTTAAAACTGCAGTAATAATGTTTAAAGTGAAGAATCTATCATTGCCCGCAAATATCCAAAAGTTGTTCCAAATAAGGGAGAAACAATATCATTTCAGAGGAACATGTATATTTCAAAAACCTTCAGTGAGAACTACCACCAAGCAACACTGTGTTTCAGTGCAAGGAGTCAGATTATGGAACGATTTTGGACCTGAATTAAAATCATGTACAACGCTTGGGCAATTTAAACAAAAACTAAAGGAAGAAATACTCCAAACATATATACAAGATGACATGTAAAATCACATAAGGATTGTCATATCCAGTCTGCGTTGGGTTGTAGTTTAGTTTTTTGTCACATTTTGTCTTAGCTTTGTTCTGAATTGTAATCGCTCTTGTTTTGTTTTTCTTTTGAATTCTTGGATGGAATATGGGTGGGCAATATAAGCTGCGGCTTCAGCCATCACCCATTTCGGATAACTTATGTTGAACTGTATAATCAGAGGAGTTATTGTCTAATTTGACCTTGTTGGATTTTCTTTCCCCCTTTGTTATATTATTCAGTTTCTTTTAATCTGTACTTTTAATCTATCCAAAATAAAAGATTCATTCATTCATTTCTCAAACTTTATATACATATATATATCACACTTGCATATTGTCATTATATATTGATACATACTGCTCTTCTGTATATTATCACCACATATTTAACTATATACTGTTCTCTATATTGTCAATACATATGTATCTACATACTGCTCTTCTGTATATTGTCAATACATATTTATCTACATACTGTTCTCCTGTATATTGCCACTCTGTATAGTTAGATTGTCTGCTACTTACCTCACTTCACCTGTACTTTGTTCTTCTGTAATTTATGCTAACTTATTCTCAACTCTTACCACCCTTACCTGTACATAACTGCCCACCTAACTTATCTGTACATTATTGCATGTAACTGTACTCCAACCTTTTACACTGACCTATCTGTATATATCTGCTTAAATTGTACATACTGTTAATTATTGTATATACTGCACTGCTGTCCTTTGCACTTCTGATTGGATGCTAAACTATATTTCATTACTTTGTGTTCATACATGTGTAATGACAATAAAGAATCTTATCTAATCTAATCTAATCAGTGTTACTACCAGGGTTGAGTGGTATCAAGAATGTAGCACCATGGTGACGTCTTCAGCCCTTAGACTGTGTATCGGGCCTATGAACGAACAGTGATACTATATTCAATGATACTACACTCCCTCTCATGTAATATTGCAAAAATATGTAATTAATCTCACATTAAAAGAACTAGTGCCTACCTGTGTAGCAAATATTTAATTATAAGTGTGATAAGGTACAAAGATTATTTAAATCATTTTAGAGATGTGTGTGTGGGGGGACAGGTTTACGCACTCACCACACCACTCACACATACATTTCACCTGATAATTTTTTCACACATGGGGAGTTGTTTGGAACTCCTTATACGGAGATATAGAGTGATGATAATCAAGTCAGTGGTGGTAATGCACCTGTAGGCTGGTTGCCAACTGCCAATCAAATCTAAAAGAAGAAGAAGAAGAGAGTAAAGCACTCGTTTAGGGGCACCAGTTCACTATTGTGAACGATTTATTAATAATTAACCTTTGTACCCTCAATCAGTGTCAATATTTGTGAATACTACTGGGTGACTTAGAACATGACACAGAAAAGAAATCCCAACAACTTATCTTATACAGTTAATAAATTTTATTAATGAAACTGATTAAATGACATTACACTCAAATGATTTGTAAGTAGGTGAAATGATCAGATATCAAACCATACATCCACTGATGATTGAGCAACTGAGTACAACCCTATTTGTGGAACCAAAGAATTTTAGTATGAATTTGTAACTGATGAAGATGGGAGACTGTGAAATAACTTTAAAAAGATATGAAGGAAATCTGGATGCAATTTAATGAAGAAAATGACATAAGATCTGATAATAGAAAAATTTGGAGTTTAGTAAAAACAGAATTTTAATAAGGGAATATTAATTTCTCTTTAATTCTGTGGCTCTGATCAGAATTATGAACTGATTTTTAATATGAAACAAATTATGGCATACTTTTAAGGCTACAGACATTGCATTGGAAACCATTAATCAGCAGATGAAGCAAAAGGAAGAGGGCTCACGGGAACGTTGGTTTTCAGTGACTCCTTCTTCAGCTGCGGACACCGGATGAAGGTTTATTTCAGATGATAACAGCGTATATCTGTCAGCAGATATATCTTACAAAGTCCACAGTCACAAGCTAAGATTTGACTGCGATGATGAGGCTTCTCCACTCTGCCAGTGGGGAGCTCTTGTCCGGGCAGTTTTCAAAGTCCAGCGGTCACAAGCTGAGATTCGACCGCGACAAACAGTTGGAACTGAGATCAGGCAATGTTAGACTGCTTCTTCTTCGTTGGCCGTGTGAAATAGTATGCCAGGCGGGACAACATGAGTAGGGTTTTGTGGTTGATTGGCGAGCCTCCTCTCCCGGGTCCGATTAAATTGAACAGTCCAAAGTGTGATCAAGCCACAGAATTCGAGAGACAAGATTAAATAAAAAATTCAAGCCATGAAATCTCAAGTTCTTCTGGCATCAATTGGTGAACACAGCTTCCAGTGTGGAAAACAAACAAACAAAAAAAAAATGGTCAGTTCCTTTAAGACACACTGTGGATTAATAAAGAAAGAGTCTAGCAAGGTTTAGCAGAATACAGATAGTAAACATCTGTGGACCAGGAGTTTCACTCCCTAAAAGAATTTGAGCTCAAAGAAAAATTAATTAATTCCCAGATGTTTTCAGGAAAAACATTAAAGCAGGACACACGCATGAACTTTTCAAAAGATAATACTGTGGAGTGTGTGTAAAATACGAGTCGGGCTCATGGCACAAAGTTTATTACACACTTCACATCTCACAAGCAAAGAACAGACTGAACATTTAAGCAGGACTCTCCTCTTAAGTCTCATGGCATTTCTCTACACACATGACATTTGCATCACACTGCATTCAACCCCACTTCATCCTTGACTCCTTCCTCTATCTCATCAGGAACCTCCTGCTCTTTGTTCTCCCATGCTTATCCACTGTCTCCTGTCTGAGATGCTAGATAATCTGGCTCCCCCAAGGTGCTAAACTACCCCCCTCCCCCCCAGCATCTTAGATAGAACAATAGGATAACAGTCCACATGCTGTGATAGAACAATAGAACATCAGTCCACATGCTGCTTGGGCCTCCTCCCGTATCTGCTGTAACTGGGGTTTACCACCTCCGTGGTGCTGCTGTGCCGGTGGGGGGCTGCTGGGAGTGTGTCTGACTGCGGGTGGGCTGTGGCTGGGGGGGGGGGGCACTTCGGTCTGTCCGTGTGGCTGCTCTGGTGAATCGTTTCCCTGGGGAGCTCTCCGTGGGGGTCTTCCCCGCTGAGGGGCCTTAGCCAACAGCACTTGCTCGTCCGCCACAACAAAAGCGGGTTTGAGTCTGTCTATGCCAATTTTTTCCCTTCTACCCCCCAAGTCTAGCAAAAAATGCTTATTCCCTGTTTCCAGCACTCTGAACGGTCCATCATAGGGTGGTCGCAATGGAGGGCGGTGGGCGTCGTGTCTGACAAACACGAACTCTGCGCTCTTCAAAGTTTTAGGCACGAAAACACGCGGAAAACTGTGGTGGGCCGGGCCCGGCAGCGTGCCTGTGTTTGCGCTACACTGCAAAAGCTGAGATGGGGAGCTGCCCGGCGCGGGATTATCTGGCAGAAATTCCCCGGGCAGCCGTAGTGGCTGCGCAAAAACGAGCTCTGGCGGGGAAGCTTCCAGATCCTCTTTCGGCGCGGAGCGCAACCCCAATAAAACCCACGGCAGCCTGTCTACCCAATTTGTATCCGTCAATGAAGCCCTGAGTGCTGCTTTCAGTGATCTATGAAAACGCTCGCATAACCCATTGGCCTGTGGGTTGTACGCGGTTGTGCGGTGAATTGCAACACCCAGGCTGCGGGCCATCGCGGACCAGAGTTCGGAAACAAATTGAGGGCCCCTGTTGGACGTAATGTCCGACGGGACTCCAAAACGTGCCACCCATGCTGTTAAAAAAGCACACGCTACGTCTGCAGACGTGGCTGCCGCTAGTGGGACTGCTTCTGGCCAGCGCGTGGTGCGGTCCACCATTGTCAGGAGGTGCGTGCACCCCTATGATGGCGGGAGGGGGCCCACGAGGTCCACGTGAACATGGTCGAACCTCTTAGCCAGAATACGAAACGGCTCCAAGGGAGCCTTCGTGTGTCTGTGTACCTTGGCTCGTTGGCACGCCACGCAGGCTGCAGCCCACTCTTTCACTTGTTTGCGTAGGCTCGGCCACACAAACTTCTCTCCCACCATTTTGACCGACGCGCGCACTCCTGGGTGCGCCAGAGTGTGAACCGACTCGAACATGCGGCGGCACCACGCGGCCGGGACCACCGGACGCGGGTGACCCATGGAGACATCGCAGATTGGGGGGGTGGGGCGCCATCCTGCAGCACCCTGCTCTCCAGCCTTAACCCTGTTGGTCCAGACTGGAGCGCGCGCACGTCTGCATCGCTAATCTGCTCCGCGGCCATGGCTGCATAATCTATCCCCACGCAGACCGGGGCCACCACGGCGCGCGAGAGGCAGTCCGCCACCACATTCAGTTTACCCGACACATGCTGAATATCGGTAGTAAACTCTGAGATTGCGGCCAGCTGTCTCTGCTGCCGGCCCGACCACAGTTCTGAAACCTTGGCCATCGCGAATGTTAGCGGCTTGTGGTCCATGAACACAGTGAAGCTGCGCCCTTCCAGCCAGAACTGGAAGTGGCGTATGGCCAGGTGGAGAGCCAGCAACTCTCTGTCGAACGCGCTGTATTTGCTTTCGCTGTCGCGCAAAGTTCTGCTGAAAAAGGCGAGCGGCTGCCAAGCCCCGGCGACGCGCTGCTCCACGACAGCCCCTATGGCTACGTCTGAAGCATCGGTGGTGAGCGCTATGCGGGCCGCCTGGTCTGGATGCACCAGCAGTGTGGCGTTTGCCAGGGCTGCTTTAACTTCCGAGAACGCCTGCTCTCGCTCCGGGGCCCATTCAACCCTATCCGCGGGTTTCTGTTTCTTGAGCGCGGTGTACAATGGTTGCATGAGCTGCGCCATGCGGGGAAGGAAACGGTTATAAAAGTTCACCATTCCCAAAAATTCCTGCAGCGCCCTGGCCGTCTGAGGCCGGGGAAAATCCGCCATGGCGCGCACTTTGTCGGGCAGCGGGATCGCTCCTTCCGGAGAGACGCGGTGCCCCAAAAAATCAATCTCCGTCACACCGAACTGGCATTTCACCGGGTTGATTATTAACCTGTGCTCCTCCAACCTCCGGAAAACCGTTGTGAGGTGGGTTTCATGTTCGTCTTCGGACGCACTGGCTACCAGGATATTGTCCAGGTTGACGAACACGAACGGGAGATCACGCAGCACTGCATCCATCATGCGCTGGAACGTCTGTGCCGCTCCTTTTAACCCGAAAGGCATGCGCAGGAACTCGAATAGACCGAATGGAGTTATTACCGCTGTTTTGGGTATGTCCTCAGTGCGCACTGGGACTTGGTGGTAACCGCGGACCAGGTCTATTTTGGAAAAAATGCCTGCTCCTGCGAGGTGAACGGAAAAATCCTGTATGTGGGGAATTGGGTAGCGGTCGTGCGCTGTGGCGTTGTTCAACCTGCGGAAATCCCCGCACGGTTGCCACAATCCCTCAGCCTTAGGGACCATGTGTAGCGGGGATGCCCATGGGCTGTTCGAGCGCCTGATGATGCCCAACCTTCCCAGGTTGGCAAACTCCTCGTGTGCTATGGCCAATTTAGCTGCGTCCAAGCACCGAGGTCTTGCAAAAACGGGCGGCCCGGTGGTGGTGATAAAGTGCTCCACCCCGTGTTTAGCAATGGCCGCGGAAAACGTCGGGACCGTGACTGCTGGGAACTGAGTGAGCAGTGTGTGGAACTTACTGCCTGTAGCTGTGACGTTGGCTTATGCTGTTGGCTGGGTCACTCGAGCTATACAGGGGAGAGAGTCAAAGGACAGTGCATTAACCAGGCGCCTGTTAGCAACATCAACCAGTAAACCATGTGCACACAGAAAATCAGCCCCCAGGATATGGTAATTCAATGCTGCTACGACAAAAGTCCACTCATATGTACGGCCGTGTAGAGATAAGAGCAGAGTCCTCTCACCAAAGGTCTTAATATCCGAGCCGCTTGCTGCCAACATCTCAGGGCCGCTAGGTCCTGCCAGCCGGTCAGTGTAGGTCGGCAAGATGAAGCTCTTCTGGGCTCCGGTGTCCACAAGGAAACCCCTCCCCGAGCGTGCATCCGTCAAGTAGAGCAGCTTGTTCTCTTCACCGAGGGTCGCAGCTGCTACCGACCCCCTGGCCTTGGCGTTTCCCGAGCACTTGAATTGGCATGGGGGCGCACATCTGCGTGCCTTCTCTCTGAAGTAGAGGTGGTAGAAACAGAGCGTGTCTCTCTGGCGCTCCTTGGCCCCCGCTGCTGCTACTGTTGGTGGCTCCTCGCCTCCTCTGGTCATCTCGCTGGGCTCTGCCGCTGCCGCGTTGACTGTGATCGCCCTGATGGTGATAATGATCCGGTCTGCCTCCTGGGCTAGCGCACGGTAGTCTCGCGCGGCCAGCGACGGCGAATTGGCTAGAACCGCTCTCGCCACTGCCGGAAGGTTCTGGAGGAAGAGGTGGGCAAACAGAAAGTGCTCGTCGTCCGTGCCCATTAACGCCAGCATCTTCTCCATCAGGTCTACGGCCGAACCATCTCCTAATTTGGTCCGCGTCAGGAGCCTCTCTGCTCTCTCACAGTCCGAGAGTGTGTAGCGCTGGATGAGCGCAGCCTTGAGCGCCTCGTATCTGTTGCTGGCTGGTGGCGGATCGAGCAGGCTCACTACCTGTTGAGCTGTGCGGGCGTCGAGCACTGCGACCACATGGTAGAATCTGGTGTCGTCTGCCGTTACTCCCCGGAGGGCGAACTGGGCCTCGGTGAGGTGGAACCAAGAGCGCGGGTTGTGCTGCCAGAAATCCGGTAGCTTGACTGAAACCGCACACGCGTGGCTGGAAGTTCCAGTCCGGGCTGTCTGTGGGATGGCTGCCGCCTTGCTGTAGCTTCCTGACCGGGCCGGCTCTGGGGATCTTGCCTCGTGTTCCATAATACGTCTTGGGTCACCAGTGTGGAGTGTGTAAAATATGAGTCGGGCTCATGGCACAAAGTTTATTACACACTTCACATCTCACAAGCAAAGAACAGACTGAACATTTAAGCAGGACTCTCCTCTTAAGTCTCATGGCATTTCTCTACACACAACATGACATTTGCATCACACTGCATTCAAACCCCTTCATCCTTGACTCCTTCCTCTATCTCACCAGCAACCTCCTGCTCTTTGTTCTCCCATGCTTATCCACTGTCTCCTGTCTGAGATGCTAGAAAATCTGGCTCCCCCAAGGTGCTAAAATACCAGACAATACTGAAACAAGTATGGTCATTCTTGCTTAAAGACTGAGCAAATTTTGTGCTGAAACTCTGACATGAAAATAAGCCAATTGTCTCCATTGGTGGGCAGGTTCTATCAACTTTGGGCCAATAGGAGAACAGTCCTTTGTCTGTAAACAACCAATAGAATGAAAGGGGGTTCTGTCCTGAAGAGACTAGCTTCTGATTGGCGGAGCCCGTCAGATGACTTGAGTATTTTTCACAGGCTGGAACATATCTTAATACACTGAAAATTCATTAATATACTTACATATAAAGTCTAAGCAATTTCAGTGATTTATAACTAACTTCAGTGAAGATGCATTTTTATAAACTGGTATTTGAATCATTAATAGGCATTAAAATAAGATATATTTAAGCATTAAACATTCATGCACACATTTAACTCAAAATTAAGGAAATATCCCAAACCATAATGAGATATCAGAGTCCCACTTGATTTTCCAGGGTGTCCTGAAAAAGAAAACTGATAAGTGAGAGTTTTGTAATAAGGCAGTCATTTGAGTCATTGATTTCAGTTGTAGAGGCACAAGTAAACATATTCCAGAGTCGTCCACCAGGGGGAACTGTCGAGCTGTGGATAATTCCTAGAGTCTCATGAAAGACAGTCAGAGTCTGGAAGATGTCCAAAAGGGTTATTAACCAATAAAACGGTCTTGAGAGGAAGGGAGTTCATTTATTTATGAGGTAGACTAATGCGTTAAAAGAAGTCCTTATCATACTTCTTGACAAAGGAATGCGGTTTCAGTGGTGGTCCTTGTATGTTTAAAACAATTCTTGACCAGGCTTTTTGGATGAAACAAGTTCCTTAAGATGAAGAATAATTTTATAGATGAGAGCCAAAGGAGATGATGCTACACCTGTGCATGCCCATGCATACCTGTGCATGCTCGTAGAAACCAAGTATAAGCAAATATTTCTGCCTTTGATCTTTGATGATGTTACAGCGAGTCCTATGATCTTTGATGATGTCATAGCGAGTCCTATGATCATGAGTGATATCTGCCTTTGACCTTTTTTATGTATTGTTTTTATTGGCATTTTTGAGAAGACCATAGATTATTAGATGTATTCTCTCGGCGCCACACCAGTCGGCTGCCTTTTGCAACAGCGGCTCGATTCCGAGTCTTTTTCCCTTCCTCTCTCTTTTGATCCGTCTTTTTTTTTCACCCCACTTATATCACGGACACACAGATCGTCCTAAATGTCTCCTGAGCCGGTGGACGGAGCCACTGTTTATAGCAGGATACGATACAGCAGAGAACAGCTGCTAGCATTCAACCGCCACCTGGTCCCATTGGAAAAACTCGACATACCGAGAGAACTGAGGCGAAAACGCCGCGGCTGCCGGGCTGGAGTAAGGCGGAGGACAAAAAATATAAGGTACAGACCCTCCCTTCCATCTGTTGTCATGGGAAATGTACGGTCGATACTGGGAAAGTTAGATGAGCTAGCGGCTATCTCCCGTTATGATAGCACATACCGGGAGTGCTCTCTCCTTTTGTTTACTGAGACGTGGCTAACTGAACTAGCAGCAGATGCTAACATTGAGCTGGAGGGTTTTCATATGATACGAGCTGACCGAACACCAGACAGTGGCAAGGCTAGGGGCGGTGGAGTGATAATGTATGTTAACAACAACTGGTACAGACCGGGACATATCACTGTTAAACAACGACACTGCAGCAAAGACATTGAGTTGCTAGCTGTTAGCATGAGGCCTACATATCTCCCGAGAGAACACTCACACGTGATCTGCATTGTTGTTTATGCAAATCCGACGGCGAACGCTGGGACAGCACGTGACGTCATCCATTCAGTAACCAGCAGGCTGCAGACAGAACACCCAGATGCTCTTCTCCTCATCTCAGGCGATTTCAACCATGTTTCACTGTCTCCCATTCTACCCACGTTCACCCAGTATGTCACATGCCACACTAGAGACAATAAAACACTGGATTTATTCTACGCAAACACTAAGGAGGCGTACACCTCATCACAACTCCCCCCACTCGGGAGATCGGATCACAACTTGGTTCATCTCCGGCCGGTGTACAAACCCCTAGTGCACAGACAACCTCCGGCCATGCACACTGTGGAGTTATGGTCTGAGGAGACAATGGACACCCTAAAGGGCTGTTTTGAAGCCACCGCCTGGAAGCAGCTCTGCGATCCACATGGTGAGGACATCGATGGCCTCATTCACACCTTCACGGGCTACCTCAGCTTCTGTGTGGACAAATCCGTTCCCACCAAGACCATACGGCGTCACTCAAACAACAAACCCTGGATCAACCCTGAGATAAAAACACTTCTGAGAGAGAAGAAGAGGATCTTCAGGTCAGGGAACAGGGAGATGCTGAAGTCCGTACAGAGGGAGCTGAGGAGAAAGATCAGAGAAGGCAAGGACAGCTTCAGGAAGAAGATGGAGGACAAGCTGCAACAGAGCGACATCAGCGGGGTCTGGAGAAACCTCAAAACCATCTCGGGGCTCCAGAATACCTCCCCCCAGGCCACAGGGGGCAGGGAGTGGGCGAACAACCTGAATCTGTTTTTCAATAGATTTGACCAACCGCCCTCCCCCCTGACTGCACAACAACCACTGCTGCCTCTAAAGAAATCAAGTCCTGCTGCCCACTCCCCACTCCACCAACACCCCCCCACTCCCAACACACAGCCCCCCATCCTGACCCTGACCAGGACCCAGGTGAGGACGGAGCTGAGGAAGATCAAGGCAAGGAAGGCGCCGGGACCGGACGGCATCAGCGCAAAGCTCCTCAAGTCCTGTGCAGACCAGCTGTGTGGGATTGTGACGTATATCTTCAACATGAGCCTGAAACTGGGGAGGGTACCACAGCTGTGGAAAACATCTTGTGTGGTACCTGTACCAAAAACTTCCCACCCCAAAGACCTGAACAGCTACAGACCGGTGGCCTTGACGTCCCACTTGATGAAGACCCTGGAGAGACTGCTCCTTGCTCACCTCCGCCCCCTGGTGGAACCAGCGATGGATCCACTCCAGTTCGCCTACCAGCATGGCATTGGGGTGGAGGATGCGGTGATCTTCCTCCTTCACCGTTCTCTGTCCCACCTGGAGAAGCCCGGGAATATGGTGAGGATCATGTTCTTTGACTTCTCCAGTGCTTTCAACACCATCCAACCGATGATCCTGAAGGACAAGCTGCTGCGTGCAGGGGTGGACCAGCACCTGTCATCATGGATCCTGGACTACCTCACGAACCGGCCTCAGTTTGTGAGAACCCGGGACTGTGTGTCCGACACGATCATCAGTAGCACGGGGGCCCCCCCAGGGAACGGTGCTGGCTCCCTTCCTGTTCACTCTTTATACTGCGGACTTCTCACACAACACAACACACTGCCATCTACAGAAGTTCTCTGATGACTCTGCGATCGTTGGCCTCATCTCCAATGGAGATGAAGCTGAGTACAGAGGGCTTATCCAGGACTTCGTGGACTGGTGCCATCGGAACTGCCTCCAGATCAACGCGAGGAAAACTAAGGAGCTGGTGGTGGACTGCCGCAGGCATGGGCAGCCCCTCACAGTACCAGTAAATATACAGGGAACAGACATCGAGATGGTGACATCCTATAAGTACCTGGGTATTCATCTGAACAATAAACTAGACTGGTCACACAATACTGATGCACTCTACAAGAAGGGACAGCGCAGGCTGTTCCTGCTGAGGAGACTCAGGTCTTTTGGTGTACAAGGGGCGCTGCTGAAGTCATTCTATGACACGGTGGTGGCATCAGCCATCACTTTTGGAGTGGTCTGCTGGGGCAGTGGCATTACTGCAGCCGATAGGAAGAGACTGAACAAACTGATTAAGAAAGCTAGCTCTGTCCTGGGGCAGCGCCTTGATCCGATGGAGGAGATAGGAGAGAGAAGGACGGTGGCTAAACTGTCATCTCTGCTGGAGTCCGAGTTCCACCCTATGCAGGACATACTGAATGCACTGAGGAGCTCATTTAGCAGCAGACTACATCATCCCAGGTGCACAACCGAGAGGTTTCGTAGGTCCTTCCTACCAACGGCTGTCAGACTGTACAACCTAAGCAGGGCTGCTCGCAGAGATAGCAAAAAGACGTAACAAACTAATAGTTTTTTGAATGCAAAAGATGCAATAGACTTACACAATGGTCCCCTCCGGCATACAACTAGGAACTTACCGGTCGCTATGGAGGGTGAGAATATGTATGGGCACATAATCATACCATGTAGGATAACTAAGTAGACGGTTATGCTGTTTCATTCCATCTAGCAACAATGCTCTGCACTGTGTGTGTTTATATATTTACATATTTATTCCATCTAGCTACAATGCTCAGCACTGGGTGTGTTTATATATTTATATATCTACATATTATTCCATCTAGCTACATTGCTCCGCACTGTGTGTGTTTATATACTTGCATATTTATTCCACCTAGCTGCAATGCTCCGTACTGTGGGTGTTTATATATTTACATATTTATTCCATCTAGCTACAATGCTCTGCACTGTGTGTTCATATATTCATATATTTATTCCATCCAGCTACAATGCTCTGCACTGTGTGTCTGTGTGTGTGTGTATATATATATATTTTATAGTAATACGTACATATGTATATTAGCTGCTCTTGCTTGCTTGTTTTTTTTTTTTTTTTTTTCTTGCCTTCTGATTGTTGCTCTGAGTGTTGCTATCCCTGTGCTGTTGCAATCCTGGAATTTCCCCGTTGTGGGACTAATAAAGGCTTATCTTATCTTATCTTATTTTACAACAGATTTATTAACTCAAAGCTCTAGAGAGGGAGAGAGCCAGAATATTACTCTACCACTGACTTTGCCATCAGCTGCTTATGTCATTGACAGGCAAGCTCCTAATCACTGTAGGAAAAAAAGAGGGGGAAAAAAAATCCAGTGTCTGATTTTTAAGTAAATAACATCCAGGGTTGCATCATTCAATTATTTGAGAAACAAAAGGTTTCGAAAGTTTATATGTCTTATATTTCATGGTAAAGGAGGGAGTGAAATAATCAAAGGGTGATTGATAATGGGGAAAATGCTCGAGTTCCATGGGGAGAAAAAACAGAAGGTCAGCTGACTATTATCAGTTTCTAAAAAAACCCCAAAAGTCCAGTCTTGGAGGACAGACACAAGTATGGAGAAACTGGGGAGGGGCATGGCTGGGCTGGGGTAGGGGGCTACAGCCTCCACATCCTTAAAAAACAAATCCTTTTGGAGTTGTTTTCTATATATACACATGTATGAATATATAGATGACACAACTGAGAAAGGCGTGTGTAAATCTATACATTTCCATTACATATATAGTTATGGTGGAAGGAAAGACACCGGCTTTGTTTGTTGCTCATCCAGGAAGTAAAACTTGTTGGTCCTGGTCACCAACGCTTCAGGAATTCTGCACAAAGCAGAGACTCAGAAACCTGTGGGGGTTTGTGCCTGCTGGCCCTGGCCCCCAGAGGAGGCCCCCTGCTGAGCTGCTTTCTGTTTTAGCATGGTCCAGTCAAATGTGTAGTCATACTGGTGGTTCAGAGTCCTGAAGAGAATGCGGAACAGCTGGCGTAGATGCATGTAGTCTGGAGCTTCCTCAAAGCGCAAGCCACGGCAGTAGTTCAGGTACATGGCAAACTCTGCTGGAAAACCCTTACAAAGGACCTCGACAGGAGTGGACATTTTCTTTTCTGAGATCTTTTCATATTTCTGCTTCTTTGTGCCTGCCTTTAATCCCTGCCAGGGCAGACTGGTTCTGTTGAAGTACATCAGCACATAGCCTAGTGACTCCATATCGTCACGACGACTCTGTTCAATGCCAAGGTGCGCCCTGATTGAGGCATAGCGTGCTGTTCCAGTCAGATTCTTGTCTTCTCTGTAAGGGATGTGCTGTTGTGTTCGGTCGTCTCGGTACTTTTTTGCCAAACCAAAGTCAATAAGGAACAACTTGTTACAGTGACGGCCAATGCCCATGAGAAAGTTGTCTGGCTTGATGTCTCTGTGGATGAAGTTCTTTGTGTGTACATATTCAATTCTTCTGATCATCTGGTCTGCCAGCATTAGGACAGTTTTCATGGTGAAGCGTCGAGAGCAGAAGTTAAACAGATCCTCCAGACTGGGTCCAAGCAGATCCATGACTAGGACATTGTAGTCTTTCTCTTGGCCAAACCACCTGATGTGTGGAATCCCGATGCCACCTTGTAGGATTTTGTACAACTTGCTTTCGTGTAGCAACTGTGGATGTCTGGCTTTTTGTGATTCCAATTTTACAGCTACCTCCTCTCCATTTGTGACGTTGATGGCGAGATAAATGTCACCGAAAGATCCCGATCCGATTTTTCTGACCATCTTGTACTTTGTACTGACTGTGAACTCGGCTTTAGAGCCACTGCTGCTTGCCATAATATTCACCAATGTACAATCCCCACCCGATTCACTTCAGAAAACTTTGTGGCAAAGAAGTTCGATTGACAGTAGAACATACAGAGTCTTGTATGTCCAGATGGTATTATTGAGGACTAGCTGTTTCACCAAACTATAATAAACAATCGAACATCCAAATTTAGACAGACCTCGCCGGGGGTGAATCACTTTAGTTGTATGCTGCTACCCAGAGTAATCCTAGTTGATATACAAAGTCCTCCAATTACCACAAAACGTTGTATCGATATCTTAGTATATAAACTCCAAACCAAATCGGAACAATCTTAAGGCCTTATAAACCACCCAGCTACCTCCAAGCAGCAGCTATTGTTAGTCAAATCGAACGTTAGCATCAAGCTAACACTGTCTTGAGGGCCAAGACTAAAAAAAAAAGTCCAAATCTCCACCGTCCAAAGGAAAATACGATTTTTTTACTCTACTGAAGACAATGTTGCTTTTCGATCCGTGTAATGGCGTTTTCAGCAAACTTTATGGGTCGCTACTGTCCATAAAAAACCACAACCCAATCACTCCTCCATCTTGTCTTCTCTATTCTTCTTCTTTTAGATTTGATTGACAGTTGGCAATCAGCTTGCAGGTGCATTACCGCCACGTACTTCACTCTGTCTCATCACTCTGTCTGGTCAGGAGCTGTACTCCTTGTCTTCTCTATCCTTTCTCTCCCTGCCTTTGATCTTTGATGATGTCAGAGCGAGTCCTATGACCGTGAGTGATGCCTGCCTTTGATCTTTGATGATGTCATAGCAAGTCCTATGACCTTTAAGCATGTCCTATGATTGTGACAGACAGACACACAGACAAACACACAGAGAGATTTCTTCTTCTTCTTCTTACTGGCGGATAGCAAACAACTGAAAGGTGCATATATCACTCTATATATCACTCTATATATAATTCAAGAAATCTCTGTGACGATGTGACTCTGTCATGACCATAGGACTCACTAAAAGATCATAGGTTCACCTGTGATGTTTCTATGATCTCTACATCATGATGTCTATTTGACATCATATAGACATCATAGTATAGAGTGATTCAAGAAAATTGTCTGTGTGTCTGTGTGTGATCAAAAGTAGGCATCACTCACCATCATAGGACATCACAGATCAAAGGCAGGCATCACTCACGATCATAGGACTCGCTATGACATCATCAAAGATCAAACACAGGCATCACTCACGCTCACTTACGATCATAGGACATCACAGATCAAAGGCAGGCATCACTGATGGTCGTAGGACTTGCTATGACATCATCAAAGATCATAAGACTCGCTATAACATCATCAAACATCAAATGCTGACGTCATCAAAGATCATAGGACTCAATATGACATCATCAAAGATCAAAGGCAGCTGCCTCTTCATGCTGTGGCTGTCTCCTCATGAGGCAGCAACTCTCTGTTGAGAAGAAGAAGAAAAAGGCGATTTGACCAGGACACGAATTCAACAAGGAGGAATGGAGGTGGGAAGTGAGGAAGACGAAGTCTGGAGCACGGTGGAGTCTAAAAGAAAGAAAAGTAGACATCAAGAAACTCAATCAAGTACTGTTATCAAGTGTTGAGGAATCAGAGGATGAACGATCCCGGAATGAACAGAAGGAGTGGAAAGTAATCATTAAACTTATTCAGGAAGGGGTATCATTTCGTGAGTGGAACCCAGTTAAGCTCACAAATGCAATTAATGGGTTACTTGGAAAAGTTTTAAATACAAGTGTTCTTCGTAGTGGTTCTTTGCTGGTTGCATGTAAAGATAGTGTTCAACAAGGAAAAGCAATCAGAGTCAATAACATGGAGGGGAAAAAATGTGCAGTGTTCAGTATTAGAAGGAAATAAGGCAATGAGAGGAGTGATATCGGGCATTTCAACGGCTGTCTCAACTGATGAAATAATGAGGAACTTAACTGGAGCAAAAGTGATAGAGGTACAGAGATTGAAAGCTAATAGAAATGGAGAAAATGTGATAGTCTGCCAGTAATGTTAAAATTTGATGAAACAAGACTGCCAAGTAAGGTGTCTATTGGCTACATGAGCTATGAAGTCAGAATTTAAGTTCCTCTTCCACTTAGATGTTTCAAATGTTAAAAGTTTGGTCATGTTGCAGCATAGGATATGCAAAGGTAGACAATGATGTGCCAGATGCTTCAGTGAACATGAATATGGCAAGTGTGAAAGAGGAGCCAAATTAAAGTGCTGTAACTGCGGTGGTGAACATAGCTCTGCATATCGAGGTTGTGAAGCCAGCAAAAGAGCAGCAGAAATTCAGCAGATAAAAGTCTCCCAGGGACTAGCAAATGCAGAAGCTGTGAAAAAGGTGCCAGCTAAAAAAGTGGGAGTGGACTCGAATAGGGAAAGTGTGCAGACTTGCAGTGCATGCAGTAGAATTAAGGGAGATAATTATTAATATAATTTTGTCTTATTTGTGGTAGATGTGATAAACTGCACTATGCAGACTTCCAAGAAAACAGAAAAAATCAAAATTGTGAAAGCAGCAGAAAAATATCTTGGCATTAAGGGTCTACAGTGGGAAGCAGTTGAAGACTTGTTAAGTGGGGGACCTTTAAGTTCAAAGACATTATGGGCTGGTGGATCAACCAGCCTAAAAGAAGAAGAAGAATGAGACGCAGATACGAGATTAAAAAAGAACGTCACAAAGCTATGAGGAAAACATCATAAAGCTATGAGGAAAACGTCACAAAGCTATGAGGAAAACATCACAAAGCTCTGAGGAAAATGTCACAAAGTGATAAGGAAAACATCACAAAGCTATGAGGACAAAGCTATGAGGAAAACGTCACAAAGCTATGAGGAAAACGTCATAAAGCAATGAGGAAAATGTCACAAAGCTATGAGGACAAAGCTATGAGGAAAACGACACAAAGCTATGAGGAAAACATCACAAAGCTATGAGGAAAACGTCACAGGACACAGTTCAAGGACAGATAATTTTTTCACACGTATAGTAGAGTCATTTTTGGGGGTTTCGTGACCAACCTCCCAGGACCTTTTTTTCTCACTGGATTTAGCATTCTAGACCCATTTTAATGAAAATAAGCTCCCATGTACCTCCCAAAAATTACGGGAAACCTTTTTTTTGCCCAAAATTCAAAATGGCCACCAAAATGCATACCACCACCTATATCTCAGTAACTAATTCAGCTAGGAGGTTGATTTTGGTGTCTAGACATAGGTTTTTGGGGTCAAACATTCCATTAATGCTATTAGTTTACTTGTGAAACAAACCCATCACGATGAAATCCAATATGGCCGCCAATATGGCCACCGATTAACATTTTTTTTGTTTCTTGACTACTAAGGCACCTAGAAAGCTGATGTTGGTGTCAAAACAGAGGTTTAAGGGGTCATACTATCTGTTTATTCCAATAAAAGTGTGTTTAAATGATTACATAATCGAGAAATCCAAGATGGCGGCCGGCTGTCATTTTCACATGCAATGGACTTTTTCATATCCGTCACCAAATGAGCTAAAAATGTCAAATGAGGTATCCTTACATTCATTTTTAATAATTATTAGAAAGCTCCTGCATTGATTCAGTGATTTCACTGAGGAACACTTGGGTAATCCCCTTAGGATTCCCGGAATCCTATGCTTGATTCATTGATTCCTTTTTGCATAGCAAGAGAGAGGATGCAGTGATTTTGTAACGTCTGTTCTGCCATAATATGTAGTCCTAATCTTTCCAATTTAACCAAGGTTGCCAGGTATGTATAAATTTAGCTTTAAACTTATCTGGAGAGGTTAGAATTCTGAATCTTGTTCCATACTGTATAGTCAGGTAATGTTAGCATATTGACCATGCTGCTTGCTTAATGCTACCATAATGACAGTAGACAGTACAAGGGCCTTTGACTCTAGGTCTTGTCATCCCTCCTTTTTCTCTCCTTTGTTCTGATAATGACAAATTTGTTTTTGTTTTCAGACACTTATTCATATAAAGTGAGGGATAAAATGGATCCTGCAAGTGACAACGATGAATTACCATCAACGTCTTCCGGTGAATACGAATGCATTCTACGTTGTGGTCAACCATGTACCAAAAGTGACTCTTTGGATAATACCAAGGACCAAAAATGGAATTCAATTCGTGAAAAAACTCTACGATGGAAAGGACTTGATTGGTTTCACTTTTGGTACATGGTTGACCACAACGTAGAATGCATTTGATGGTGACCCAGGAGACAGACGCTGACACGAGTAGATATCAGACAATTATTCTTTATAATAAGTGAGTGTGGTGCGTGAGTGAATGAGTGTGTGGATGTCTGGTCACTGGAGCTGAGCGTTTCCGGTGGCGACCTGGCAACCCTGGAACACACAAGCACAAACAATTACAGCTGTTCGTGAAGATGGAAGATCTGCAGATAGTAACGCTTACTTGCAGGTGCCACAGGATATGTCTTGCTGGCTCCGAGTGCCCGTGCGAAGCGGTGCTCGTGGTGCTCGATGTAGCGGAGGTGAGGAGGAACTCCGAGGAGGAGGAGGTGATGCCTCGTCAGCTGGGGTGGTTTGTCCGCTGCCAGGGAGGTCCACCTGTGCACAGGGGAAAAGGCTAGGAGAAGATGAATGTTGAGGTTGCTTATGTGGCTTGGCTTGACGAGAGGTCCTAGTCTTGGCTTTGGCTTGAGGTCGTAATCTCGGCTCATTGCTGGGCAAAGGCGACAGATGACTCCGTGCTGAGCCGTCAGTGGTTTTGGCCTTTAAAGGCCACTGATTGACACCTGCCGGTGTGTGTGCAGCTGATGATGATGATGATGATGATGATGACGGCCCAGCGGCCGCCATGACAGTGCTCCCCCCTCTAGAGGTGCCTCCAGGCACCTGCCCAATCCTACCTGGATTCGCCCGATGGAAATCGCGGATCAGCTGCTTGTCGAGGATCAACGCTGGGCGAATCCAAGAGCGATGTTCAGGACCAAACCCCTCCCAGTCCACCAAATACTGAAGACCTTGGCCCCGCCGGCGGACATCCAAGATGGCAGTCACCCCCCAGGCCGGATGGCCCTCGATCATCCTCGGGGGGGCAGGAGCCGTGGGAGGTGGGCACAGAGGGTTGGAGATGTACGGCTTGACATGGGAGACATGAAAGGTGGGGCAGATGCACATGGAAGGGGGGAGAGCAAGACGCACAGGCACAGGATTGACAATACGAGAAATAACGTAGGGGCCGATGAAGCGCTTGGTTAGCTTGCGCTTCTCAGCCGGCACACTAATGTTCCTAGTGGACAACCAGACCTTTTGACCCACCTTAAAGTCCGGGGCGGGTCTCCTGTGGCGGTTGGCCACCTGGATGTTGCGTTCTGTGGTTCTCAGAAGGGCTCTGCGGGTGATGGACCAGACCCGCCAACAACGCCTGCCGTGGGTCTGCACTGAAGGAACCGCTACCTCCTTCTCCTCCTCTGGGAACAGTGGTGGATCAAACCCTAGAGACGCCTTGAAGGGGGACATCCCTGTAGCAGAGGAAACCGTGGTGTTATGGTCGTACTCGATCCAAGGTAAATACGTGCTCCAAGAAGAGGAGCAGGAGGAGATAACACAGCGCAGCGCAGCCTCCAGCTCCTGATTTGCACGCTCGCACTGGCCGTTGCTCTGCGGGTGGTACCCAGAGGAGAGGCTGGCTGTGGCCCCCAGCACTGTGCAAAACGCCTTCCAAATTTGGGATACAAACTGTGGTCCTCGGTTCGAAACAATGTCAGCGGGGATGCCGTGAAGATGGACCACATGTTGGACAAGAAGGTCTGCCGTCTCCCGCGCCGAAGGCAGCCCCCGGAGAGGCACAAAATGGGCCGCCTTAGAAAAACGGTCCACAATCGTCAAAACTGTAGTAAAGTGATCGGAGGGAGGCAGGCCGGTTACAAAGTCCATGGCAACATGGGACCAGGGGCAAGAAGGAACGGGCAAAGGGTGCAGAAGACCCGCCGGGGGGGATAATGATGTTTTCCCAGTAGCGCATTGAGCGCAGGCCCGGACACAACTGTTGACATCCTTTCTCAACCCTGGCCACCAGAAGGTCCTCTGGAGGAGATCAGTGGTCCGACCCACACCCGGATGGCACGCCAGTTTGGACGCGTGGCCCCATTCAATTACCTGGCCCCTGATAGAGCGGGGAACGAACAAGCGACCCGGGGGACCCCCACCCGGATCAGGCTCTGTCTCCTGCGCTCTTCGGACCCTCTTGCAGATACCCCAAGACAGTGCACCCACCACACAAGAGGACGGCAGGATGGTCACCTCCTGATCTTCGGTGGATGGTGCGTTGAACTGCCGCAAGAGGGCGTCGGGCTTACCATTCTTGCTCCCCGGCCGGTAGGTGATGGTAAAGTTAAAGCAGCCGAAGAAATGCGACCAGCGGGCCTGGCGTGCGTTCAAACGCTTAGCCGTCCTGAGGTACTCAAGGTTGCGGTGGTCAGTCCAAACGACGAACGGCTGGGCAGCCCCCTCCAGCCAGTGTCTCCACTCCTCCGGGGCGAGTTTCACAGCCAGCAGCTCCCTGTCTCCTATGCAGTAATTCCTTTCTGCGGGCCTCAGGCGATGGGAGAAGTAGGCACACGGTCGAATCTTGCCATCCACTGGAGAGCGCTGTGAGAGAACGACCCCCACTCCCGAATCAGAAGCGTCCACCTCCACCAGGCACTGCAGCTCCGGGTCCACCTGGGTCAACACACGGGCCGAAGCGAACTCCTCCTTAAGTTTCCCGAACGCCACGGCAGCCTCCTCACTCCAACGAAAAGGGGTCTTAGGGGAAGTGAGAGCAGTCAGGGGGAGGGCGATGTTTCCAAAATTAGGCACAAAACGACGGTAGATATTGGCGAAGCCCAGGAACCCCTGTAACTGTTTCCTGGACGTGGGCGTGGGCCAATCCACCACCGCCTTGACCTTGGCCGGGTCGGGGAGCACCTAATTCCGGGCGATGATGAAACCAAGGAAAGAGGTCCAGTCAGTGTGGAATTCGCACTTCTCTGCCTTGACGAACAGCTGGTTCTCCAGGAGGTGCTGCAGGACCCGTCGCACATGCACCTGGTGTTCCTCCAACGTGTGTGAGAAGATGAGTATGTCATCGAGGTAGACAAACACGAAGGAGTTGAGGAAGTCCCGAAGAATGTCGTTTATGAACCGCTGGAAAACGGCCGGAGCGTTGGTTAACCCAAACAGCATCACTAGGTATTCAAAATGTCCACTTGGGGTCCGAAAAACCGTCTTCCACTCACCGCCTTCTCTGATACGCACCAGGTGATAGGCGTTACGCAGGTCTAACTTGGCGAACCAGGACGCCCCCTGGAGGGAGTCAAAGGCGATGTTCATCAAGGACAGAGTATATTTATCCTTGACCGTGATCTCGTTGAGACCCCGGAAGTCGATGCAGGGGCGTAGCGAACCGTCCTTCTTCCCCACGAAGAAGAACCCAGCACCCATGGCCGAGGACGAAGGGCGGATGATACCAGAAGCCAGAGACTCCTTGATGTAAGTATCCATGGCCTCGCACTCCGGGGCGGACAGGCTGTACAGGCGGCTCGCCGGAAGAGGAGCCCCAGCCTTGAGGTTGATCGCACAGTCATACAGACGGTGGGGGGGAAGGGACAGCGCCCGTGACTTGCTGAATACTGACCCCAGGTCGTGGTAGACTTCAGGTACCTTGGACAGGTCCGGGGGTGGCGTCGAAGGTAGAGGCACCGAGACCGAAGGGGCACACGCCGCAGATTGTAGGCAGGCACTCAGACAGAACGAACTCCACGCTGTAATACTCCCAGCTTGCCAGTCAAAGGTGGGGTTATGAAGCCGGAGCCAGGGGTACCCCAGGATGATGGGTGAGGAGGAGATGGGCAAAATTAAGAACCTAATTTCCTCTCTGTGATTCCCAGAGACTATAACAGACACAGGGGCTGTCTGGTGGGAAACAGATGTCAGTGACGCCTTGGACATGGTGACGACATAGAGGTTGACAGCTGAGGCCCATCTGGGTTGCCAGGTCTCTGGAGATAAAATTTTGCTCAGCTCCAGAGTCACCTAAGGCATGTGTGGAGTGTTCCTTGTGTTTGTGTAGTAACCTAATGGGAATGCAACAACTAGTGAGGGGTTTTTTTTGTTTTTTGTCCGTGAATCCCCCTACTGTGATCCACGGACCGCCCCTTTTAACCGATTCGGGCATTCAGCAACCCCATGAGACCCACTGCCACAATAAAAACATAGGCCCAGATCCCTGCGGCGCTGTCTTTCTGCTGCTGACACTCCCGATTGCCTTATTATCATATCTTCTTGCTCCGGAAGTTCCTCTGGCGAGGGTAGAGTGAGAAGGGGAGAGCTAGTGGAGTGAGGGCGGGGTTTACTCGAACGGAAAGCTATCCGCCGTTCGGCCGCTTGCTCCTTTAGTCTACTGTCCAGGCTAATGGTGAGGGCAATTAACTCCCCTAACTTGTCTGGTTTGTCCCGTGCCGCTAGCTCATCCTTCAATTCGGAGCTAAGACTGCGGAGGAAGATACCACAAAGCGCTGGCTCCCCCCACCCAATCTCAGCGGCTAACACCCGGAAGTCAATGGCGTAATCAGCGGTGGATCTACTGCCCTGCCGCAGACTTAGCAGCCGTTCAGTTAACACTGCGCCCCGGTCTGTATGGTCAAACACTTCCATAAACTCTGCCAAGAACTGCTGGTAAGTTAAAACAGGATAACCTGGTTTAGCCATAACTGTGTAGGCCCAGTCTAAGGCTCTACCCCCCAACAGGTTGATGATATATCCTATTTTACTCGGGTCTGTGGCAAAGTCCCCCGGGACGCGGAGAAACACTGATTCACACTGAAGTATAAATCCTCGCGCTTCCCCGAGTTTTCCGCTGAAGCAGGCGGGGGTTGGCACGGGAGTGAGATGATGTGTAGATGGTACATTAGCTTGGCTAGTAGGTGCGCCTACAGGGGTTGAAAAAACCCCGGTTGCCGGGGGAAACGTCTGGCGTCCTTCCAGACAATCCAGCTGGCTATTAACCTGTGTTAGTTGGTTGAGAATGACTGTCTGTTGGTGTGCAATCATGTCTACTCGGGCGCTAAGAGTGTTTAGCCTGCGCGACAGCGCGCTGTCCGCTGGGTCAACTTGACGGAGTCGTACTGACATGTTTTTGGACCCAGGAGACAGACGCTGACACGAGTAGATATCAGACAATTATTCTTTATTAATAATAAGTGAGTGTGGTGCGTGAGTGAATTAGTGTGTGGATGTCTGGTCACTGGAGCTGAGCGTTTCCGGTGGCGACCTGGCAACCCTGGAACACACAAGCACAAACAATTACAGCTGTTCGTGAAGATGGAAGATCTGCAGACAGTAACGCTTACTTGCAGGTGCCACAGGGTATGTCTTGCTGGCTCCGAGTGCCCGTGCGAAGCGGTGCTCGTGGTGCTCGACGTAGCGGAGGTGAGGAGGAACTCCGAGGAGGAGGAGGTGATGCCTCGTCAGCTGGGGTGGTTTGTCCGCCGCCAGGGAGGTCCACCTGTGCACAGGGGAAAAGGCTAGGAGAAGATGAATGTTGAGGTTGCTTACGTGGCTTGGCTTGGCGAGAGGTCCTAGTCTTGGCTTTGGCTTGAGGTCGTAATCTCGGCTCATTGCTGGGCAAAGGCGACAGACGACTCCGTGCCGAGCCGTCAGTGGTTCTGGCCTTTAAAGGCCGCTGATTGACACCTGCCGGTGTGCGCGCAGCTGACGATGATGATGATGATGATGACGGCCCAGCGGCTGCCATGACAGTCACAATGCGACTCGGCTTTGACAGCCGGAAGTCCCGTTGTGACGCTGTCAAAATAAGAACCCTGAACGGCCATATGAAAAACCCAGAAATGAGAACAGGGAAAATACTGGACAGCCCGAGCGCGAATAGAATCAGCGCTCAGGCCATAACAGTTTTTTTTCTTTAAAATTCATTTTTCTTATTTTAATCTTCTTTTTCTTTAAATCATCGTGCAAGAAGATTTTGTTTGAATTTTCTCTAAGCTTAAACCAACTCATTTAAGCCACATACATCAGAAGAAGCGGGTCTGTGGCATGTTCTATTTCATTTTGACTCTCTGATGGAACTTTGCATAATGAATCAATTCCTTCTTCAGTGAGAAGACCTCGCCAGCTTGCTGACAACAGCCCGATCTCGATCTCAGGAGCACGGCCTTGTGGGAGAATCGGTCTCTCTGCCTCTCCATCAACAGAATCCACGGAGATCCAGCTGAACCAAGGTTGGCACGTGGGGCCCTGCTGCCACCAGGGACATGATCTGATTCTGGCTGACGGTCTGTTGCTATTTAATTTACACTCAATTCTTCAGAATATTCCTGGTATAAGTTCTTTAAACTTAATTTCATGCAAACCACCATCAGAATTTCAAAATGTATGCTGTCTTTCATTAATCTACGTCCTTTTTCAGAGTAAAACAAATTTTCTAAATTTTTATAAGTTAATCATCATTTTCCTCATAAAATTGCATCCACTTTTCATAACCAATGCTATTTTATGGTTTTCCAATTTCCAGTATACTGACAAATTAAACTATGCTTCATTTGGTTCCACAACGGTTTGATTCCTAAGTAACTCAGTAACAGTCTATGATGCCCATGATACATGTTAATTCTCTGTTTTTAAAGTTATTCAAATATGTTAACCAATTCTGACATTTCTTACTAAACCATCGAAAGACATATTCAATTCAATTCAATTCAATTTTATTTATATAGCGCGGAATCACAACACAGGTTATCTCAAGGTACTTTACAGAAAAGAGTGGGTTTAAGCCACGCTCTCAAATTTACAGAACCCAGCAGAGACCCCTAAGAGCAAGCACTGTGGCGACACAGGTGAGGAAAAACTTCCCTTTAAAGGGCAGAAACCTCAAGCTTGGAACCATAGCTCATAGAGGACGGCCATCCGCCTCGACCGGCTGGGTTGAAAAAAGAAGTAAAAAGTAGGAGGCCTGGCAGTAGCCACATTCAAAACTAACATAACAAATACAATATTCAAAACCAGACATTCCAGTATCAAGCCTGGTTAGGCTGCACATGCGAGTGAAGGCCTGGCAGTGGCAACATTTTTAACTATAGGCCTTATCAAAGAGAAAAGATCTCAACTAACTCTTGAATAAAGAACTCAGAACTCAGAACTCAGAAAAGATTTATTGCCAAGTACATTACCAGTAAACAACTGATAACATACGAGGGATTTGACTTGACACAGAAAACGAGAAAAGAGAGAAAAGAGAGAGTGCCTGCCTCCCGAACTGAACTGGGAAGATGGCTCCACAGAAGGGGAGCTTGATAACTAAAAGCTCTACCTCCCAATCTACTTCTGGAGACCTTGGGGACCACCAGTAGTTTGGGATTTTTGGGAGTGCAGAGCTCTGGTTGGCTGATAGGAAACTATGAGTTCTTGCAGGTAGGAAGGAGCCATACCATTAAAGGCTTTAAAGTTAGGAGTAATATCTTGAATTCAATTCTATATTTTATTGAGAGCCAGTGTAAAGAAACTAAAACTGGGGTAATGTGATCTCTTCTCCCTGTTCTCGTCAGGATATGTGCAGCTGCATTCTGAATGAGTTAGAGAAACTTTATGGACTTATTAGGACAACTTGATAAAAGTGAATTACAGTAGTCTAGCCTAGAGGTGATAAAGGCGTGGACAAGTTTCTCTGCATCTTTATGAGACAGGATGGGCCTAATTTTAGAAATATTATGCAGATGGAAGAAGGCAGTATTAATTGTTTGTGACATAACGCACGGCTCAGGAGACGCACACACACAGGCTCAGAGTAGTTCAAACAGTTTATTAACAACAGGCGTGAATGAGTGAGTGTCTGCGGGATGTAAATGTATTGGTGGCGGTGTCTGCTTCAGGCACAGAGGCAGGAGACCGTACAGCCGGGCAACCCTATGGGAAAAGCACAAGGAGAGGGTGACGGGCATACACCAACACAGGAGGAATAATGGCAAGAGAAGGACTTACTTGGATGGAATGGATAGCTGGCACAACAAGGGATGAGACCCGGGAGACAGCCACCTGGAGAGCTCGGTGCAGCAGCGAGGAATAGGCGATGGAGAGGCGTCGTCCGCCGCCGGGAAATCCACCTGTGCACAGGGGAGCAGACTGGAGAAAAAGGAGGTAAGGGCTTCTTACCAAAATGTTTGAGCTGAAGTTTGAGAATGACTCACAGCGGTGAGGAACGAAGTCTGACGGCTTCAGGCCGAAGCTCAGGGCGAGACGGCTTTTATCCCTCGCCGTTGATGACGAGCAGGTGCGCGAGCAGGTGGCGCCGCTGATGAATGGCACGGCGTGACAGTACTCCCCCCTCTAGCAGCGCCTCCTGGCGATGGCTTATCTGGGTGCGCTCGGTGGAAGTCCGCGATGAGCGATGGGTCCAACACAAATGACGAGGGTACCCACTGTCGATGCTCGGGCCCATAGCCCTCCCAGTCCACCAAGTACTGCAACCCACGACCCCGGCGCCGAGAGTCCAGGATGGAGGCGACGGACCAGGCCGGATGGCCATCAATCATCCGGGGCGCGGGTTGCGCAGCAGGAGGGGGGCAAAGGGGGTCGGTGACTGCCACCTTCACCTTCGACACGTGGAAGGTGGGGTGTATGCGGAGGGAGGGGGGAATAGCCATGCGCACAGCCACCGGGTTGATGATCCGGGTGATGGGATAGGGACCCATGAACCGCTGTGCCAGCTTCCTCCTCTCGCCCTTCAATGTAACGTCCTGGGTCGACACATAAACTTGTTGCCCAACTCTGTACGCCGGGGCAGGTCTTCTGTGCTGGTCCGCCACGGTCCTGTTGCGCTCCGCTGTGCGTAAAAGCGCACTACGCGCGGCAGCCCAGATGGAGCGGAACTGCCTGAGATGCGCCCTAACTGAGGGGACAGTTACCTCGCTCTCCTGCGCTGGAAACAGCGGGGGGTCGTAACCCAGGGACGCCTTAAAGGGGGACATCCCCGTTGCAGAAGAGCGGGCGGTGTTGTGGGCGTACTCAACCCAGGCAAGATGGTTGCTCCAGAACGTAGGTTTGGATGTGGTCACACAGCGGAGCGCAGCCTCCAGCTCCTGGTTGGTCCGCTCACACTGCCCGTTGGATTGGGGGTGATGGCCGGAGGTGAGGCTCACCTTGGCTCCGATGGCGTTACAGAATGACCTCCAAACCTCAGAGGAAAATTGGGGGCCCCGGTCCGAGACCACGTCCACCGGAATCCCGTGCAGCCTGACCACGTGTTGGACGAGGAGATTTGCCGTCTCCAGGGCAGTAGGGAGACCTCGCAGGGGGACGAAGTGCGCTTCCTTGGAGAAACGGTCCACGATGGTCAGGATGGTGTCAAAGGAGTTGGAAACGGGGAGTCCGGTGACGAAATCCAACGCGATGTGCGACCAGGGCCTGCCAGGGACGGGCAGGGACTGGAGCAGACCCGCTGGAGGGGCATTTCCCGACTTGCAGGTGGCACAGATTGGGCAAGCCCGGGCATAGCGGGCTGCGTCCCTCCGCAGGCCTGGCCACCAAAAGGACCGTTGGAGGAGGTTGAGCATCCGGGAGGTGCCGGGATGACAGGTGAGCCGGGAGGTGTGGAGCCAATGGATGACCTCTCCTCGGACTGCAGATGGCACGAACAGTCTTCCCTCCGGTCCGCCGCCAGGATCAGGTTCCACCTCCTGCGCCTTCCGGATCTTGCTCTCGATGTCCCAGGAGATGGCTCCCACGACGCACGACCTGGGCAGGATGGTGTGGGGCGTCTCCTCAGCCTCCACGGGGGTGAACTGCCTAGAGAGGGCGTCAGGCAGGCCGTTCTTGGAGCCTGGCCTGAAGGTGATGGAAAAACGGAACCTGGCGAAGAACAAAGACCAGCGCGCCTGGCAGGCGTTCAGGCGCTTGGCAGATCGTAAATACTCTAAGTTCTTGTGGTCCGTCAGGACTACGAACGGCAGGTCCGCCCCCTCTAGCCAGTGGCGCCACTCCTGTAAGGCGAGTTTGATGGCCAGGAGCTCTCTGTCCCCCACATCGTAGTTCCTCTCCGCCGGGGACAAGCGCCGGGAGAAGAAGGCGCAGGGTCGTTTGGCGCCATCGTCAGGCGACCGCTGGGATAGAACTGCCCCCACTCCCGTGTCCGAGGCGTCCACCTCCACGATGCACTGCAGCGCGGGGTCGACCTGGCGAAGAACCCGGGAGGAGGAGAATTCCGCCTTCAGCGCCTTAAAGGCAGCAGCGACCTCTTCGGTCCACCGGAAAGGGACCTTCGGGGATGTGAGGCGGGTCAGTGGTCCGACGATGGAGCTGAAGTTGGGGACAAAGCGGCGGTAGAAATTGGCGAAGCCAACAAACTGTTGCACCTGCTTCCGGGATGCGGGAGTAGGCCACTCCACCACCGCCTTCACCTTCTCTGGGTCTGGGAGCACCTGGTCTTGAGAGATGATGAATCCCAGGAAGGATGTGGTCCTAGCGTAGAATTCACACTTTTCAGCCTTCACGTAGAGCCGATTCTCCAGCAGTCTTTGGAGGACCCGCCTCACATGGACCTGGTGCTCGTCCTTGGACCTGGAGAAGATAAGGATATCGTCCAGGTAGACGAACACGAAGAGGCCGATGAAATCCCGGAGGACGTCGTTGATGAGGCGCTGAAAGACGGCAGGAGCGTTGGTTAACCCGAACGGCATGACCAGGTATTCAAAGTGGCCGTTCGGGGTACGGAAGGCTGTCTTCCATTCATCTCCCTCCCGGATCCGGACGAGGTGGTAAGCGCTGCGTAGATCCAGCTTGGTAAACCAGGTCGCCCCCTGGAGGGAGTGAAAGGCAGTGTCCATGAGGGGCAGGGTGTAACGGTCCCTCTCAATGATGTCGTTGAGCGCTCGGTAGTCTATGCAGGGGTGGAGGGATCCGTCCTTTTTCCCAACGAAGAAGAACCCTGCCCCCACGGGTGACGATGATGGGCGAATTATCCCAGCGCTCAGTGATTCCTTCAGGTAGGTGTTCATTGTCTCCTTCTCCGGCGCAGACAGGCTGTAGAGCCGACCAGAAGGTAGGGGAGCCCCCTGGCGGAGGTTGATGGCACAGTCATAGGGCCGATGAGGGGGAAGAGACATAGCTTTCGTCTTGCTAAACACCATACCCAGGTCGTGAAATTCCGGAGGCACCAGAGACAGGTCCGGAGGTGCTGTGTCCGTCACAGGGGGAGCAGCGGACGGGGAGCAGGCAGCGGACTGAAGGCAGGTGCCCATGCAAAACGTGCTCCATGCTGATACCCCAGCTGACTTCCAGTCCAGGACAGGGTTGTGGAGGTGTAGCCAGGGATACCCCAGGATGACGGGCGACACAGAGTTGGGCAGGACGTAAAAAACCATCTCCTCCCGGTGGTTCCCTGAGATGATGACTGGGACGGGAATGGTCTGATGTGAAACTCTCCCAAGGGAGGCACGAGAGAGATTGACCAGGGAGATGGGGTTTCTCAGTGCCTGACAGCGGATGCCCAATCGGGTTGCCAGGCCTTGTGAAATGAAGCTGCCTTCTGCGCCCGAATCCACCAGTGTGTGGGTGAGGTGCCCAGTGGGGTTGTGGCAGAAACGGATGGGCAGCTTCAATTGGGTGAGGGGATTTTGCCGATTGACGTCCGCGAGGCCCCCTACAGTGACTCGCGGACCCCGCCGTTTGGCTTCTGTGGACAAAGCTCTACCGTGTGTTGACTGTCTCCGCAATACATGCAGAGACCCAACTCACGGCGGCGTTGTCTCTCTGCCGGGGAGAGCTTTGTCCAGCCCGTCACCATCGGCTCCGACTCCTCGGGGCGCGATGATGGCGGCGTCGCCAGGGGGCGAGCTTGGGACAGGCGCAGCGAGGCTCCCCGAGGGCGAGAAGCAGACGGCTTCCGTCCTGAGGAGCGCTCGCGCAGCCTGTTGTCCAAGCTGATGGCTAGTGAGGTTAGCTCCGCTAGTGTTCCGGGGATATCCCGTCCAGCCAGTTCATCCCTCAGATCATTATTGAGGCTGCGGAGGAACAGGCCGCAGAGAGAACGTTCGTCCCAGCCCAATTCCTCCGCCGCTACCCGGTAGTCGATAGCATAGTCCGCGGCCGACCGGCTTCCCTGCTGGAGAGCGAGAAGCCGATCGACCTGGACCGTCTCGGTGCGAGAATGATCAAACACCTCCAGGAAGCGCCTCACGAACTCGTCATAGGTGAGGGTGGCATAACTGGGTCTCGCCATTATAGCGTAGGCCCAAGTTAAAGCGCGCCCCTCCAGGAGATTCCCTATGTAGCCGATTCGGCTGTGATCTGAAGGGAAGTCTCCGGGCACACGGTCAAACACGGACTCACACTGCATCACGAACCCCCGCGCTCCGCCGAGCTTTCCGCTAAAGCGAGCGGGGGTCAGAATTGGTGTGAGTCGGGCCGGTGCCACCGGAGCCGGCTGGATGGCCACAGGAACAGCAGGAGCTGCGCCACCCTGAGGAGCCGGGGGGAACGGCTGCTGGGGGTCCAGGCGGTCCAATCGGTTAGTTATTATTACCAATTGATTCAGGATCACCTGTTGTTGATAAGCGATTTGATCCACTCGAGCCTCGAGAGTGGTAAGCCGGTGTGCGAGCCCGCCGTCTGCCGAGCCGCTCTGCTGAAGCCGTACTGACATAACATAACGCACGGCTCAGGAGACGCACACACACAGGCTCAGAGTAGTTCAAACAGTTTATTAACAACAGGCGTGAATGAGTGAGTGTCTGCGGGATGTAAATGTATTGGTGGCGGTGTCTGCTTCAGGCACAGAGGCAGGAGACCGTACAGCCGGGCAACCCTATGGGAAAAGCACAAGGAGAGGGTGACGGGCATACACCAACACAGGAGGAATAATGGCAAGAGAAGGACTTACTTGGATGGAATGGATAGCTGGCACAACAAGGGACGAGACCCGGGAGACAGCCACCTGGAGAGCTCGGTGCAGCAGTGAGGAATAGGTGATGGAGAGGCGTCGTCCGCCGCCGGGAAATCCACCTGTGCACAGGGGAGCAGACTGGAGAAAAAGGAGGTAAGGGCTTCTTACCAAAATGTTTGAGCTGAAGTTTGAGAATGACTCACAGCGGTGAGGAACGAAGTCTGACGGCTTCAGGCCGAAGCTCAGGGCGAGACGGCTTTTATCCCTCGCCGTTGATGACGAGCAGGTGCGCGAGCAGGTGGCGCCGCTGATGAATGGCGCGGCGTGACAGTTTGCTGTACATGAGAGTTAAAAGACATATCCTGGTCAAAGACAACTCCAAGGGGAGAACTCCTTAAGCGTTGGTGGTGGTAGGATGCGAAAGAGGACAGCTCCTGAAAATCTGGAAGAAGTGGATATAATTCCATTAGGAGGAATGGAGGTGGGAAGCAGGGAAAAGGGAGTACGGCACACGGTGGAGTCTAAAAGAAACAAAACGTATATGTCAAGAAACTCAATCAAGACCGTTATCAAGTGCTGAGGAATCAGAGGATGCAAGGGTTCTTCGTAGTGGTTCGTTGCTGGTTACATGTAAAGATAGTGTTCAACAAGGAAAAGCAATCAGAGCCACTAAGATGGAGGGAAAAAATGTGCAGTGTTCAGTATTGGAAGGAAATAAGGCAATGAGAGGAGTGATATCGGGCATTTCAATGGCTGTCTCAACTGATGAAATAATGAGGAACTTAACTGGAGCAAAAGTGATAGAGGTACAGAGATTGAAAGCTAACAGAAATGGAGAAAAATGTGGTAGTCTGTCAGTAATGTTAAAATTTGATGAAACAAGACTGCCAAGTAAGGTGTATATTGGCTACATGAGCTATAAGGTCAGACTTTACATTCCTCCTCCACTCAGATGTTTCAAATGTCAAAAGATTGGTCATGTTGCAGCGATATGCAAAGGTAGACAACGATGTGCCAGATGCTCCGGTGAACATGAATATGGCAAGTGTGAAAGAGGAGCCAAGTTAAAGTGCTGTAACTGCCGTGGTGAACATAGCTCTGCATATCGAGGTTGTGAAGCCAGCAAAAGAGCAGCAGAAATTCAGCAGATAAAAGTCTTCCAGGGATTAACATATGCAGAAGCTGCGAAAAAGGAGCCAGCTAAAAAAGTGGGAGTGGACTCGAACAGGGAAAGTGTGCAGACTTGCAGTGCATGCAGTAGAATTAAGGAAGATACTCTGGTTGTGGTCTATATTAATCATATATCCCATAACCTACATATGTATAAGCATGTGAGAATGTTTGGTGATTACATATGTAAAGCGACTTCACACCTCAGAACAGGACAAAGGGTCTCAACCGCCAGTGAAGATCAAAGAGCATCCGAGGCACTGCGGTGGAGACCAGATAGGTCGCCCTGACCTCCCAGGGCCAGGTGGAGGGGTACGGAGACAAAGGAGGATAATTAATGGGGGATGTCAGCTTTGTACACGTCTTTTGTTGTGTGTGAGTATAAGTACACAGAGCCGAATGTGTTCGCTCTCTTACTTCTTCTGCTGCTGCACTAGATGAGACTTGTTAGAGGAGCAAAGCTGATAATAAACTTTTATAAGCCACATCGCCTCGTCATTCCGAGCTCTTCTACACTGGTGACCCTGACGTGAGGATGGACCAGAGGCGTTCCCCAGCAATCGACTCATCTGTGGCGACCCAGGCAGACGCCGGCGCCCATGCAGACAGGGGAACAGATGGACGACGTTCCCCCACGGCAGAAGTGATAGAGAGGGCTCAACCGAGCACCAGCACCGCTGTGAGAGCCGAAGGAAGACACTCTCACCCTGCGGACACATCAGTGATGGTCCACACAAATGCCGTCACCGTCAAGCTGCCGGACTTCTGGCAGGAAGACCCCGCCTCGTGGTTTCAGCAAGCTGAAGCCCAGTTTGCACTTGCGGGCATCACGGCTGATGATACAAAGTTCCATCACATCGTCGCCAAACTCGACGCCGCCACTTCGAGATGTGCGCGGAGCATCATCCAGCGGCCGCCGGCCCAGGACAAATACAGAGAACTGAAAGCGACCATCGTGGCGAATTTCGTCCCCTCTGCCGAGGAGAGAGCCGAGAGGATCCTGGCGGTCTACGACCACAGAGGATGCAGACCCAAGGCCCTCATGGAGGACCTGCTGCAACTTAAAGAAGAGGACAATGACAATTTCCTCTTCCAATTTATATTCCTCAGTACGCTGCCGCCACACATGAGAGGGACGCTTGCCAACATGGGATGCAGCACCCAGCAAGACTTCCGCATGCTGGCTCGCGAAGCGCAGCGACTCGTCAACGCCTGCAGGGAACAGACACCCACAGCAGCATCCGCAGACCTCAACGCCGATGTCCGGAGCCACGGGGAGCCATAAACCAATGAGCAGAATCCGCCCGCCATGGCAGCGACACGGCCAAGATGTAACAGACGGAGCGACGTCTGTTATTATCACCACCGCTTCGCCGAGAAGGCTTACAAATGCCTTCCCCCCTGCAAATTCATGATTTCGGGAAGACGCCAAAGCCGAGAACCGTTAACAGCGGCAGTTCTCGGCGAAAAAAGCAAGCTTCTATATGTGACGGACGGACACACCGGCAAGCAGTTCCTCATTGACACGGGAGCTCAACTGAGTTTTATCATGCCCTCCCAAGCAGACCGGGCCATGGGCCCCCGGGGCAATGGAGCGGTGGCAGCCAATGGCTCCATCATCGACACTTTTGGCGAAAGGAACCTGCCCCTCCGCATCCATGGCCGCAACTACAGATGGACATTTGTTGTAGCGGCGGTGAGTTTTAACTTGTTGGGCGCAGATTTTTTGTGCGCACATGGGTTATTAGTCGATCTAGCGAACAGACGCTTGGTTAATGCACTGTCCTTTGCTTCTATTCCCTGCTCAGCTCGAGTTTCTCCACCACCCGTGCAGGCCAGCGTCACTACAGCAGGAGGTAAGTTTGATCAACTCCTCACCCAATTTCCAGCACTCACAATTCCCAAATTCTCAGCTACAGTGGCTAAGCACGGGGTCAAACACTTTATCCCCACAACGGGCCCACCCGTATTCGCCAAAGCTCGGCACTTAGACGCGACCAAGCTCGCCATAGCTCGGGACGAGTTTACCACCCTTGAAAAACTAGGCATTATCAGGCGCTCAAAAAGCCCCTGGGCGTCACCGTTTCACATGGTCCCGAAATCCGACGGTTCTTGGAGACCGTGCGGTGATTACCGCAGATTAAACAATGCAACAGCGCATGACCGCTACCCTATTCCTCACATCCAAGATTTTTCACTACATTTGGCGGGTGCGCGCATTTTTTCAAAAATAGACCTGGTCCGCGGCAATCATCAAGTCCCTGTTAGAGCGGAAGACATTCCTAAAACAGCTGTAATAACCCCCTTCGGTCTTTTTGAATTTTTGCGGATGTCTTTTGGCCTCAAAGGCGCTGCTCAAACTTTTCAGCGGATGATGGACGCAGTATTACGCGACCTCCCTTTCGTGTTCGTCTACCTCGACGATATGCTGGTAGCCAGCTCGTCTGAGGAAGAACACGAACAGCATCTCACTATGGTTTTTCAGAGACTAGAAGAGCACGGGTTAATAATCAATCCAGCCAAATGCAAATTCGACGTGCCACAAATTGATTTTTTGGGACACAGAGTTTCACCGAAGGGGGCAGTCCCACTGCCAGACAAAGTTCACGCAGTAAAAAGTTTCTCACGGCCACAAACGGTCAAATCGCTGCAAGAATTTTTGGGAATGGTTAATTTTTACAACCGTTTCCTCCCCCGCGCGGCTCAGCTCATGCAGCCCCTATATGACGCGCTCAGAAAACAAAAACCTTCCAACGCGGTCGAATGGACCCCGGAGCGCGAACGCGCCTTCGCGGAAGTAAAAAGTGCCCTAGCTAATGCCACATTGTTGGTTCACCCTGATCCCTCGGCCCGCATTGCGCTAACCACAGATGCTTCAGACCTGGCCATAGGGGCGGTGGTAGAACAACACGTCGGCGGAACCTGGCAACCTTTGGCATTTTTCAGCAAATCGCTAAACCAAACTGAGCGTAAATACAGCACCTTTGACAGGGAACTGCTAGCGCTTCATTTATCCATCCGCCACTTCCAGTTCTGGTTGGAGGGGTGGCGTGTCACGGCTTTTGTAGACCACAAACCGCTCACCTTTGCGATGGCTAAAATTTCTGAACCGTGGTCAGGCAGGCAACAAAGACAGCTAGCTGCGATTTCAGAGTTCACCACAGACATTCGACATGTGGCAGGCAAACTTAACGTGGTAGCAGACTGCCTCTCTCGCGCTGTGACATCGCTAGAGCGCGAGGAGACAGATTATACTACCTCAGCCGCAGAACTCTTCGCCAATGCGGACACATACGCAGCCCCAATCCACGTAGGGATAGATTATGCAGCCATGGCGGAGGAGCAAAGTAGTGACGCGGACGTGCGCGCACTCCTGTCTGGACCAACAGGGTTAAGGCTGGAGGAAAGGGGTTTACGCGACTGTGTGCCCCCCCTAATATGCGACATCTCAACCGGCCGACCTCGCCCGGTAGTCCCAGCTGCATGGCGCCGCCGTATTTTCGAATCAATTCACTCCCTCGCGCACCCAGGTGTGCGCGCTTTGGTTAAAATGGTCGCCGAAAAGTTTGTGTGGCCTGGCCTGCGCAAAAACGTAAAAGAATGGGCAAAGACTTTCATTTCTTGTCAGCGCGCCAAAATACACAAACACACAAAAGCTCCTCTAGAGCCTTTTCAAATCCCTGCTAGAAGGTTCGACCGTGTTCATGTCGACCTCGTGGGACCACTACCTTCCTCCCAAGGTTTCACACATCTGTTAACAATGATAGACCGTATTACGCGCTGGCCGGAGGCGGTCCCTCTGGCGTCAACCACAGCGGAGGAAGTCGCTCGCGTTTTTTTGACAAACTGGGTGGCACGTTTCGGCGTCCCATCGGACATCACGTCCGATAGGGGGCCTCAATTTGTCTCGGAGCTTTGGTCAGCCATGGCCAGCAGCTTAGGAGCGACAATTCACCGCACCACCGCTTATCACCCTCAGGCTAATGGGTTTTGCGAGCGTTTTCACAGGTCTCTTAAGGCCGCCCTCAGAGCCTCACTAACGGATACAAATTGGGTAAATAAACTTCCTTGGGTTTTATTGGGGTTGCGTGCTGCACCTAAAGAGGATCTAGACGCCTCCCCAGCAGAATTAGTTTTCGCACAACCTCTCAGGCTCCCAGGTGAATTTTTACCAGAGAACCCAGAGCCAGGGCATCTTCCAGCCCCGAGGTTTTTAGGCAGCAACGGACCGGACTGTCTCCCCGGGCCGGCACATCACTCTTTTCCACGGGTTTTTGTCCCCCAAGCTTTAAAAAACGCTGAATTCGTTTTTGTTAGGCATGAAGCTTTAAAACCAACCTTCCGCCCACCATACGATGGACCATTCAGAGTGCTGGAACCTGGTGATAAGCATTTTGTGCTTGATTTTGGGGACAGAAAAGAAACAGTCAGCATTGACAGACTTAAACCTGCCTTCTTGTTGAGAGACGAGCCTGCACGGTTGGCGAGAGCACCTCGGCGAGGTAGACCCCCCCAAGAGAAAAGACTCAGCCCCCCTGCAGGGAACAAATAATCACTCTCCTTCCCAAGCTGCAGATTCCTTACAGGAGGGTCCCACCAGGACGCCCGAACGGACCCACAGCAGATTTGGAAGAAGATTAAAGCCCAGATGGCACAAGGACTGATGCAAACTTCTCAAAAGTTGTTCACTAATTGTGCTGTAACAGTTTAGGACTGACTTGTGATATTACTATGCTGTTATGATTACCACTGAATTCTCTACAGGAGCATAGCTGCTGGAAAGTTTCTTCTTTGTCAAGAGGTATAGCAGTTAGTATGTCATAATAATTATCTTAAACTGTGAATTTTCCTATTGTCCTTTTCTTAGTCATTTGGGGTTAAAGTGTGCAGACTTGCAGTGCATGCAGTAGAATTAAGGAAGATACTCTGGTTGTGGTCTATATTAATCATATATCCCATAACCTACATATGTATAAGCATGTGAGAATGTTTGGTGATTACATATGTAAAGCGACTTCACACCTCAGAACAGGACAAAGGGTCTCAACCACCAGTGAAGATCAAAGAGCATCCGAGGCACTGCGGTGGAGACCAGATAGGTCGCCCTGACCTCCCAGGGCCAGGTGGAGGGGTACGGAGACAAAGGAGGATAATTAAGTTAATGGGGGATGTCAGCTTTGTATGCATGTCTTTTGTTGTGTGTGAGTATAAGTACACAGAGCCGAATGTGTTCGCTCTCTTACTTCTTCTGCTGCTGCACTAGATGAGACTTGTTAGAGGAGCAAAGCTGATAAACTTTGTGACATGTTTCGGGACCCAGGAGACAGACACTGACACGGGTAAATTAGTGAACAATAATCTTTATTATAGTGAAAGGGTGTGTAGTGCAAATGTGAGAGCGTGGATAGTATCCTGGTCACTGGAGCTGAGCACTCTGGACGGAGACCCGGCAACCCTGGAACATACAGTATAAGCACAGACAATTACTTTTGTCCCACACTAATGACAGACTATCAGTAGTGAGGCTTACTTGGGAGAAGCACAGGTTACGTCCTGCTGAGAACCAGCGGCCGTGCAACGTGGAGGTGAAGGCGTCCGTGAACGTGCTGAGGCTTCCACCTGTGACTGTGGCGAGGACAGGTCTTCCAGAGACTCCGGCTGTGACACCACAGACCGGGACGATGACAAACCAGCTGATGACAAGACCAGTGATTCCACAGAATGTGGTGACGATGACACGACAGATGACGATGACACAAACTCCACCGGTAACGGTGGCCAGTACTCCTGTAACTGATACAGTAACAGTTCAGGAATTTGTGGAGCAAGACGTACCGGTAGTCGTGGTGGTAGCGAACCGCTACGTGAGCGTGTTGGCGTTACCCCGTCAGTTGGGGACGCAGGTCCGCCGCCAAGGGGGTCCACCTGTGCACAGGGATAGAGGTTGGGTGTAGAGTAACAAACAGCTCTCTTACGTGCTTGACTTTGAACAGAAGTCCTAGGCGAGGCAGGAGAGGTCCTTGACGAGGCCAGAGAGGTTCCCGACGAGACAGATCCTGACGAGGCAGCTTCTGACGAGACAGACTCTGACGAGACAGTTTTTGACAAGACAGTTCTTGACGAGACAGACTCTGACGAGTCAGTGTTAGACAAGACAGTTCTTGACGAGATAGTTTCTGACGAGACAAGAGAATACCTTGACGAGGCCAGAGAGCGGAGTTCTGGTTCTTTCTCTGACGAGGAGGACAGACGACTCCGTACTGAGCTGTCAGCAACGCTGGCTTTTAACAGCTGCTGATTAAAACCTGTGGATCTGTGTGCAGCTGGAGATAATGATGCCAATGACGGCCCAGAGGCCGCCATGACACTTTGGTTTATAAGTCACATCGCCTCGTCATTCCGAGCTCTTCTACACTGGTAATTTTGTCTTATTTGTGACAGATGTGATAAACTGCACTGCGCAGACTTCCAAGGAAACAGAAAAAATCAAAATCATTGTGAAAGCAGCAGAAAAATATCTTGGCATTAAGGGGCTACATTGAGAAGCAATTGAGGACTTGTTAAATGGGGGACCTTTAAGTTCAAAGACATCATGTGCTGGTGGATCAACTGCCAATCAAGTGTAGAGGAAGAAGACGAATAATGAGATGAGCCACAGATACGGACTACAGAGACCCAGATACAAGAGTAAAGAAGAAGAAGAATGTCACAGAGCTGGGAGGAGGATGTCATGGGGCTGTGGGGAAACGTCACAAAGCTCTGAGGAAAATGTCACAAAGCGACACACAGAAAGACAATTATAAAGTGTGTGGCGGAAATGCACCTGTAGGCTGGTTGCCAACCGCCAATCAAATCTAAAAGAAGAAGAAGAAAGTGAAGTATGTGGCGGTAATGCACCTGTAAGCTGGTTGGTTGCCAACCGCCAATCAAATCTTAAAGAAGAAGACAACTCCAAGATTCCTAACAGAAAACTTAGAAGCCAGTGCAATGCCATCTAGTGTTATGTTACTAGAAAGAGTACTTCAAGCATGTTTAGGGCCAAGAACAATGACTTCAGTTTTATCTGTATTTAGCAATAGAAAGTTGTAGTTCATCCAGGTTTTAATAAATTTAAGACACTCCTGGAGTGAACCCAAATGGCTGGGATCATCACTCTTATTATCCATCCATCCATCCATCCATCCATCTTCTTCTGCTTAATCCTTTTTGGGTCACGGGGGAGCTGGAGCCTATCCCAGCATCTTTGGATGGACTTCTGTTGGCTACCAACAAACGTGGGGAATACCCTTACGACCCAGTGCTGACCTGGTGAAGGTTCTGGTAGATCTGGCTCCGTTTCACCCCGTTTCCGACCTCTAAAGGCTCGCCTCTGATGCTAACCCAGATGCTAACCCAGAGTAACTGCAGCAGTGAGAAGGTATTCTTTACATCTGGCCATCTGGAGCCGAGGAGAGAAGGATTTAAAAGGAGGACGAACCAACCGAGGCGGCGATTGGGAGCTCGGGCGCGGCGTTGGTGAGAGACGGGGGCCACCTGGATCCAGCAGGACAGTGGTCTGAACCGGTGCTCAATTGCGAGGCCCAGCCGAGGAACGACCAGACTGACGGCGGTCGGTGACGGGGCCTAGACGGGGCCCAGCGGAGGAGCCGCCTAGCCAGACGGCGACGAGTGGCTGTGATCGGTGGATTCCGGCTGCGCCGGCGGTGCACGACACAACTGGCCAGGTAGACGGAGGCAGGCGATAGACGGCGGTGATCTGCGGAGCTGAGCAGCGTCACTCGGCGGAGAAGCTGCGCAGGAGCGGCGGGTCCAGTAGTGACCGAGCTAGTTGAGGCCTAGCCGGATTCTCTGCTTATTTCTATCCACAGGTCAGTAAAATGCCACCCAAAAAAGAGGAAATGGAAGAAATTAAAAAAACTCTGAACTTTGTGTTAGATGAACTGGCCAAAGTGACTAGCCAGCAGGACAAAATATTAGACCTAATACAGGAGGGTACAAGCCCTACATTCAATAATAAAAGAAAAAGACAAAAAAATTATGGACCTGGAGCAACACGGGCGTCTTTTGGAGCAACGCGTTGAGGATCTTGAACAAGGTTCTCGCATTGATAACATAGTTATAAGTGGACTAGACATCAGATATCAGTCGTACGCCCATGCCGCTACAGGACTGAGTGGTGAACATGCTTCCATAAGTGAATCAATGTCCTTAGAAAACCAAGTGCTTCAGTTCCTTAATGATAAAGACATTAAGGTAGAAGCCAATGCGATCTCAGCCTGTTATGCTTTACCGAAGAAAGATAACAAAACAAAGAAATCAATTGTGATGCGCTTTGTGAACAGGAGGGTGAAAAATGACATACTGAGGCAGGCCAAAAAACTAAAGGAAACTCAAGTTTACCTAAATGAACACCTGACAAAAAAAAACGCTGAATTAGCACGGCAGGCACGGATGCTAAAGAAACATAATAAGATACAGTCAACCTGGACAAGAAATTGTAGAATTTGGATTAAACTAAATGGAACACCTGAGCAAGCAAAAAGTATAATGATCAGAGATGCTACTGACTTAGATAAATACAGATGAACACTGACTATGAAACACAGAGTGAGGAAACTCAAACTCTAAAAATATGCCACTATGCTGAACATAAACCACAAGAGATGGAGAATGATATTGATCCTGATAACCACTTTTTCAATAATATTCATAACCACTGTGAATATTACACTGAAAAGCAATTCAAAAGTCAAGTGCAATTAGATGGTAAACTGTCAATAATACACTTCAATAGCAGAAGTCTTAACAAAAACTTCTCACAGATTCAGGACTATTTAAAACAGCTAAACAGAAAATTCACAGCTATAGCAGTCTCTGAAACCTGGCTTAATGCAGACCAGGCTCCCCTGATGGCAATAGAGGGATATCAGATGTTTAACATTAACAGATCTCAAAAAAAGGGTGGTGGTGTTGCACTGTATATTGATGACCTATATAGATGTAAGCTTGTAAATGAAATGTCCTTAGCACTACCAGGGATTCTGGAATGTGTTACTGTTGAGATTGACCTAGACAAAACAAAAAATCTAATCATAAGCTGCATATACAGAACGCCGGGAACTTGCATTGAGACATTCAGAGATAAATTAGTCGAGCTGTACAATAATATTACTAGTAAGAAAATGGTAGCAATTTGTGGAGATTTCAATATTGACCTACTTAATCCACATCAACAAAATGTAGTTACAGAGTTCATGAACTCTATGTACAGCATGAGTCTATATCCCACAATAACACATCCCAGTAGAATCACAGCTCACTCTGCTACACTTATTGACAACCTGTTTGTCAATGTTCTCGACAAGAAAATAGAAAGTGGATTATTGATAAATGATATAAGCGACCACTTGCCAATCTTTGCACTTATCCATGGCCACACGGGGCCCAACCCAGAAAAAATCTCAAAATCGTTCAGACACAAATCACCAAACGCAATCAGTTCTTTTAAAGAGGACTTGCTGAAGCAAGACTGGACAGAAGTCTATGTATCAGATGTAAATGAAGCCTATGACACATTTACAAACATTGTAACCACTCTTTATGAAAAAAACTGCCCATTAGTTAAAAAAAAGCTTAAACACAAATTTACTGACAAACCATGGCTAACCAAAGGACTACAAAAGGCGTGTAAAAAGAAAAATTTATTATATAAAGCTTTCATAAAGAAAAGGACAAAAGAAGCAGAGCAGCGGTATAAAACATACAAAAATAAGTTAACATATATAATAAGATGTAGTAAAAGAGACTATTACAGTAAAGAACTGGAAAAAAACAAAGACAATATTAAAAATACATGGACAATAATCAACAGTATCCTTGGAAATAAAAGCAGAAATACCAGCTACCCAACTAACACTCCAAAAAATAATAAATCGACTCCGAATGTGAATATAGCTTCACCTGCAGATGAATTTAATAATTTTTTTGTTAACATTGGACCTAAACTGGCCCGAGAAATACCCACTACGGTGCCAACAGGTGATTCAATATGCAATAACACTGCTGTAAAAGACACCATCTTCATAAAGAACACAGACGAAAGAGAGGTCATTGAAATTGTTAAATCGTTCAAAAGTAAAACATCTACTGACTGCGATGGTATTGATATGCTACTAGTCAAAACTGTTATCGAATGCATAGTGAAACCACTGACGTATATCTGTAACCTGTCTCTCCAATCAGGTATATTTCCCAATGCAATGAAAATAGCTAAAGTAATTCCAATTTACAAGACAGGCGACAGAGGGGAACTCTCCAACTACAGACCAATTTCACTATTACCGCAATTTTCCAAGATACTTGAAAAAATATTCTATGAGAGAATTGACAACTTCATACTGAAGAATGATTTATTGTGTGAGCAGCAATATGGGTTCAGACACAAAAGGACAACAGCATATGCCTTAATGGAATTTACAGAAAAAATATCAACAGCCATTGAAAATAAAGAGTATTCAGTTGGAGTATTCCTGGATCTTAAAAAAGCATTTGATACAGTAGATCACAATCTATTATTAAAGAAACTACAAAATTGTGGTATCAGAGGGGTAGCACTGTCCTGGTTAAGAAGTTACTTAAAGAATAGATATCAGTTTGTATGTGTTAACAACAAAAACTCAGAGCTACTGAAGGTCACCTGTGGAGTCCCACAGGGTTCAGTTTTGGGACCATTATTATTCAATATGTATATAAATGATATATGTAAAGTTTCAGAAAAAATGGACTTAATATTGTTTGCTGATGACACTAACCTGCTATGCAGTGGAAACAACTTGGAACAACTTCTGGATACACTCGGAAAGGAATTAGGAAAGCTGAAACTGTGGTTTGATTCAAACAAATTAACGCTCAATTTAAGCAAGACAAAATTTATAGTCTTTAACAACCATCACAACTACCCAGTACCCAAACTCAGTGTAAATGGTGTAGAGATTGAAAGGGTATCCGAAACTAAATTCCTTGGAGTAATAATTGATAACAAACTGTGTTGGAAGCCACATATTAATTATATAAAAGGTAAAGTATCCAAATCAATTGCAATATTACACAGAGTGAAAAATTTGCTGAATCAACCCACACTATACACCTTGTATCATTCATTAATACTCCCATACATGACATATTGTAATGAAGTATGGGGAAATACATATAAAACAAACATATATCCACTCTTTATGCTTCAAAAGAGAGCTATTAGAATAATCAACAAAGCAGCTTACAGGGAACCAACAAACCCACTTTTTCTTAAACAAAAAACTCTCAAGTTGAAAGATCTGATCGACTTTAAAACCGCAATAATAATGTTCAAAGTGAAGAATCTATCACTGCCCGCAAATATCCAAAAGTTGTTCCAAACAAGGGAGAAACAATATCACTTCAGAGGAACATGTATATTTCAAAAGCCTACAGTGAGAACAACTACCAAGCAACACTGTGTTTCAGTGCAAGGTGTCAGATTATGGAACGATTTTGGACCTGAATTAAAATCATGTACAAAGCTTGGACAATTTAAACAAAAACTAAAGGAAGAAATACTCCAAACATATTTACAAGACGACATGTAAACTCACATAAGGATTGACATTTCCAGCCTGTGTTGTGTTATAGCTTAGTTTTTCTTTTTTCTCTGTGACACTATGTCTTAGATTTGTTTTTGAATAGTAACCGCTTAACTTAGACTAGCTCAGTTTTCTTTTTCTCTCAGTCATATTTTGTCTTAGCCTTGTTTTAAATTGTAATCGCTCTTGTCTTGTTTTCTCTTTTTTCTCCTTTGAATTCTTGGATGGAATATGGGTGGGCAATATAAGCTGCGGCTTCAGCCATCACCCATTTCGGATAACTCGCGTGGAATTGTATAGTAGAAGGAGTCTTTGTCTAATTTGACCTTGTTGTTATATTATACAGTTTCTTTTAACCTGTAATGTACTATCCGAAATAAATTCATTCATTCATTCATTCATTCATTCATTCATTCATTCTTTGGGCAAGAGGCAGGGTACAACCTGGACAGATCGCCAGTCCATTGCAGGGCCAACACAGAGAGACAGACAACCAGTCACTCTCATAGTCATACCTAAGGACAATTTCTTCTTTTTCTTTTAGATTTGGTTGGCAGTTGGCAACCAGCTTACAGGTGCATTACCACCACGTACTTCACTCTATAACATCACTGTATATCTTTGTATCAGGAGTTCTTATTAGGAGTTCTGAACAACTCCCCGTGTGTGAAAAAATTATCCATCCTTGGACTGTGTGTCCTCGGCGGCGTCAATAGAATCCCCAGTTTTCTATAAATTAAGAAATCTCTTGTGTGTGCCTGTGTGTCTGTCACATTTATAGGACATCATAGGATGGCCTATATGGTGATCCTATGATCTCAGGCATTATAGGACTCGTGATGCCGTCATAAAGATATGATGTCTATATGACGGCACATAGAGCATATCATAGGACGGCCTTCTGTCCTGTGGTGATCCTATGAGGCTGTCCTATGATCTGACAGATAGGCATCATAGGACTGTCTATATGACGGTACATAGTGTGTGCCTGTGTGTCACGATGCCGTCATAAAGATATGATGTCTATATGACAGCACATAGACAGATACAGTAGGTATCATAGGACTGTCTATATGACGGCACATAGTGTGTGTCTGGCCTGATGTCCTATCATAGGACTCGTGATGCTGTCATTAAGATATTCGCAATGCCGGCATAAAGATATGATTTCTATATGATGGCACATAGACAGATAAGCATCATAGGACTGTCTATATGATGGCAAATAGTGTGTCTGGCCTGATGTCCTATGACGCATCATAGGCCGTCCTATGAGCTGACAGATAGGCATCATAGGACTGTCTATATGACGGCACATAAGAGTGTGTCTGTGTGTCAGTGTGTCGCGATGCCATATCGTATTGTAATGCAAGAAATCTCTTGTGTGTGTGTTTGCTCTGCGTGTATCTCCCGAACCATTCGTCGGACTGACCTCAGATTTGATACGTGTTTTCCTGAGGTTATGAGGGTGTGCATCCCTGAATTTCAGCCTTTCCAGATATGCAGAAGTTAGGAGGGGAAATCTTTAATGAATGTCCATAGGGGAGCTAGGGGCGTTCATAGCTATGACGTCATAGATGCACAGATGTTGCCATGGTTACTGTTACCAGGCAGACACATCATCAAAGATCAAGGACAGGCATCACTGAATGAGTGGTGACGTCAAAGATCAAAGGCAGGTTTCACCACGGTTACTGTTGCCATGGTAACCATGTCAAAGAACAATGGCAGGCATCACCATGGTTACTGTTGCCATGGTAACAATAACTTTCTACAGGCATGCAGAAATGCTTGCTTACACTTGCTTTCTATGGGCATGCAGAAATGCTTATACTTGGTTTCTACGGGCATGCATGGATATGCACTAGTATAAATTCAAGAAATCTGTGTCTCTGTCATGATCATAGGGCATCATAGGATGGCCTATGATATCTGCATGGTGTCCTATGATGATCCTATGATCTCAGGCATCATAGGACTCGCGATGCCGTCATATAGGACATCATAGGACAGCCTATGAAGTCTGCATAGTGTCCTATGATGATCCTATGATCTCAAGCATCATAGGACTCACAATGCCGTCATAAAGGCATGATGTCTATATGACATCAGACACACATATAGACAGGTGACGTCATATAGACATATAGACAGGTGTCTTTGACTAGGTGATCAACGGCAGGCATCACTCACGATGATCCTATGATCTCAGGCATCATAGGACTTGCAATGCCATCATATAGCTATGTCTACTTGACATCAAACAGACATATAGACAGGTGTCTTTGACTATGTGATCAATGGCAGGCATCACTCACGATCATGTAGACATCAAGGCAGCCATCACTGTATATGACATCATAAAGACGTCAAGGCAGGCATGACATCCTATGATGGAGACATCATAGGAACATCATACTTTGTCAGTGCGTGTCTGTGTGTCACGATCATAGGATGCCTATGATATTCCTATGATGTCTGCATGATGTCCTATGATGTTCCTATGATGTCACCGATCATAGGACCGCCTATGATGTTCCTATGATGTCACCATGATGTCTATATGACAGATAAACCATAAGGCTGCTGTTCCTATGATCTCTACAGGATGTCTATATGATGCCATATAGACTGCAGGACTCGCTAAAAGACATACACTACCGTTCAAAAGTTTGGAGTCACCCAGACAATTTTGTGTTTTCCATGAAAACTCAACACTTTTATTTACCACCATGAGTTGTAAAATGAATAGAAAATATAGTCAAGACATTGACAAGGTTAGAAATAATGATTTGTATTTGAAATAATTTTTTCCTTCAAACTTTGCTTTCGTCAAAGAATCCTCCATTTGCAGCAATTACAGCATTGCAGACCTTTGGCATTCTAGCTGTTAATTTGTTGAGGTAATCTGGAGAATTCTGACGCAATGAGCAAACACATTGTACCATTAGAACACTGGAATGGTAGTTGCTGGAAATGGGCCTCTATACACCTATGTAGATATTACACCAAAAACCAGACATTTGCAGCTAGAAGTCATTTACCACATTAGCAATGTATAGAGTGTATTTCTGATTAGTTTAAAGTTATCTTCATTGAAAAAAACAGTGATTTTCTTTCAAAAATAAGGATATTTCTAAGTGACCCCAAACTTTTGAACGGTAGTATACTGTATATAGACACAGGTAATCAACATAACACAGAACAGTAACAAGCAGGAGAAGAAGTAACAAGCAGGGGCAAACAGACGGCAGGGCATGATTACAGAAAACGGGATGGGCGGGGCTGTACAGATAATCAGACAATAATAATAATAATGCTGATAAAGAGGAAAACCATCATTATCATCATAGCAGTCTGTCGGGGGAATGAAGAAATATGCAAGACAGAATCACTCTATTAAAGCAAGAAATCTGTGTGTGTGTCTGTGTGTCTGTCACGTTTATAGGACATCATAGGATGGCCTATGATCTCTGCCTGATCATCATAGGATGTCCTATGAACTCAGGCATCATAGGACTAGCAATGTCGTCATAAAGATATGTCTATATGACGGTACATAGATGCCTGATCATCATAGGACATCCTATGATCTCAGACACCATAGCACTCATGATGCCTCACTCTATTAAAGCAAGAAATCTGTGTGTCTGTCACGTTTATAGGACATCATAGGCCGTTCTATGACTATTAAAGCAAGAAATTGTGTGTGTGTGTCTGTCACGTTTATAGGACATCAAAGGATGGCCATTGATCTCTGCTTGATCATCATAGGATGTCCTATGAACTCAGGCATCATAGGACTTGCAATGTCATCATAAAGATGTCTATGATGGCACACAGAAAAATGTGTCTTGATGTCATATAGACCAACTCAGGCATTCAATTCAATTCAATTCAATTCAATTCAACTTTATTTATATAGCGCCATTTCACAACAACAGTCATCTCATAGCACTATCAACTGTAGGGAGGACCCCCACAGTTGCAGAAAGATAGGACTCATCATAGGACTCGCGATGCCGTCATAAAGATATTCACGATATTCACGATGCCGTCATAAAGATATGATGTCTATATGACGGCACATACACCTGATCATCATAGGATGTCCTATGATCTCAGACACCATAGAACTCACGATGCCTCACTCTATTAAAGCAAGAAATCTCTGTGTGTCTGTGCATCTGTCATGTTTATAGGACAGCAAGAAATCTGTGTGTGTCTGTGTGTCTGTCACGTTTATAGGACATCTTAGGATGGCCTATGATCTCTACCTGATCATCATAGGATGTCCTATGAACTCAGGCATCATAGGACTTGCGATGCTGTCATAAAGATATGTCTATATGATGACACATAGACAAATGTGTCTTTATGATGTCATATAGACCAACTCAGAATCAGAATCAGAATCAGAATCAGAATCAGAATCAGAATAAGTTTATTGCCAAGCACATTTACAAGTAAATAACAGGTAAATATACGAGGAATTTGACTTGACACTGAAAACGTCATAAATGACATTCTCAATGATGCAGTGAGCCATGGAGGCGCCTGTCAGCAGGAAGGGAATAGTAGGCAGGGGGGGAGGGGGGGAGACACAATAGGAGAGAGAAAAAAGCATTGTTGATCAGAATAAAGTTCATATATGACCGATATTTTGATTACAAGAAAAAAACTCAATGCACAATTAGCAGACAATAGAATCCACACAATGACACAAAGAGAGCAGTGAATGAATGTCATCAGTATAAATGGATCAGTATGTATGAGTTGGATGCAATCAGTGGCAAATCAGTTAGGTGGACAACAACAGTTGAAAAAACTGTCAATTGCGTTCAAAGCCCAGCTTATTAAATCCATAATTTCGTTAGATGAATCAGCAGTAAGACACGCAGACACAGACGATAGCAAGCTGGGATGCAGTCAGTTAGGGAGGGAGAGAGAGATAAGGAGCCGGAGCGGGGAAGAAAAGCGTCTGCTCTCTTTGGAGGGCGGAAGTGAAGAGCTCAGGCATCATAGGACAAGAACTCAGGCATCATAGGACTCGTGATGCTGTCATAAAGATATGATGTCTATATCTTTGGGCGGTGCGGTGGAGCAGTGGTTAGCACTGCGGCAGCACAGCAACTCACCCTTGGCCATGGGATCCCTGGTTCGATCCCAGCCCCTGACCAACAGTGATCTGTGTGGACTTTGCATGTTCTCCCCGTGTCTGCGTGGGTTTACTCCGGGATTTCTCCGGTTTCCTCCCACAGGCCAAAAACATGCAGGTTAGGTTAATTGGAGACTCTAAATTGGCCCTAGGTGTGAATGTGTGTGTGAATGGTAAAGGGATAGTGCCGTACCATGGCTGCTTAATCCATCCAGATGGATGCCCTCAATTTCCCCTCTGGGGATCAATAAAGTATACAAAATCAAATTAAAAAAAAAATATGATGGCACATAGACGCCTGATCATCATAGGACATCCTATGAACTCAGGCATCATAGGACTCGTGATGCCTCACTCTATTAATGCAAGAAATCTGTGTGAGTCTGTGTGTCACATTTATAGGACATCATAGGACGGCCTATGATCTCTGCCTGATCATCATAGGACGTCCTATGAACTCAGGCATCATAGGACTCGCAATGCCGTCGTAAAGATATGATGTCTGTATGACGGCACATAGACAAATGTGTCTTTATGATGTCGTATAGACCAACTCAGGCATCATAGGACTCGCGATGCCGTCATACAGATATGTCTATATGAAGGCGCACAGACGCCTGATCATCATAGGACGTCCTATGAACTCAGGCATCAAAGGAGTCGTGATGCCTCACTCTATTAAAGCAAGAAATCTCTGTGTGTGTGTCTGTGTGTCTGTCATGTTTATAGGACAGCAAAGAAATCTCTGTGTGTGTCTGTCTGTCTGTCACGTTTATAGGACATCATAGGACGGCCTATGAGCTCTGCCTGATCAACATAGGACATCCTATGAACTCAGGCATCATAGGACTCGCAATGCCGTCATAAAGATATGATGTCTATATGACGGCACATAGACAAATGTCTTTATGATGTCGTATAGACCAACTCAGGCATCATAGGACTCGTGATACCGTCATATATTTGCGATGCCGTCATACAGATATGTCTGACGGCACACAGATGCCTGATCATCATAGGACGTCCTATGAACTCAGGCATCATAGGAGTCGTGATGCCTCACTCTATTAAAGCAACAAATCTGTGTGTGCGTGTGTGTGTGTGTGTGTGTCTGTCACCTTTATAGGACATCATAGGCCTATGATCTCTGCCTGATCATCATAGGACGTCCTATGAACTCAGGCATCATAGGACTCGCGATGCCGTCATAAAGATATGTCTATATGACGGCACATAGAAAAATGTGTCTTTATGATGTCATATAGACCAACTCAGGCATCATAGGACTCGCGATGCCGTCATAAAGATATTTGCAACGCCATCATAAAGATATGATGTCTATATGACGGTACATAGACAAATGTGTCTTTATGATGTCATATCGACCATCACTCACGATGCCTAGACTAATGTGTCTTTATGATGTCATATGGCTCAAAATTGGAAAGGTGAATAAGTCACAGGGCCAGTCTTTACAGTGCGTTCATGTTTTCTGCACAACAGATTTCTGCAGCCGTGGCCAGTTCTACGTTGCCGCGAGCAGAGTTGCCAGATCAAGCAGTCTTCGTATTGTTGCTCAAAATGAAGAAGCTAAGCAAACGCGTCGCTTTCTCAGCAATGTCATTTTTAAAGAGGTGCTGACACAGTAAAAATGTGTAACCTTGAAGAATGCCAGTCTACACTACAAATGTGTAAAATGCCAAGCAAAGTGCTCATTTTCTCCGGGTGCTCCGGTTTCTTGGTTTCTATGGGCATGCACAGGCCTTCCTGAACAGGGTCGAAAGCCACTTTTTGCTCAGATCTATTTTCAAGATCCTGCCCATGAACTGGAATTACCACGCACCTATCCCTCAACCAGTGGTCTGAATGAAGAAGACCCACCAGATGGAGAGCAATATGAATGAGGAGAACTGCTGCACATCAGAAAAGATGCCGTGAACATGAAACACCTCAGGTTCCTGCAGTACGCCGCAGGCATGACTGTGAACAACACAGCCGTCTGAGACAGGAGGAGACCCTTCAGCAACGGGCATGCAGAAATATTTGCTTATACTTGGTTTCTGCGGGCATGGATGGGTATGCACGGGTATGTACTAGTAATAATAATTACCTCCGCCAGGAGGTTATGTTTTTGCAGGGGTTTGTCTGTCTGTCTGTCTGTCTGTCTGTCTGTTGGTTAGCAAGATAACTCAAAAAGTTTTGGACGGATTTCGATGAAACTTTCAGGCGTTGTTGGAAATGGTACAAGGAAGAACTGATTAAATTTTGGGGATGATACGGGTCACCGTCTGGATACAGAATGATGATGATGATGATGATGATGATACCTATTATTGTTACTACGATGATGATGATACCTATTATTGTTGGAACTATGATGATGATGATACCTATTATTGTAACTATGATGATAATGCTCAGATAATAATGCGCAGACCTCTGCTTGGTGGAGGTCTGCGCTCTTCGAGTGCTTTTCTAATTATTATTACTAGAAAAGCACTCGAAGAGCGCAGACCTCTGCGCATTATTATCTGAGCATTATCATCATAGTTACAATAATAGGTATCATCATCATCATCATCATCATATGTAGTTCCAACAATAATAGGTATCATCATCATCGTAGTAACAATAATAGGTATCATCATCATCATCATCATAGTCATCATATCATCATCACGATGATGATGATACCTATTATTGTAGTTACGATGATGATCATGATACCTATTATTGTTACAATAAAGAATCCTTTAAAAATTTCCTGTATCCAGATGGTGATCCGTATCTTCCCCAAAATTTAATCAGTTCTTCCTTGTACCATTTCCAACAACGCCTGAAAGTTTCATCGAAATCTGTCCAAAACTTTTTGAGTTATCTTGCTAACCAACAGACAAACAGACAAACAGACAGACAGACAGACAGACAGACAAACAGACAGACAAACCCCGGCAAAAACATAACCTCCTGGCGGAGATAATTATCGTCATTATCATTATTACCTTGGTGTTGTCTCCCCTCTGGACCCCTGTGTCTGATTATCTGTACAGCCCTGCCCATCCCGTTTTCTGTAACCACGCCCTGCCGTTTCTCCTGCTTGTTACTGTTCTGTGTTATGTTGCTTACCTGTGTCTATATACAGTATATACAGTATGTGTTGTAGTGAGTCCTGCTTTCTGTATGATGTCTTGTAGAGATCATAGGAACATCAGCCTTACGGTTTATCTGATGTCATATAGATAACGGTTTATCTGACGTCATATAGACAGCATGTTAGGAACATCATAGGACATAAGGCAGACATCATAGGAACATCATAGGCGGCCTATGATCGTGACACACAGACACACACACTCAAACTGACAGATTTATTGAATTTATAGAGCAATAATTCTACAGTATATTTGAGGATACACCACAGCACAGAGACAGCCTTAGTGAAAGTTACTGATGACCTCCTTATGTCATTTGACGAAGTACTTGTCTCTATCCTTGTCTTATTGGACCTTAGTGCTGCCTTCAACACCATCGACCACCATATTCTACTAGAGAGACTTGAACAGCAAGTTTTTTTTTGTTTGTTTTTTTGGGGTTTTTTTTTGTTACTTATTTGTACCCGTAGGTAGACTTGGTTTGCAGTCTGGTGACAAGCCACCGGCTGCTGGTTGCTGCGTGCGCGAGCGCCCTAAACCTACATGTTTTTGGTATGCGGGAGGAAACCGGAGAAATCCCGGAGTAAACCCGCGCAACACGGGGAGAACATGCAAACTCCACACAGCTCACTGTTGGTCGGGGGCTGGGATCGAACCCACGATCTCATGATCCCCGTGATCCCCCGGCCGAGGGTAAAACTGTGCTGCCACAGTGCTAAACCACTGCGCCACCGTGCAGCCCAAGTTGGTTTGAAAGGAACAACACTAAGATGGTTCCAGTCTTATTTATCAGCCATTCCCAGTTTGTCTATGTCCATAACAAGTCCTCTATCCAGACCACGGTTAGCTATGGAGTTCTGCTGGGATTGGTACTTGGACCAATACTGTTTACGTTACACATGCTGCCTTTGGGAGACATTATGAGGAAACATTCTATTCATTTTCATTGTTACGCTGACAACACTCAATTATATTTATCCATCAATCCAGACTAGTGCATACCTGTGCATGCGCATGCATGCCCATAGAAAGCAAGTGTAAGCAAACATTTCTTCTTCTTCTTCTTCTAGATTTGATTTGCAGTTGGCAACCAGCTTACAGGTGCATTACCGCCACTGACTTGATTATCATCACTCTATATCTTTGTATAAGGAGTTCTGAACAACTTCTTATGTGTGAAAAAATTATCCGTTCTGGACTGTGTCTGAGGTGTGTGTCTTAATCGGGTGATGAGTATCTCTTCTCTCCTGTTTCTGGCAACTCCCATTCTTCTTCTTCCTCTTGTCTCGGTTACTGGCGGATAGCAAACAACTGAAAGGTGCATACCACCACCTACTGTACAAGAGTTGCACGGCTGAGTTGCGGGCTGCACGGTGGCACAGTGGTTAGCACTGTGGCAGCACAGTTTTACCCTCGGCCGGGGGATCGCGGGGACCGTGAGATCGTGGGTTCGATCCCTGCCCCCGGCCAACAGTGATCTGTGTAGAGTTTGCATGTTCTCCCCGTGTTTGTGTGGGTTTACTCCAGGATTTCTCCGGTTTCCTCCCACATGCCAAAAACATGCAGGTTAGGGAGTTAAGGGGCGGTTGTGCACGCAGCGACCGGCAGCTGGGGGTTTGTCACCAGACTGCAAAACAAATCTACCTACGGGTACAAAATAAGTAATAAAAAAAAAAAAATAAAATAAAATAAAAAAGAGTGTAACATTATGTCCTCTGAGCCCACCCCCTAAATTCTATGACTTAATCTTGTGTTATTTAAAAAAGAGAAAAGAGCCTTTCTCGTGATTCTTATTGCCTCTCCATCTGTTCCCAGAAACCCAGTTAAATCCCATTCCCTACCGGCCTCCCGAACTACATTTTCCATTATCTGTCTTTCATTTCCATATTTGTGACAGTGTAATAAGATGTGCTCGACATTTCCCGCATACCCGTAGAACGTTACTGTTACCATGGCAACAGCAACCATGGTGAAACCTGCCTTGGATCTTTGACGTCACCACTAGTTCGTTGATGCCTGCCTTTCATCTGTGATGCCTGCCTTTGATCTTTGATAATGTCATAGCGAGTGCTATGATCATGAGTGAAGCCTGCCTTTGATCTCATAGCAAGTCCTATGATCTTCTAGCAAGTCCTATGATCGTGACATCACAACATCATGACAGACAGATTTCTTGAATGATATATAAAGTGATATTCCTTGTCTCCAGGGCATGGGTCCCAGCCCACATCCTCGCTTTAAGTTGGGATTTTCTGTATTTCACCTTATTATTATTATCCTTATTATTATTATCATCATCATCGTAGTAACAATAATAGGTATCATCATCATCATCATCATCATCATCATCATCATCATAGTCATCATATCATCACGATGTTGATGATACCTATTATTGTAGTTACGATGATGATCATGATACCTATTATTGTTACAATAAAGAATCCTTTAAAAATTTCCTGTATCCAGACGGTGACCCGTATCATCCCCAAAATTTAATCAGTTCTTCCTTGTACCATTTCCAACAACGCCTGAAAGTTTCATCGAAATCCGTCCAAAACTTTTTGAGTTATCTTGCTAACCAACAGACAAACAGATAAACAGACAGACAGACAGACAAACAGACAGACAAACCCCGGCAAAAACATAACCTCCTGGCGGAGGTAACAATAATAGCAACCCAGGATAATAATAATAAGGTGAAATACAGAAAATCCAAACTTAAAAGCGAGGATATCACCTCAGAGGAACATGTATATTTCAAAAGCCTACAGTGAGAACAACCACCAAGCAACACTGTATTTCAGTGCAAGAAGTCAGATTATGGAACGATTTTGGACCTGAATTAAAATCATGTACAACGCTTGGACAATTTAAACAAAAACTAAAGGAAGAAATACTCCAAACATATTTACAAGACGACATGTAAACTCACATAAGGATTGACATTTCCAGCCTGTGTTATGTTGTAGCTTAGTTTTTCTTTTTTTCTTTTTTTCTCTGTGACATTATGTCTTAGATTTGTTTTTGAATAGTAACCGCTTAACTTAGACTAGCTCAGTTTTCTTTTTTCTCTGTCACATTTTGTCTTAGCCTTGTTTTAAATTGTAATCGCTCTTGTCTTGTTTTTCTCTTTTTTCTCCTTTGAATTCTTGGATGGAATATGGGTGGGCAATATAAGCTGCGGCTTCAGCCATCACCCATTTCGGATAACTCACGTGGACTTGTATAGTAGAAGGAGTCTTTGTCTAATTTGACCTTGTTGTTATATTATACAGTTTCTTTTAACCTGTAATGTACTATCCGAAATAAATAAATTCAAATTCAATTCAATTCAGGATGTGGGCTGGGACCCATGCCCTGGAGACAAGGAATATCACTCTACATATAATTCAAGAAATCTCTGTCTGTCATAATGTCATGATCATAGGACCTGCGAAAAGATCATAGGACTTGCAAAGACATCAAAGGTCAGCTTGTCATGTCTGCTGCGTAGCCTCGCAGCGAACATATAAATTGGCAATGAGCCCAAAACGCAGTGCAAGTAACTTGTTTATTAACAAAGGGAAAATGTACAAAATGTCCAAATAACAGTTACTGTGAATAAAGAGTAGACAACCCGCTACAACCCTTGTAGGTTTAAAAGGGAATGCTTCACGTGCTCCGGATGGTCAGGAGTGGAAGGGAAAGGCACAAAGGAAGTCTTATGAATATGCTGGGAGTGGAAAGGCTCTAAAACACAACATACAGAGTCCAGGGGAAGGAAGCCAATAAACCGGGGAGTCAGGTTGTCCCATGCTGACATAAGCTGCCACACTGACTGCACACACTGCCTCCCAATAAGTACTCAATATACTAATGAAGGCAAGTGGACACAGCCGTGTGACAAGCAGGTGCATGAAAGATTGGCAATATGTGTGTATGTGCATGTGTGGGTGCATGTGCGTGCATGAGTGTGTATGTGGTGATGAGATGCATCCGGTGAATGTCTGGTAAGAGGAGGAGGTGTGGCTGTAGGACTGTCAGAGAGCAAGGCTCAATTTCACAGCTGGAAATAAGAAGTAATCAAACCCTACAGCCACAGGTCATGGACGAGGTGAATGACCCCGAACATGACAGCCCCCCTCCCCCAAGGTGTGGATACCAGACACCCACCGCACCATCAAAAACAACACAAAACCTGCCCCCCCTCCCTTCTAGAATGCCAACACACCAAACCAGGGCGGGAGGTGGGGGAAAACAGGTTAGGAGGGATTAATCAAGAAAAAAAAAACACACCACAATACAACATGAAGAACACTCCCCCAACCCCAAAGTAACCAACACCCCCCCCCCAAGTCCCACAGTTCAGGGGGCTGACCAGAGTCCAAGGCCCAGCGAGCAGCCTGCAGAATAATGTCAGGTGGCTTGCCAGGGCGCACGGGCCACCCGGCTAGGGAACCCGGTCTTTCGGGTGGCCTGCCCACACGATTAGGCCACCAGGACCGGAAGGGCAAATGAGGCAGTGGCCTACCCACTGGAAAACTGAGAGGTGGGTGGCTGGGCAGAGGAAGGGAACCCCCTGCGGTTACAGGTGGCGAGGAATACAGGACCATGATGGTGCCCAGCAGAGGGAGGAGGAGCACCCACAGGGCCTTCAGAAAGGAAGGGATGACCCTGGTGTCCCTAAACTGTCTGGTCGCATCCTCGGTGGTCCCGGCGTGGGACTGAGACTCTGTAGCACCCGCGGTGGACCTGGGCTGGGCCATGGCTGCATCCGCGGTGGTCCCGGCCTGGGACAACGTTGCACCCATGGTGGACCCTGACCGAGCCATGGCTGCACCCACGGTGGAGTCCAGTTGGACTCCTGCTGCACCCACGGTGAGACCCAGTTGGGCCACTGCTGACCCTAACGCCATCTTGGCCATGGGCCAGCCGACCCGTGTGAGCACCAAAGCGAGGAGGCGATCGATCACGAACACCCTGGACTGGTACTGGGTGCCCCCGACAACCACCACAGCCGAAATCTCGGTGACCTCCGGTTGCAAACCTGGATCCACGGACTCGTCCGGCGATGGAGGACTCTATCTGGTGACTCTAGAAAAGGAGTCAGAAACAGACGAGGAAGGGTGAGAGTCACTGGCAGTGGCAGAGCCTGGCGAGGCGAGCTCAGGTGTAGCGTTTGGCTGCAGCTGGCTCTCCTCACCTAAAGCTAGGCAAAAATGCTCAATTACAGAAAGGAGAAAGACAAAAGAGAGCACTTGCCTTATTAGCTCAAGCTCTACCGCCGTCCAGGACTCCGGTGATCCGGGCGACATCTTCCCAGGTTCAGCCTCCAAGAGGTTCTGCTCGGGTGCTAACTCTGCTGTGGTGGCCTCCACAGCAGGCGTGATGGTCACTGCAGTTTTATTTTCCCCAGTTGTCATGATCCATGCAGGTGACTCCTCCGGCGTGGCGGCTGGGACCTGCTTCACCACTGCTTTGGGAGGACAATCCTCCCGGACCTCTGGCTCCTCCTGGTTCTGACTGCTTGGCTCCGGCAGGCAAACAGAAGAAAGTGGAGAGAGGGCTGGTGAACAGTTTTTAACAGCAGCACGTGGGAAGAGCTCAGGGGACTGCTTTCCCTGAGCCTCCCTACCGGGAATCAGGCAAGACATTTTGAAAAGTAACTTGCCTGTTTTCCCAGATTAAGATGTTGGTTGCTGCTGCTTGGACGTCATCACCTGTCCGTCCAGGAAAGGCGGTGCTAGGCTCCTCTGTAGGACATATGGGAGCCGCCCCTCTTGCCACAGGAATGGGAGACCCCGGTGAGGAAAGCAAGCGCCTCTTTGCTGCCGGCGAACAAACTGAGGAAGAAGACCTCGCAGCGGATATGGAGGGAGATTCTGCAGATGGGACTGCTTGGAACTGATAATCTGCTGCGGGGGGTAACAGGGCTCGGTGTAGGAGCAGGAGCAGTTAGCGGGGCTGAATTGTTCTTCTGGGATTCTGGGTGACTTCACCGTCACCGACCTGATCGCGCCCATCTTGGAGCGGGTGATGGAGGAGAGGGAATGATGGCCGCCGGTGGAGAAGAGCATCTCTGTTTGGGCTTAGTCCGGAAAGCCCTCCTCTTCAGGTCAGGAAAGGCCTGCTCGAACGCGCAGACGGAGGACAATAATTTGGCATACCGGGGATAATTCCAGAGGCCCGGGTGAGCTGCCAGGATATCCTGAGCCTCGTTGAGGCAGTCCCACTCTTCTCCGGGGCCATAGGTGTCATTGGCAACGTACAGGAACCCTTGGATAGACGTGGCTGCCCATTCCTCCTCCACGCTGGGATGTCCCATTGCCCGTCCACTTCTGCCGGTGTGGAAACGGCTCATCGAGGACATCAAGCTCCGAACAGGTTGGTGAAAAAACACAAAAAAATGAGTAACACGCTATTTACTGCTTGGGCCTGCTTGGGCTCTTTTGGGTGGCAGCTTACTGTCATATCCGCTGCGTAGCCTTGCAGCAAACATATAAATTGGCAACAAGCCCAAAACGCAGTGTAAGTAACATGTTTATTAACAAAGGGAAAATGTCCAAAATGTCCAAATAACAGTTACTGTGAATAAGAGTAGACAGCCCACTACAACCCTCGTAGGCTTAAAGGGAATGCCTCACGTGCTCCGGATGGTCAGGAGCGGAAGGGAAAGGCACAAAGGAAGACTTACGAGTATGTTGGAGGGGAAAGGCTCTAAAACACAACATACAGAGTCCAGGGGAAGGAAGCCAATAATCCAGGGAGTCAGGTTGTCCTATGCTGACATAAGCTGCCACACTGACTGCGCACACTGCCTCCCAATAAGTACTCAATATACTAATGAAGGCAAGTGGACACAGCCGTGTGGCAAACAGGTGCATGAATGATTGGCAATGTGTGTGTATGTGCATGTGTGGGTGCATGTGCGTGCATGAGTGTGTGAGTATGTATGTGGTGATGAGATGCATCCGGTGAATGTCTGGTAAGAGGAGGAGGCGTGGCTGTAGGACTGGCAGAGAGCAAGGCTCAATCTGCCAGCTGGAAATAATAAGAAGTAATCAAACCCTACAGCCACAGGTCATGGACAGGGTGAACGACCCCGGACATGACACAGCTCCACTCACGATCATAGGACTCGCTATGACATCATCAAAAATCAAAGGCAGGCATTACTCATGATCAGAGCACTCGCTATGACAATATCAAAGATCAAAGGCAGGCATCACAGATCAAAGGCAGGCATCAACAAACGAGTGGTGACGTCAAAGATCCAAGGCAGGTTTCACCATGGTTGCTGTTGTCATGGTAACAGTAACTTTCTACGGGCATGCAGAAATGTTTGCTTACACTTGCTTTCTATGGGCATGCAAGGGTATGCACAGGTATGCACTAGTTTTCTAAGAAAGTGCACTGTTGATTGGCGACTACTTTTTTGAGGATCTTGGAAAGGTAAGGGAGGTTAGATATTGGTCTATAATTGGCCAAAATCCCAGAATCAAGTGAAGGCTTTTTAAGCAGAGGTTTAATTACTGCCACTTTAAAGTGAGAACACGGTAATCGCACTCAGGCGTGGACCAAACCTACCAAACCAAGACCACCTGAAAGAGGTGGTCTCTGTTCGAATCAAATGGCAAACTCTGGTGCGGTCCTGCGGTGTAGTTGACTGCACTAAAACAGGATCAGTGGTAAACTGTAAAACATTTTTTGCCACTGTACATACCTGGTGGATCTTCAAAAATATCTGTGGTTGAGCATGTCATGGTTCTGGAGGATTAATGAACATTAATGTTATTTTCTCTCTGTAGCTGCGCTTCATTTTCAAACTGTATAATTTGACGAAAGTGGTGTATACACCTAAGGTAATGAACGATTACCAGGGCAATGAAAACGTCACGTAGATTATGCTACAATTTGTATTATTTTCTCCCCAGAACTGCATAAATACACAGTAGTCATCCTATTTCATAGATTTACCTTTCCTGTTCTCATGGTAAAAAAAATCTGATCGCGATGCCAACATATCGATGTTTTTGCAAGTGACGTCACGCGCCACGTGATTTTTGTTGATACCGCCATATTGGACAGCAACTCGGGCGTTGTGTGGGTGCGTTTCAGCATGGCGTCCGCTCAGTCAGATGTTCCGGCTTTGTCCGATGTTGCGCAACTACTAGATAAAAAAACATCGTGACAGGTACACGGAAAAGATCAGTGTTATCGCCGTGGACCCTTACAACTTGTCGCTTTAAGTGATAAATTATTAAAATTTTATAAAATATTCAATTATTATTATTATTATTATTATTATTATTATTATTATTAGCATATATAATATCTCAATTAAATTAATTAAAAAAATAATTAAAATATTTTTATAGATCTATATATTCTGTAAAAGGATTTATAAATATTTGTCGTATCAATAGAATACTGGATAAACAACTCCCAACACTATTAGATATATTACAAATTTTATTGTCCGGTCTATACAAGAAAGACTTATATCCAGATAAAAAGTCATCATACCCACATATTAATTTTAAGAATATTTATCCACTACAGGTACATCACTCCCAGAAGATGTCGGACCCCCCATTGAAACCCAGGGTGATCATGAAGCAAGATGGTGTCATATTGTCTTCACACTGTACTTGTATGGCAGGGTTAGGAGAGACTTGTTCACATGTTGCAGCTGTGTTGTTTGCTGCTGAGTGTGCTGTCCGCATGTCCGAAGGCCAGACTTGCACTGATGTTCCCTGCGCCTGGAATAGACCAACAGCAAACTTGAAGCTTCCCTTTGCTGCATTGCGTGATATCGATTTTTCCAACCCCAAAACAAAACAGCGGATGTCAATGCAGAACAAAGAACATATTCCCCATAAAAGGGAAAGCAAGCCCATTGCCCCTCCATCAGATGATGATCACCGAGCATTGTATCAAAGGCTGCATCAAACTTCTAGAATGACAGGCAAACAGTGTGCTATACTATCTCTGGTTGAGCCTTATAATCAGGAGTACATTCCACAGGTTAATAGCTAAAAATGCTAAAATAAAAATACTATAATACTAAAATAATAAAAATAATAAAAAATAAAAATAATACTACAAACAGGAGCATGCATTCATGATCATTACAATGTACCAGTCTATAGGTACATGTATATCTTGTCATCTAGCAGTTGTCTAGTGCTAGGTCACAGATGGTAGGCCTTGGTGGTGCACACAGGGAGGGACATACCCGATAACCTGGGCTGCACGGTGGCGCAGTGGTTTAGCACTGTAACAGCACAGTTTTACCCTCGGCCGGGGGACCGCGGGGATCATGAGATCGTGGGTTCGATCCCAGCCCCCGACCAACAGTGAGCTGTGTGGAGTTTGCATGTTCTCCCCGTGTTGCGCGGGTTTACTCCGGGATTTCTCCGGTTTCCTCCCGCACACCAAAAACATGTAGGTTTAGGGCGCTCGCGCACGTAGCGACCAGCAGCCGGTGGCTTGTCACCAGACTGCAAACCAAGTCTACCTACGGGTACAAATAAGTAACAAAAAAAAAACAAACCTGATTTATAATCAGGAGTACAGGATTAAAACATGGGAGTCATTCAGACTCATGCTTTACCATTTACCAGTGTTTACAATGATATAACATTACATCTATAGACACTGATACATCAGACATACCCAATATAAAATGTTGATTGCATAGCCGCGAGTAAGGCGACGGGGACCAATCTTTCCTCTTCAGCGCTCCACCCACCTCCTGTGCCTGTCTTCATCAGCTGGGAACGGTAAAACTTCCAAGTTGGATCCCTTTTTCTGGCGATTTGTACACCCAAAGGCACAGCAGTGAAACACCATAGTCTAATTCAATGCCAACATAAAATAAAACAAAGATGTAGGTTGAAATCAGGTAAATATATCGAGATCTGGTACACCGCTGAACAGCAGCTGAATGTGCTGTCCACTCGCTTTTGCTGTCCAATATGGCGACGTAAACAAAACCGCGTGTAGGATGTGACGTCACAGCAAATCATCTATAGACAACAGGATGATGCCTTTATGATGTCATATAGACCATCAGGACTCGCAATGCCATCATATAAACAAAAGGATGCCTTTATGATGTCATATAGACCATCAGGACTTGCGATGCATCATACAGACAAAAGGACGATGCCGTCATATACACAATAGTACACAATAGGACACAGCACTTTAAAGCACACCCATTCACAGCCTTTGATGGTCATTTTTACATTTGCTGGCAGCCATATTACTTAAGCAAAGAGGTTCCACATTCCACCACAAAACCAAGAAATGCCAGAAGATCCTCCACCCTGGTCCTGTAGTCGGAGACTGTGCTGCGTTTAAAGATGCTTGTGTCCTCCGACTGGAGGTACTTCAGACAGCAGAGGAAAGTTGCATTATTCCACCTCTTGTTCAGTATTACAGGTGATATGGCTATTTTTCTGCCACACAGAAGTTTGATGAGGGAGTCAACTCTCTTGCGCATCTCAGAGGGAGAGAAACGCCTCCTGGGTAAAACCAGGTCTTTGGTAGACCACTCCCAGTTACACGGGGTGAGACTGGACATCCTGGTAGATAAGCACATCTGTCGCAAGGTCTTTTGCCAGTTGGTGCATTGTGACATGTACTACACAAAGAGCAGAGATAAACAAACCTATCATCTGGTCAGTCACTGCAACAGATACTGGAGTCAGTTTGGCTTGGCCTGTCCTTGCCACTGATAACACCTCTATCTGCCAAGAATGTGTCGCTAGTCCAGCAAAAGCTAGCGGTACTCAAATACTTTGCAAGCAGTTTAATGAAATGGTCAGAGAGCAACTCATACTGGCTCGGACGACGCCCGGGTTAACAAGGTCAGGAGTTCCTGGCAGCGGAAGGCGAATTACAGAGCTGAGTGGAGGAATCTGTTCAGACCTAAAGGAAACAGTCATTGTCGTCCCCGACAGACTGCTATGATGATGATGATGATGAAAAGACTGCGGTACATGTCCTGTCAACAGGGACATAATAGTTATGTTCAAAAACAGTGGACTAATCAGAGATAGCGACTCCTTCTAGAGTCTAGCAGGGATTGGGTCTAAGAGACAGGTAGTTGGTTTAGAGGCTGAGACTATTAAGGCTAGATCAGAATGACTAATAAGAGAAAATTCAGAAAAGAGGAGTTCTGAGCCTGTGGACACAGCAGTGTTAGACAGAGGCTTCATATTTTTAAAGGGGCTATTTTTTGGAATATTATTCCTAATACTGACAATTTTATTATTAAAAAAATTCAAAAAGTCGTCAGCACTAAGAGTTGGAGGAATGTTTTAACTCATGAGTGTGGGAGTTGTACCATGGAGCTAATCTCCTATTTTTAATAGTTTTCTTTTTAAGCGGGGCTATGGAGTCAAGTGTTGTCTGCAGTGAGGCTGCAGTACTATCAACTAAAAGGTCTAATTCTGATGGATTAAAACAGTCACTGAGGTCCTCTGCTATATTGAGACATGGTAATAGAGTAAGTGCTGAAGGGATTAATTCTTTAAAGCGAGCCACAGCGCTATCAGGTAAGTCTCTGTTAACTATATTTCTGCTTGATGCTGAAAAATTAGATAACACAAATTTGAAAGTTATCAAATAATGGGCGGTCAGTGTAGGATTTTGAGGAATGACTAGCAGCTCATCAATTTCTACACCACAGGCCAAGACCAGGTCAAGGATGTGATTATGATGATGAGTTGGTTTACTAACACACTGAGAAAAACCAGTTGAATTTAAGAGGGAGAGAAATGCTACACTATGACTATCATCAACGTCTATATGAATATTAAAATCACCGGCTATGATAATCTTGTCTGAACTGAAAACTAAGGTTGTTAAGAACTCAAGAGAATTCAGACATAAATTCAGCAAAAGAAGCACTGGGAGGGCGATTTACTGTGGTAAATAAAATAGACTGTTCTGACCCCCAGGATGGGTGTGCTTAGCGAAAGATTAAGCATTCAAAAGAATTATAATTTGAATTTAGCTTAGGCTGAGGGATCATTGGTAATGTGGATTCATATATTTGTCATATTGTCTGGACAGTCAGCCTAAATGCAAGGTGCAACACCAAGAGAAACACACACAAAATAACGTTTGACCCTTTATTAAATTTCAAAAGACGTGAACTTGAAGAAAACCAGTCACTCGCCAGAGGAGCAGCAAACCTACAGAGGGTCTCTCTCACCAGAGGAGCAGCAAACCTGCAAAGGGTCTCTCTCTTTACGTGGGAGGAAGAGAGGGACCGGCTCAGAACCCAGCAAAGGAGAGGAACTAGCAGGTTGGAACTGCTGGGAAGGGGAAGGAGGAGCGGAGTCTGACCGGATGGAGAAGATAGCTGCGACGGGTGGAGCAACAGGCTGGCGAATGCACTGTGACCCCTGAAGATGCACCGCTTCATCGGCAGCAACCTGGAGAAGAAGGAGGAGGAGAAAACGTGTCAGGTACGGAAACCCAAAAACACATACAACTTACTAATTTGATCTGTTCTGCTCGAGGCAGTATACTCAAAACGAGCCAGTGTTGAATCACTGAAGAGCACTTCCTCATAAACGCTGGCTCAGCAGGATCAGCAGATGCGTCAGATGAGATGATTAGGAGAGCAGAGGAAATGGGATGGTGGAGGCGAGCGCTCGCCAGGACATGACAGTCCCCCACCCCACAAGGAACGCTTCTCCAGGTGGGCACGATGGTAGGCCCGGACCATACCTTTGTCATGGAATGCTGACCTGGGGACCCATGACCGATGCTCCGGACTGTAACCCTCCCAGTGGACCAGGTATTGGAATCCCCGGCCCCGGTGGCGGACATCCAGGATTTCTTGAATGGTGTGCGTAATATGGCTGTCAAGGATCCGCGGAGGAGGAGACGGCTTTGCGGGGGGGGGGGGGGCAGAGGGGGCTAGAGGAGAGGATTTGTTATGGGCACACGTTTGGCAGGCCTTCACATACTCCTGCACGTCCCACTGTAGCATGGGCCACCACAACACTTGCCTGATAATATTGTTAGGCCATAAATCATCATATTGCTGTCCCCCCCCCTTTTTTTCTTTTCCTCAGCCTTAAGTTTTTCTGCTCTACTTTTGTTGGGTGTATTTTAGGAATTTTCCATGTACAGAGTCACAAGAGGGCAGTGTGGAGCAGTTTGGTTGTAGATGTGGCAGCTCAGCAGACAGAGGCTTCATTAGTCAGTTCACTTGAGCAGCTGGGACTTGTTTGCTCAGTGTTGCAGAGAGCAGGGTTCCTTGATGCATGGGTGACCACAGAGACACAACTGGTGAGATTTAGGTTTTATCTTATTTAAGATACGTAATTTGGGCATTAATAATGTAACATGTGAGGGAAAGTGTGCAAATTGAGTTCATATAATGGTATATTTGCAGGTTACAGGTGTGTTTAAGTACTTTTGTAGGTGGTGGGTTGAATCAATTATGTGACTGTGTAGCAAACTGATTCCAATTAAGGAAAACAGGTGCTTTATTTGACATTTAATGGTGAAAGAACGGTGAAATTGAGTTTGTGCAGTGCTTAATTTAGCAACTTAATTTAATAATATGGAAAATGTCTTATCTGGATGAGTAGGTTAAAATGGTTTGTACCAAATTAGATAAACATGGGAAATAAGTAGATTTATTCAATTTTATTTGACTTAATAGATTTGGCAAAAATAAAAGATTGAATTAGGATAACTTAAGTTCAATTCTTATCTTAGGTGTTGACATGCTCTTTTTCTTTCCCTTTTTTTCCTTCTCTTTTAAAGGTTATCAACCTGCACTATGCTTGTGATTCCTTGAATTTGTTAAATAAAGAAAAATGATGAGTTGAGTTGTCCAGCGTTCTCTGTTGCCATGCCGAGTCGAGTTTAGGCAGGCATCAAGGCTAAGACCCAAATTGTCAAGAGCCGAGCCAGCTTGGTTTTCCCCAGCTCGGCCCTGATCTCTGTGGGTTGTGGCTTCACTGTTTATGTGCATTTTGTGTTTTTGTTTCGTCTTGGCCACTGCCCGACCGGCAGCTGTTATTCAGCCTCTGATCTTTTTCTCATGCTACTGACAGTCTGTTGGTCCTACCACGCCCCCTCGCTCTCCATATTCCACCAGCTGTCCCAGCCCAGGTAATTATCTTTCCCGCACCTCAGCTGTTTCCAATTGGTGTGACCAGCAGTGTTTGGATTTAAGCAGCTCATCGCTAGACAAACGGCGTTAGGTCATTGAACGAGTCACTCCTGCTCGGCACGGGGAGATCGTCACGTCAGGAAGGGTTATTATTTTGCGCTTGCTGCGAGAATTGGACTTTTTGGGACTGCTCTCATTCGTGAGTAAACTGATTAGCGTTTCTTTTCGTGGTTCGCTGCTACGCTTTACCTGGAGCGTTTCCTCTTGCAGTAAATCTGCTACGCTTCAGGTGGCGTTTCTCCCTGCAGCCTAACTGCTACGCTTAAGCTTAGCCCTGTTTACGTTCCCCTCGAGTAGTGCATTTCCCTGTAGTCTTCCCTGCTCCCCTGAGCGCTTGTGCGTAATTGTATTGTTTTTCTTGTGGCCACGGTACACAGTGGTCTGCCCGCTGTCCACTTTGTGTCAGCCATTTTGTGTACATCATACCTTCTTGTAAGTCTTTATTTTTGAACTGTTTCATGTTAATAAATGTGTGTGTGGTGAACTCCTGCATTTAAATCCTCATCCTTTCTCCCCTCGCCGTGCGCATAGGAAAAGTGCACGGGAGGGTTTATGACAGAAATAACTCGACAGTTGATAACCAAGTTGATAATCACAGTGGTTAACCACCCTGTATGCAGCGTGTGGATGTGGACCAAAAGATAAAAGGCTTCAAAGGTCCAATAAAGAGCTGCAAAGGCAATGGTGTAGAGCTGGTCAAGTCCTTGAGTCCAAGATGGCAGAAGATGTGCTGGGAAAGACTGTTAAACAGCTCAAGAGGGAGAGGACTACAGCCTAGAGCAATTTCACCAGGCAAGCCAATTTCCTCAGGAAGGAGGCAGACACCATGGTTGAAACTGAGCTGAAAGAAGAGTTCAGCACACTCACCAGTTACTTCAGGAAAGTCCTCGAAGCAAATGATGATCACAGGATTGGGCTCTTGGCTGAGGCTACAAAAGAAGAGGAAGAAGTTGCAATTCTCGGAGGCACTAGAGAATGACATTGAGAAGACTGCAACTGAGGCTGAAGCAAGATTCAAAGAATTGAGAGATACAGTACAGTACAAGTGAATCTGTGGTCAAGACATGGTCAGTACAAACTCACCACTGCAATCCCAGAAGCAGAAAAAACTGGTGATGAAGCAGCTAACGTACCTATGGAAGTACTCACCTGGAGGGGTGTGAGGTGCATCGGTTTCTCCTGGAGAAGAGGGTACAGGAAGCTATTAGACTCATGCCAGCCTGGGAGCAATGGATACTGCTGCAAGAAAGAAGGGATGTTGAGGACAGAGTTAAATGCCTGAAAGTAACCAGCAGCAGGCTAGAGTTAAGAAAAGTTGAATTTGTCACCACACATAGCGTTGCAGAGGAAGCACGAACTGCAGGAGCATCTGGTGAGGCGGACAGAGCACCATCTTCACCTGTAGTACCTGCTGTGAAGATTAAGCCAACAGCTCTCCCCATCTTCAATGGCAATAAGAGAATTTCACAGATGGAAGAAAGACTGGGAGATTCTACAAAAGCAGGGAGCCATCTGGATCAGTGGAAGTTAAGAAAATTGAACTCCTGAGTAGTGTTGATGAGAAAATATTAAAATATCTCAGGATATCAACATACAGCACTGCTGCAGAAATCCTCAGTCTTGGAGAACAGGTATGGGAACAAAACAACCATCACTCCCGAAGTACTCGGGGACCTAGAGAAATGACCTCCTGCTAAAGGCGATCAGCTAGGAAAAGTCATCAATCTCATACAGTTGGTAGAAAAAGCCCTGGCAGATCTCTCAGAACTAGGAAACTCTGGTGCGATGAAGAACCCACTGGTGATTAGAGCAATAGAGAGCAAATTACCTGACTTTATTAAGAGACTGGTTAAGCTTCATGGTTGATCCCAACAACAATGTAACTTCAGACAACCACTTTGATGCACTACTGAGGTTCCTGAAAAATCAAAAGAGGAGATTATGGAGAGACTTCAGCAACTTAAAGTTGTGGAGAAGGCAGAGAAACTAGACTTTCATCCTGCAAAGAAATCTGAGAAAAAATATGCCTCTACAAAAAACACAAACTGCCTGAAGATGTCTGTGCTGCGTGTAGTGATGGAAGACACACTGAGAAGATTTTCTTCTGCAAAAAATTCAAAGGATTGAAGCTACATGAAAAAATGCTGCTGTGACAAAACTGGGAGTTTGCAGACGGTGCCTTGGTTGCCATGATAAGGATGATTACTGCAGAGACACCTTCTTCTGCAGGAATAAGGACTGTAAAAAAGAAAGCAGCTCCAAACACCACTACTTTCTTTGCCCAAAAGGAAACCCTCGGTGGGGCAATGAAGAGAAGGGGAAAAGGCACCAAAAGCAATCTGACAGGTGAACAGGAGGATTTCTTGTCTGAGCTTTCACCAGAGATGGCAGAGAGGTGTAAAAAAGCCTTCACCAACAATACTGCAAGAACAACCAAGACCAGTAAGAACCAGTCTGATCTTCAGGAGAGAAATGGAGCGTGTGAACTTCCTGTTATCATGATGTTAATGGAGGTCACTGCTAATGCAGGTCAAAAGATTGGAACTTTAGTGGATGTTGCATCTGAGACCAACTACATCACCCACAAGGCTGCTGACAGGCTGAGGTTGCAAAGAGAGAAAGTGAGCTTAGTTGTACATGGTGTTGGTGGGATGACCATGAAGGTGAACACAGAAAGGTACTTCCTTAGTCAGGATCAAGACATCCAAAGGCAAGGAAATATCCCATGAGCTCATCTGTAATGGTCTGGATGAGATGGCCAAAGTACAAAAAAATGTCAGTCCTGAAAAGTTAAAGAAATTCTTCCCAGAGGTCAAGTTAGAAGAACTGAGAAGGCCAAAAGAAATTGAGTTTCTTATCAGCCCCAGAGAGGGAAGACTTGCTCCACAAAGGGTGAGAGTTGTTGGAGATCTTTGTCCTATGGGAAAGCTCATTGGGGAAAACGGTCAGCGGAGCACATCCTGATCTGTTTGAGAAAGTGGCAATGGCAACACACAAATCCAAAACCCACTTTGCCCGCTCCATGAGGGCAGCTGCTGTCAAGTATGAGGAGATTGTCAGTCACCCAAAGATTGAGTGCGCTACACTGCAAAGGGGAAATATAGTCAATGCTAAGTTCACAACCGCATCAAACCATGAGTTTCTTGAATGATGGAGGTGGGAAAGCAGAGGAACAGCTTGCGAACCAAGATGTGGAGGATGCCGATGTAGGACCTGCCAGCCTGAAGGGAAAGAAATGACCCTAGCAGAGGAGAAAGAACTGGAAATCATAAAGGCAGGACTTACCTATGTCAACGAGGATGCTCACATAAATTCTCCACACTGGGATACAAAGTATCCTCGGACAGAAGATCCTTCCTCACTCCCAAAAAAACAAAAGTGCAGTGGAAGCCACATTCCTAAGAACGGAGAGACAGCTGGAAAAAGAGCCGGGATGGAAAGCTGCATATACAGCCCAGGTCCTTGAAATGGTTCAGCGAGGAGCAGTCACTGATGAAATCAAGAGACGTTGGAAAGGGCCTGTGTGGGATGCAAGTCACCTGGTGGCTCCAAACCCACATTCAGTAACGACTCCAGTTCGGCTAGTGTGGAATAGTAGTCAGAAGTTCAAGGGGCTGAGTATGAATGATATTTTGCTGAAAGGACCAGATGTACTCAACCCAATCAGAGCTGTTCTCCTGAGGTTCAGAAGGGGGGTACACACAGCCCTGGACGACATCAAGAAAATGTATAATTCAGTGTGGCTGGAAGAGCGTGAAATGCACTTGCACAGATTTCTCTGGAGGGATAGCCCTGAGGAGCATGTAAAAGAATATGCCATCACCCGGGTCAACATAGGAGATAGACCAGCTGGTTGCATTGCTCAGCTAGCTATGTGTGAGACTGCAAAACTCCCTATCTTTGTGCATCTGAAAGAGGAAAGTAGGGTCCTCCAAGAGGCAAAGTAAATGAACTGGAAAGAAAAGAACAGACTAAGACAATCATTCTCCCAAATCAGATGAGAGATGAGGACAACAAAGCCCTGGGTGTTGGGTATCAAGTGGTGGAGGACAAGCTGTGCATATTGACCTCGATCAACTTTTTCAAAAGAAAAAAGATGAGAATAGCCAAAAATCTTCTCAAAGAAGAAGTGAGACCTGGAACACCCAATCCACTGACTAGAAGAAAGCTATTAAGCCAGGCAGCTGGGCTTTATGGTCCAATCGGCATAGTAACACCTACCAAGCAGAAGGGGGTAATCCTTGTTAGAAAAGCCTTTCAAGAAGTAGGTGGTGGAAAACTAACCTGCGAAACACGGGCTAAACCACTCTCAGAAGGCCTCAGAGAAGAAGCTATCGCTCTCTTTGAAGAGTATGTAATGCTTGGGCAAATTAAATTCCACCGAAGCCTTACACCAGCTGATTGGAAAGGAAGACCATGGGGAATCACATTCTCTGATGGGAGTGATAAAACTTGTGGGGCTGTGTTGTACTTGTGGTGGAATACCAAGCATGGAGTTGATGTCCAGTTTGTTGAATCTAAAGCCAAGTTGACACCACTAGATCAAAAAGGGAATGCAGTTAAAGCTGAGATGTGTGGTGTGGTCTTTGACTGTCAACAAAATCAATCCATCTCTCCACCTCCATTCCTCCATGCTTCTCAAAATACTTCTTGAGCCTGGCTGCAAACAGTTCTTGGAGCCATCCAAAGAGAGAGCTATGGGTACCAAACCTTTTTTGCAAACCTGGTTAGTGAGATCCAAAAGGCTGGGCCAGTGGATGACTGGTGGTGGATCCATGGGGATCTAAATATTGCTGACATCATAACAAGAGGAGCATCTCCTGAAGAACTAAAGGAGAATTCCACATGGCAAAATGGACCAGAGTTTCTCAGATGGCAAGTGGAAAAATGGCCCAAAAAGTCAGCAGGAGAAGTTGCAGCATACGCTAGAGAAAGTGTGAACAAGCTTCAAAGAAAAGCCTTCACAGGGGCAGAAACCAGAGCCCAAACAAAACAGAAGGGTAACGGCTCTCATGATCATGCCTCACAGGAAAGCTTTGAGAAGAGCATTAAAAATGGATGGGGAAACCAATTGCTATGACCCCACCTGCTGGCTGGAGCAAGAACCTTGTCAAGATGGAAAGGTTTAGTAGCCTGTCCAAGCTGTTCAATGTCATTGCCTTGGTGTATGAAGCTACCAGAAAGTGGTTGGAGCTGAAGAAAATTGGCAAAGGATGGGTGGAGAACAAGCTATCTGGCTTGACAGCAAAAGAGCAGGAAAACTCACTAAGGGGCCACTATAGGTTGTCCAGAGTCACCAGTGTCAACAAAGACAAGAAGGGCAGAGTGAGAAATGTGAATGTGAAGACCTTCCCCAGCTACCCTGTCCCAGTCAAGAAGCCAACCTTAAGGAATGCATCGGATGAGCACAGTAGGAGGCACTCAACTAAGATCCCTGCAACCATCCTTCACAGGGATGTCAGACGCCTGGTGGTCCTGCTTCCCATTAAACAACAAGCAAGAACTTAAAAGGACTAAAAGGCTTGTATGAAACGTATGCCCAAGGGAGATGTATTCACTCCAAAAGCAGGTCCAGAATGGCCGGAAGCCTTTTTCTTCTTCTTTTAGATTTGATTGGCGGTTGGCAACCAGCTTACAAACGCATTACCGCCACATACTTCACTTTATATCACTCTTCTTCCTCTTCTTCTAGATCTGATTGCCGGCTGGCAACCAGCTGACAGGTGCACCACCACAGCTGTATACCGCAGCTCCACTACGACCAGTTGTAGGATCCTTGGAACCATCGGTAAATGCTATCAGCCTGTTTCTGAAGTTCTATTCAATATATTTATGCACTACATCATCTGTTGCTGATTGCATATGTTGCCTCCTCAGTTGCTGTATATCAAAATCTACCAGTGGCATCTTAAACAGCCATGGAGGAATAACAGATCACAGGACCATTGGGTTAAAATCTATGTATCCATCCAGGTGGATGCCCTCAATTTCCCCTCTGGGGATCAATAAAATATAAAGTAAAGTATTTTAATCCTGCCTGCTCAGCAATGGCATCACTTATCCATCCAAACCTACCAATGTTGAACTCATTGTGTTCCCAGCAATCCTCAGGAATAGCTTTTGCAGGATGTGACCTCTTATGCCGCTTCAAGATGATCCAATATGCCAGCATTATTTTGGTTCTTCTTAATCTTAAGGGCATTTCTCTCGTCTCTACTTGGATTGTTGATACTGGAGAAGTTTTAAATACACCACAACATATCCTAAGAGCCTTTGTCTGCTCTATGTCCAGTTGGTTCAGGTGACAATCAGCAGCCGATATGAACGCAACACATCCATAGTCTAGTGTAGCTCTCATTAGTCCTTGATACACCCTCAACAGAGAGGACCTAGAGGCCCCCAGTCCTGTCCTGCCAGACATCTGAAAATATTATTTATTTTCTTGCATTTTCCTTTAGTTTTTTCAATATGCTGCTTCCAAGTTAGTTTTTCATCAAATAACACACCTAAATACCGAACTACCTTTACTTGCTCTAACTTTTGGCCATAAAGATTTGAAGAAATTTCTTTGACTTTTAGAGAAGCAAATTATTTGTGTCTTTGAGACTGATAACTTAAAAGCCCACCGGTTTGCCCATTGTTCAACCTGGCCTATTGCTGCCTGCATTTTCCTCTGAATGTACAAAAGATTGCGTCTATGGCTGTGTAGTTGTGCATACACATGTTGGACATAGGCATATGTGACTTGGCTAGTTGTATGTATATGTGGGACACAGGCATATTTGATTTAACCTCACGATGAAGGAGAGCAGGACCCCCTGTGGTGGACAGAAGACTTCCTGACCTCTGAAGGAGAGCCGGACCCCCTGTGGTGGACAGAAGACTTCCTGACCTCTGAGGTTCAAATATAGGTGTGAACAGAAGGCTTCCTGACCTCTGAGGCTCGAGAGGAGAGAGGGGGGGAGTTATGTAAATAAAAGGTTGATGTAGGGCACAGGTGTCAAACTCATTCCATGGAGGGCCAAGACCCTGCAGGTTTTACCTCCACCCAGTGTCTTCAACAGGTGATTTCTCAGAATTTCTTCCTACTGGTTGCTGATCAGTGAAAACACCTGCTGAAGAGACTGGGTGGAAGTAAAACCTGCAGGGTCTTGGCCCTCCATGGAATGAGTTTGACACCCCTGATGTAGGGGAATAAATTGATGTAGGGGAATAAAGGGAGATTCTTTGATGTGAGATGCTTTGATGTGAGAATGTTTATTTGATGTGAGATGCTTTGATGTAAGAATGTTTAAAGGTGAGGACTGGGGTGTGTTTCCCCCTCTTGGTTCTCTGCTCAGGAATGAGAGCAGACTGTGGGAATGTTGCTTGAAATAAACTTGAATTAAATGCAACTCAGTTTCGTTATTCAAGGCTCCCCACATTGGTGACTAACGACATTGAGAATGACCGGAGAAGGTCTCAGGGTCCCGGACTCACAAAGTCCAGAGCTGGCGAACGCTGTGGCCGTCAAGCTGCCGGATTTCTGGCAGGATAACCCACGGTCGTGGTTCCTACAAGCGGAGTCGCAGTTCGCCCTCGCAGGAGTAACGGTGGATGACACTAAATTCCACCATGTCATCGCTAAACTGGATAACACCACAGCTCGGTGTGTGCAGAGTTTGGTGGAGCAGCCACCCGCGACCGGCAGGTACGACAAGCTGAAATCCACCCTCATTAAGTTTTTCACCCCCTCGGCCGAAGTGAGGGCGAGGAGGATCCTGTCTTTGCTAGACCAGGGAGGACACAGGCCGAGCGCCCTGATGGAGGAGATGATACAGCTGAGAGGGTTGGACAAGGATGATTTCCTTTTCCAGTTCATCTTCCTCTCCACCCTCCCGACGCATGCGAGAAGCACGCTGGCTGGCAAGAAATGTCACACCCTGGAGGAGTTCCGGGAGCTGGCCCAGGAAGCAGATGGGATTCTGGACGCCTGCGGCGGGCAAGCAACCACAGCAGCGACCCACGACAGCGGGGAGCCAGAGGCGGCAGACCCAGGCTGGCCGCCGACGGCGGCAGCACGGCCGCGACGAGGTGGAGCCATTGGGCCGGTGGCAGAGGCGCGGCCCCGACGCAGCGGAGGAGAGGATCTCTGCTTTTACCATCGGAGGTTCGCTGAGAGGGCACGCAGGTGTGTGCCACCCTGCAACTTCAGGAGTTCAGGAAACGGCAACATCGAGGGTCGTTAGCAGCTTCGACTCTCGGGGAAGGCAACAAGCTGCTCTACATCGCGGATGCGCGCTCCGGACGAGAGTTCCTCATAGACACCGGAGCCCAAGTGAGCTTCATCACCCCAACATACGCGGACCGGGTGGCTGGACCCCACGGAAGCGGAGCTATGGCGGCAAATGGCTCGAGCATCAACACCTACGGGAGAAGGACCTTGCCTTTATTCTTACATGGCCGCACATATGAATGGACTTTTATAATAGCGGCGGTGAGTTTCAACATGTTGGGCGCGGATTTTTTGTGTTCACACAATCTGTTAGTTGATCTTGCTAATAGACGGCTGGTAAATGCACTCTCTTTTTACTCTCTCCCCTGTTCAGCTCGAGTGTCCCCGCCACCAGCACAGACCCACATCGCTACAGCAGGTGGTAAGTTTCACACACTCCTCACCCAATTTCCAGCGCTCACTGTGCCCACTTTTTCAGCGGCAGTCGCGAAGCACGGAGTGAAACATTTTATACCTACATCTGGTCCTCCCGTGTTTGCAAAAGCTCGGCGCTTGGATGCAGTTAATCTCGCCATTGCGCGCGAGGAGTTCGCCAGCCTAGAGAGGCCGGGCATCGTTCGTAGGTCAAAAAGCCCGTGGGCTTCGCCGCTGCACATGGTACCGAAAGCCGATGGCTCCTGGAGACCGTGCGGTGATTACCGCAGGCTAAACAATGCTACGGCGCATGATCGTTATCCCATCCCGCACATTCAGGATTTTTCGGTGCACCTGGCAGGGGCGCGCGTTTTTTCAAAGATTGATCTGGTTTGCGGCTATCATCAAGTCCCAGTCCAGCCGGAGGACATTCCTAAAACAGCGGTAATAACCCCGTTCGGACTTTTCGAGTTTTTACGCATGCCGTTTGGTCTCAAAGGGGTGACGCAAACGTTTCAGCGGATGATGGATGCCGTGTTACGCGATCTCCCTTTCGTGTTTGTGTACCTCGACGACATTTTGGTCGCGAGTACTTCAGAGGACGAACACGAAAAGCACCTCACAACAGTTTTTAGGAGGCTGGGAGAGCACGGCTTAATAGTTAACCCAACCAAGTGCCAGTTCGGCGTCGAGCGGATCGATTTTTTGGGTCACCGCGTATCCCCAGAGGGAGCGGTTCCGTTACCAGAAAAAGTACGCGCGGTAGCGGATTTTCCCCAGCCACAAACGGTCAAATCACTACAGGAATTCTTGGGGATGGTGAATTTTTACAACTGATTCCTGCCCCACGCAGCTCAAATCATGCAACCGTTATATGCCGCGCTCAAAAAGCAAAAACCGACCCAGGCGGTTGAATGGTCCCCGGAGCGGGAGCGCGCGTTCACAGAGGTTAAAAAAGCCTTGGCTGACGCTGCGCTCCTGGCCCACCCAGACCCGGCAGCACGTATCGCGCTGACGACAGACGCTTCAGATTTAGCCATAGGGGCAGTTATTGAGCAACAGGTCGCCGGAGTTTGGCAGCCTTTGGCTTTCTTTAGCAAATCCTTAAGCGCGGCTGAGCGAAAATACAGCACGTTCGACAGAGAACTGTTGGCGCTGCATTTGGCTGTTCGTCATTTCCAGTTCTGGCTGGAAGGACGGTGCTTCACCGCTTATGTAGACCACAAACCGCTCACATACGCCATGGCTAAAATTTCAGACCCGTGGTCCGGCAGGCAGCAGAGGCAGCTGGCCGCGATCTCGGAATTTACCACTGACATTAGGCACGTTGCGGGCAAATTCAATGTTGTAGCAGACTGTCTCTCGCACGCGTTCACGACTCCACCACGCGCAGAGGCAGAACGGGCCACCGTGACCGCGCCGCAGAAGAGCGGCACGGTGGCGCGCGCAGCCCCGGTGCATGTGGGTATAGATTATGCAGCCATGGCAGCGGACCAGGGGGCAGACGCAGACGTGTGCGCGCTCCAGTCTGGACCAACAGGGTTAAGGCTGGAGAGCAAGTGTTTACAAACCGGTATGCCCCCCCTGATCTGCGACGTGTCGACGGGGCGCCCGCGTCCGGTGGTTCCGGCCACGTGGCGCCGCCGTGTTTTTGACTCGATCCACTCGCTGGCGCACCCAGGGGTGCGCGCATCGGTGAAAATGGTGGCAGAAAAGTTTGTTTGGCCGGGCCTGCGCAAGCACGTGAAGGAATGGGCAAAAGCCTGTATTTCCTGTCAACGGGCCAAAATTCACAAGCACACAAGGGCCCCGTTAGAACCGTTTCGCATCCCAGCCAGAAGGTTCGACCATATACACGTCGACCTTGTGGGCCCCCTACCGGCATCGCAGGGGTTCACGCATCTTTTGACAATGGTGGACCGAACCACACGTTGGCCGGAAGTGTTCCCTTGCGACGACCACGGCCGCGGAGGTGGCTCGCGTTTTTTTTAACGGCTTGGGTGGCGCGCTTCGGGGTTCCGTCGGACATTATGTCCGATAGAGGACCTCAATTCATCTCTGAGCTGTGGTCAGCGATGGCCAACGGCTTAAGAGCCAAAATTCACCGCACTACGGCTTACCACCCTCAGGCTAATGGTTTATGCGAGCGTTTTCACAGGTCTTTGAAGGCAGCACTCAGAGCGTCGCTCACGGATGCAGATTGGGTAAATAAACTGCCATAGGTTTTATTAGGGTTGCGTTCTGCGCCCAAAGAGGACTTAGACGCCTCCCCAGTGGAGCTGGTGTTCGCACAAACTCTTAGGCTGCCAGGCGAGTTTTTACCAGAGCACCCGGAGCCACCACCTCTCCCTGCTCTAGGACCGTTAGTTCGCACGGGAGCAGACACGCTTCTGGGTCCGGTTCATCACGCTTTTCCACGAGTTTTCGTCCCCAGGGCTTTGAAAAATGCCGATTTCGTTTTTGTCAGGCGCGAAGCCCTAAAAGCAACGCTCAAACCTCCTTACGAAGGGCCATTTCGAGTGCTGGAGGCAGGTGATAAGCAATTTGTGCTAGATTTGGGAGACAGAAAAGAGACAGTCAGTGTTGACAGACTAAAACCTGCTTTTGTCATGAAGGACGGATCTGTGCCGGTCGCAGTGGCGCCTCGACGAGGCAGGCCCCCGCAAGGGGCACATAATCACTCTCTTCCTCAGTCAACAGAGCCGAAGCAGGACGGCGCCGCAGGCAAGGCGGGGCCAACTCACAGCAGATTCGGCAGACGGTTGAAGCCCAAGCGGCGCACAGACTGAATGTTGGTATTGATTATACAGTAGTCAGTAATGTGTTAGGGCTATTCCCTAAAATTCACTTTCTTCATTGTTTGGGGAGGGTTATATGGCTGTGTAGTTGTGCATGCACATGTTGGACATAGGCATATGTGACTTGGCTAGTTGTATGTATATGTGGGACACAGGCATATTTGATTTAACCTCACGATGAAGGAGAGCCGGACCCCCTGTGGTGGACAGAAGACTTCCTGACCTCTGAAGGAGAGCCGGACCCCCTGTGGTGGACAGAAGACGTCCTGACCTCTGAGGTTCAAATATACACTACCGTTCAAAAGTTTGGGGTCACCCAGACAATTATTTTGTGTTTTCCATGAAAAGTCACATTTATTTACCACCATGAGTTGTAAAATGAATAGAAAATATAGTCAAGACATTGACAAGGTTAGAAATAATGATTTGTATTTGAAATAATAATTTTTTCCTTCAAACTTTGCTTTCGCCAAAGAATCCTCCATTTGCAGCAATTACAGCATTGCAGACCTAACATGATTGCACAAGGGTTTTCTAATCATCCATTAGCCTTCTGACGCAATGAGCAAACACATTGTACCATTAGAACACTGGAGTGATAGTTGCTGGAAATGGGCCTCTATACACCTATGTAGATATTACACCAAAAACCAGACATTTGCAGCTAGAATAGTCATTTACCACATTAGCAATGTATAGAGTGTATTTCTGATTAGTTTAAAGTTATCTTCATTGAAAAAAAGTGCTTTTCTTTCAAAAATAAGGAAATTTCTAAGTGACCCCAAACTTTTGAACGGTAGTGTAGGTGTGAACAGAAGGCTTCCTGACCTCTGAGGCTCGAGAGGAGAGAGGGGGGGAGTTATGTAAATAAAAGGTTGATGTAGGGGAATAAATTGATGTAGGGGAATAAAGGGAGATTCTTTGATGTGAGATGCTTTGATGTGAGAATGTTTATTTGATGTGAGATGCTTTGATGTAAGAATGTTTAAAGGTGAGGACTGGGGTGTGTTTCCCCCTCTTGGTTCTCTGCTCAGGAATGAGAGCAGACTGTGGGAATGTTGCTTGAAATAAACTTGAATTAAATGCAACTCAGTTTCGTTATTCAAGGCTCCCCACAGTGTCCCCTTATCCACAAGGCCTTCCCTATTTCACTATCGATCCCTTCAAAAATATCATTAATCATAATATTAAACAAAACGGGGCTGCACACGCTGCCTTGAGGGGTACCATTTTTAACTTGATATTGTAACGTCGGGGCTGTATTTAGAGGGCAGGGATTTTCCCGGCATGCTTTGGCAGCAGAGGATTCAAAGGGTGTTATCATTCACGTGTTCTAAAGTGTTATTGCTGTAACATTGCTTGTAACACAGCAGTGTTACAAGAAGAGTCAGAGCAATGACTGATCATGCGTTTGTCACCCTCAGTGAGACGGAGGTCTGTGTGAATGACTTCCCCTCTTGTCTGTGTTGAGGAGGTGTGTTTTAAAACAGTCATCTCTCCTTTCTTGTGTGAACCCCCACTACATCACAATATATTTTGGAGTACTCTGTCCCAACTCTTACCCCAATCGTTCTATCATACAGGAAATCTAATACCCAATTGTTTAGATTACCTTTAATACCAAATCGATTTAATTTAATCAGCAACCCTTCCTTCCCCAGCATGTCATACACTTTTTCTATATCAAAGAAGACAGCTGTCACATTTTCCCTATTTACCTGGACTTTCCTAATTTCAGATTCTAGGAACAAAATGGAATCCATAGTATTTCTCCCTTTTCGGAACCTACTTTGAAAAGGAGAAAGACATTCCCTCCCTTCCAAAATGTAATTCAGCCTTTCAGTCACCATTCGTTCCATTGTTTTCCCTAACTGTGAGGTAAGAGCTATCGGCCTATAATTATTGGGATCTGATGAATCTTTGCCTTGCTTTAAGACTGGTACTATAACTGATTGTTTCCATGCCCTTGGAATCTTCCCAGTTTCACAAACTTTATTAAATGGCTTTAATATTGTTTGAAGTGCACTCTCCTTCATGTGCTACAACATCCTGTAACATACGCCATCCTTCCCTGGAGAAGACTGCTTCGATTTCAGAACAGCCCTTTTCAATTCTGACAGAGTGAATGGCAAATCTGTCGTGTCCCTTGAAGTTTTCTTCCTTATGTTTACATGTGGGTGTTTGGATAAAGTGCTTTCCCTGCTTTGTCTAATTGTGTTTGGTAGGTTTTCTGAACTATGAATCTTCACTAAAGTTTGTGCCAAAAGTTCTGCTTTGTCTATATTAGTAATAGCTATTTCCCCATTACTGTCTAACACTTGTATTTTGTACTTCTAACACCACTCATTTTCTTAATCATTCCCCAAATAACTGATAGCTGTGTTGCTCTTCCTATAGTATTACAATACTGTCTCCAAAATAAACGCTTAGTTGTTTTGTTTTCCTGACGATTGCCTGACAGCATTTGAACTCAATCGCTGCATCCAAAGTATGATGCTTTTTCACTTGTCTGAATGCCCTATTTCTATTTTAATAGCTTTATTACAATTATCATCCCACCAAGTAAGATTCTTTTGTTGTCTGTAACCTGTACTTTTTGGCATTATTTGATTATTTGACAGAATCACTGTCTGCTCCCTCCAAAGTAAATAAAAATACTATGTATAAGCATCCCAAAGTGATTAAACAAAAAGCTGGTAAAACTCAAATTAAACATGAAACCTCTAAATTTAATGATTTGGCCTCTGTTCCTCTTCACAATTTAAAAATTAAATGCAGTTTGTTAAATATTAGGTCTCTAACTCACAAGTCTCTGCATCCCTTACAGAGACTTGGTTAGGGCAAGAGGATAATGTTGGTTTGAATGAATCAACTCCCTCTGGTTATTTAAACTGTCAAAATCCCAGAAGTTCTAGTCGTGGAGGAGGAGTAGCAACAATTTACCATTCCAAATTACTAGTTAATGTAAAGCAAAAAACACGTTATAATTCCTTTGAGGGCCTGGTCCTCAGTATTGGGCATTTTAGCAATTTTAGGCTAAATCCAATTTTCTTTGCCATAGTTTATCGTCCTCCATCAACCTACTCAGAGTTTTTATCTGAATTTGCCAAATTCTTAACTGATTTAGTGCTGAAATCAGATAGAATAATTATAGTAGGGGACTTTAATATATATGTAGATAGTGATTACCTTAATTTGGCATTTAATTCAATATTAGACTCAATGGGGTTTTCTCAGAAAGTAGGAAATTCTACCTATTATCTACACCATACGTTGGACCTTGTTCTGACATATGGCATAGAAATAGAAAATCTGGTAGTGTCTCCTCATAACCCTGTACTGTCAGACCATTGTCTGTTAACCTTTGATTTTACTATTTCTGACTATTTGGCTCCTAAGGAAAAATATTACTACAGTAGATGCCTCTCAGATGATGTTACCAAATTTATGGATATTGTTTCCTCTATGCTATGTGTCAACACAACGGAAATAAGCTATAGACAGCTTGCTCCTTCTGTAATTGATAGCATCGTAGATGGTGTTACAGCTTGTCTGCATCAGACTCTAGACATGGTGGCCCCTTTAAAAAAGAAAGTCTAATCAGAGATTTCTAACTCCTTGGTTCAACACAAACTCGTAGCTTAAAACGGAAGACTCGTCAATTAGAAAGAAAATGGCGCTCCACTAAATGAGATGAAATCTATTTAGCTTGGAGAAATCATCTTTTAAATTATGAAAAATCTCTGAGAAAAGCTAGAACGAGTTATTATTCTGCATTAATAGAAGAGAACAAGAATAATCCCAGGTTTCTTTTCAGCACTGTAGCCAGGCTGACAGAGTCAGGACTCTGTCAATCCTAGCATTCCCTTAGAGCTTACTAGTCAGGACTTTATGAACTTTTTCAATAATAACATTTCATCTATCCATCCATCCATCCATCTTCTACCACTTTTCCAGAGGTCCGGGTCGCGGAGGCAGCAGTTCAAGCAGAGAAGCCCAGACTTCCCTCTCCCCAGCCACCTGTTCCAGCTCTTCAGAGGGGATACCAAGGCGTTCCCAGACCAGCTGGGAGACGGTCTCTCCACCGAGTCCTGGGTCTGCCCCGGGGTCTCCTCCCAGTGGGACGTACTTGAAACACCTCAAGTGGGAGGCGTCCAGGAGGCATCCTAATAAGATGCCCATACCACCTCAACTGACTCCTTTCAATGTGGAGGAGCAGCGGTTCTACTCTGAGCCTCTCCTGGATGACTGAGCTCCTCACCCTATCTCTGAGGGTGAGTCCAGCAATCCTACGGAGAAAGCTCATTTCAGCCGCTTGTATCCGCGATCTCGTTCTTTCGGTCATTACCCAAAGCTCGTGACCATAGGTGAGAGTAGGAACGTAATTGACTGGTAAATCGACAGCTTTGCCTTAGAACTAAGCTCCCTCTTCACCACAACAGACCGGTACAACGTCCGCATCACTGCAGATGCTGCTCCAATCCGTCTGTCGATCTCTCGCTCCATTTTCCCCTCACTCGTGAACAAGACCCCAAGATACTTAAACTCCTCCACTTGGGGCAGGAGCCTGTCCCCAACCCGAAGAGGACAATCCACCTTTTTCCGGCCGAGGACCATGGACTCGGACTTGGAGGTGCTGATTCTCATCCCAGCCGCTTCACACTCAGCGGAAAACCGTCCCAGCAAGAGCTGTAGGTCATTGCTGGATGAAGCCAACAGGACAACATCATCTGCAAACAACAGAGATGAGATCCTGTGGTCACCAAGCATGACACCCTCCATTCCCTGGCTGCGCCTAGAAATCCTGTCCATAAAAATTATGAACAGGATCGGTGACGAAGGGCAGCCCTGGCGGAGTCCAACTCTCACTGGGAATGACTCCGACCGAGTGTTGGCAATACGAACCAAACTCTCACAACGGTCGTACAGAGACCGAATAGCTCGTAACAACAAGCCCGATACCCCATACTCTCGAAGCACCCCCCACAAAAATCCACGAGGGACGCGGTCAAATGCCTTCTCCAAGTCCACAAAACACATGTAAACTGGTTGGGCAAACTCCCACGACCCCTCAAGAATTCTCGAGAGGGTAAAGAGCTGGTCCGATGTGCCACGGCCAGGACGAAAACCATATCTCCTCCTGAATCCGAGGTTCGACCAACGGCCGGACTCTCCTCTCCAGTACCTTGGCATAGACCTTCCCAGGGAGGCTGAGGAGTGTGATCCCTCTAAAGTTGGAGCACACCCTCCGGTCCCCTTTTTTGAAGAGAGGAACCACCACCCCGGTTTGCCATGCCAAAGGCACTGTCCCCGACCTCCAAGCAATGTTGCAGAGGCGTGTCAACCATGACAACCCAACAACATCCAGGGCCTTGAGGTACTCAGGGTGAATCTTGTCCACCCCCGGGGCCCGGCCACCAAGGAGATTTTTAATCACCTTGGCGACCTCAGCCCCTGTGATAGGCGAGTCATCCCCCTCGTCCCCAAACCCTGCTTCCTCTGTGGAAGACGTATCAGTGGGATTGAGGAGATCCTCGAAGTATTCCTTCCACCTCCCGACGATATCCCCAGTTGAAGTCAACAGTGTCCCATCCGCACCATACACAGTGTGGACGGGGAGCTGCTTTCCCCTCCTGAGCCGCCGAACAGTTTGCCAGAATCTCTTTGAAGCCGACCGAAAGTCTTGTTCCATGGCCTCACCGAACTCCTCCCATACCCGCATTTTTGCTTCAGCAACCACCCGAGCTGCACTCCGCTTGGCCTGCCGGTACACCTCATCTGCTTCGGGAGTCCCACAAGCCAACCAAGCTTGATAGGACTCCTTCTTCAGCTTAATGGCCCCCCTCACCACTGGTGTCCACCACTTGGTTCGGGGGTTGCCACCACGAGATGCACCGACCACCTTGCGGCCGCAGCTCTGGGCCGCCGCTTCAACAACAGAGGTGGAGAACATGGCCCGTTCAGACTCCATGTCTCCAGACTCCCTCGGAATGTGGTTGAAGTTCTTCCGGAGGTGGGAGTTGAAGACCTCCCGGACAGGGGCCTCAGCCAGACGCTCCCAGCACACCCTCACTATACGTTTGGATCTACCAGGTCTGAATGGCTTCCTCCCCTGCCATCGGATCTAACTCACCACCAGGTGGTGATCAGTTGACAGCTCTGCACCTCTCTTTACTCGGGTGTCCAAGACATACGGTCGCAGGTGATGATACGATAACAAAATCGATCATCGACCTGCGACCTAGGGTGTCCTGGTGCCAGGTGCACATATGGACACCCTTATGCTTGAACATGGTGTTCGTTATGGACAGACTGTGGTTAGCACAGAAGTCCAATAACTGAACACCACTCGGGTTCAGATCGGGCAGGCCGTTCCTCCCAATCACCTCCCTCCAGGTTTCACTGTCATTGCCCACGTGCGCATTGAAGTCCCCCAGTAGGATAATGGAGTCTCCAGGAGGAGCACCCTCCAGCACCCCAGTCACAGACTCCAAAAAGGGTGGGTACTCTGAAACATCATTTGGTGCATAGGCACAAATGATGGTCAGGACCCGTTTCCCAACCCGAAGGCGCAGGGAAGCAACCCTTTCATCCACCGGGGAAAACTCCAATATAGAGGCAGCAAGGTGGGGCGATACAAGAATACCCACCCCTGCTCGTTGCCTCTCGCCCGGGGCAACTCCAGAAAAGGCCAAGCTCCAGCCCCTCTCCAGAAGACTGGTTCCGGAACCAGAGCTGTGTGTTGAGGTGAGGCCGACTATATCTAGCCGGTATCGCTCAACCTCGTACACCAGCTCAGGCTCCTTCCCCACCAGAGAGGTGACATTCCACGTACCAAAAGCCAGTTTAGAAAGCTTGGGATCAGTCCGCCAAGGTCTCTGCCTTTGACCGCCACCTAATCCACATAGCACCGGACCCCCATGATCCCTCCTGCAGGTGGTGAACCCACTGGAGGGCGGACCCATGTAACTCCTTCGGGCTGAGCCCGGCCGGGTCCCATGGGTGGAAACCCGGCCACCAGATGCTAGCCTTCGAGCCCCTCCCCCAGGCCTGGCTCCAGGGTGGGGCCCCGGTAACCCCATACCGGGCGGGGTACACTGAATCCTTGATATACAATTTATCATGAGAGTCTGTTGGATCGTTCTTAGTCTGGCCCTTCATCCAGAACCAGTTTGTCTTGGGAGACCCTATCAGAGGCAAATTGCCCCCGGACAACATAGCTCCTGGGATCACTGGGGCACGCAAACCCCCCCACCACGATAAGGGGAATATCCATGAGGAGGACATTTCATCTATCAGAGATAAAATCAGTCACATTCTTCCCACCGTTAACTTAAATACAGTAACTACTACAACTCCTTCAACTGACATCTGTTTGGATCAGTTTACTCCAACTGACCTTTTAGAGTTAGACAAAATAGTTTCCTCATCCAAGCCTTCAACTTGTCTTTTAGACCCTATTCCTACCAGGTCATTTAAAGAAGTCTTCCCATTTATTGATAGCTTTATTCTTCAAATAATCAATTCTTCATTAACTTTAGGCCATGTACCGCAGGCTTTTAAAACTGCTGTAATTAAACCCTTACTCAAAAAGCCAATGCTCGATCCAGGAGTTTTAGCTAACTATAGACCAATCTTAGAAAGAGTTGTTGCTACGCAATTATTTGACCACTTGCAGGGAAATGGTTTATTTGAAGACTTTCAATCTGGGTTTAGAATCCATCATAGTACTGAAACAGCCTTAGTGAAGGTCACTAATGACCTCCTGATCGCATCTGATAATAGACTTGTTTCTGTACTTGTCCTTTTAGACCTTAGTGCAGCTTTTGATACTATCGATCATAATATTCTACTTGATAGATTAGAACACTATGCTGGACCTAATGGAACTTCGTTGCAGTGGTTTAGATCTTATTTATCTGATAGGTTCCAGTTTGTTCATGTCAGTAATGAGTTTTCTTTCAACTCAAATCTCAGTCATGGAGTTCCACAGGGATCTGTGCTAGACCCTACTCTTTTTGGTTTATATATGCTTCCGTTAGGCAACATTATTAGAAAGCACTATATACATTTTCATTGTTATGCAGATGACACACAATTATACCTGTCAGTGAAGCCAGATGATAGTAATCAATTAGTCAAGTTAGATGCCTGTCTTAAGGAAATCAAAGCTTGGATGACTTGTAATTTCCTGCTATTAAATTCAGTTATTAATGTTTGTTTATGGCGGCGCTGTGTAGATGGCTGCCTTTCCAGTAGCTCGGTATTTAGCTCCTTTTTAACCTCTTTTTCCCACTTTTCTTTACTCTTCTTGCGAAGAGATTGTGTGTCTAGATATCCTATGGATACTTATAACTTTGAAATGCAACCAAGAGCCAGTCTTTTCACTTATTCACGGGAGGAACTGCTGGCTCTGTGAACAAAGGGACGAGCCGGGATACGACATCCTATTCCGGCGGAGCTGAGGAGGAGACCACGGGGCTGCAAGGCTGGGGCTAAGCTAAAGGCTGAGCTAGCGAAAAAATGGAGGTGCTTCAAACCGTTGATTCCCTCCATCATCATGGGCAATGTGAACTCATTGCTGAACAAGATCGATGAGTTGTCCGCATTGAACAACCAGCGGATTTACCGGGAGAGCAGCTTGTTCATTTTTACGGAGACATGGCTGAACCACCTAGTACCGGATGCTAACGTGGACCTGCTAGGATTCACTGCTGTGAGAGCCGACAGAGACACTAAGGCTAGCGGGAAAAGAGAGGGTGGGGGACTCATCATGTATGTTAACAATCGCTGGTGTAACCCAGGTCATATCTCTGTAAAGACAGTCTCATGTTGCCGGGATCTCGAGCTGCTAGCTGTTAGCCTGCGGCCATATTACTTGCCGAGAGAGTTCAGTCACGTGATCACCGTCTGTGTTTACATCCCTCCGAGAGCGGACGCAGCCACTGCCTGTGAAAAAATCCATTCAGTCACAGCAAGGCTGCAGACACAGCACCCTGAGGCACTCATGATCATCTCTGGGGACTTTAACCATGTAACTTTGGATGCTACTTTGGCTGTTTTTAATCAAGTTGTAGACTGCCCAACTAGAAACAACAAGACAATTGATCTGCTGTATGTTAATGTACGGGATGCATACAGAGCGACCCCCCCCTTCCCCCACTAGGGAAGTCTGATCACAACCTGGTTTATCTACAGCCACTGTATATTCCCCTGGTTCAAAAGCAACCTGTGACAACTCGATCAGTCAGGAGATGGTCCCCTGAGAAGGAAAGTGCTTTGAGAGACTGTTTTAACACCACAGCCTGGGATGTGCTGATGGACCCGCATGGTGAGGACATAGAGGGGCTGACACACTGTTTGACGGATTACCTGAACTTTTGTACAGACGAGGTCATCCCTGTCAAGACTGTCCGTTGCTATCCTAATAACAAGCCATGGGTAACGCGGGAAGTCAAAATGGTCCTCAACAAGAAGGCTGCTTTTAGGAGCAGAGACAGGGGGGCCATGAAGGCAGCACAGCAGGAGGTGAAACATTGTGTGAAGGAAGCCAAGGACAGCTATAGGAGAAAGGTGGAGCAGAAGGTGAGGGGAAAAAAACATGAGGGAGGTCTGGGAAGGTGTGAGGACCATCACAGGTCTCAACACAGACCAGAGTTGTTGAGGGGACAATAGAGGGCAAATGAACTGAACGATTTTTTCAACAGGTTCAACCAGCCTTTGCCCTTGCCCCTCTCACCCCCACCCTCATTACAGCCACGCCCCCCCTCCACACACCTCCCCCCAAATATTGCAACCCCCCCTCCTCCTCTACATCAGTACGACCCTTGCCATTTTTTACCACAGAACAGGTCAGAGGGCAGCTGAGGAAGCTCCGACTCAGGAAAGCTGCAGGCCCGGACAAAGTGTGTCCAAGAGTATTGAGGACCTGCGCTGCAGAACTGGGGGAACCACTACAATGGATCTTCAACCTCAGCCTGCAGATTGGGAGAGTGCCCACTCTTTGGAAGACATCCCGCATCGTTCCAGTTCCGAAAAAGAACCGGCCCAGCGAGATGAATGACTACCGACCAGTGGCACTCACCTCACATCTGATGAAGACGCTGGAGTGGCTCTTCCTCAGCCTCCTCAGACCCCAGGTGCAACACGCCCAGGACCGCCTGCAGTTTGCGTACCAACTAGGTGTTGGTGTGGAGGATGCCATCTTCTACCTGCTTCATCGAGCCCACTCCCATCTGGATAAGGGAAGTGGCACAGTGAGGATCCTCTTTTTGGATTTCTCCAGTGCCTTCAATACCATTCGGCCCCCCTTGCTTCGGGATAAATTAAGCAAGATGGGAGTGGACTCCCACCTGGTGGACTGGATCTCTGACTACCTCACTGGCAGACCACAATATGTCGGGCTGAAGGATATTACATCTGACACCGTTGTCTGCAGCACTGGAGCCCCCCAGGGCAGAGTATTGGCCCCTCTTCTCTTCACCCTGTACATCTCGGACTTCTGCTACAACTCGGAGCTGTGTCATATTCAGAAGTATGCCGACGACACAGCCATTGTTGGGTGTATCAGGGATGACAGAGAGGAGGAGTATCGGAGACTAGTAGGGGACTTTGCTGCATGGTGCCACACTAACCACCTACAGCTCAACACCTCTAAGACGAAGGAGCTGGTTATTGATTTTGGAAGGTCTAGACCAAGACCTCAACCAGTCCTGTTAGAGGGAGCTGAGGTGGAGGTTGTGGATTCATACAAATATCTCGGGTTGTAGTTGGATAATAAATTGGATTGGACAACATACATTAGCCACTTGTATAGGAAGACACAAAGTAGGATGTACTTCCTAAGGAGATTGCGGTCCTTCAACATCTGCAGCAAACTTCTGCGGATGTTTTACCAGTCGGTGGTTGCCAGCGTCCTCTTTTACTCTGTGGTGTGCTGGGGGGGCAGTATATCCAAGAAGGATGCGTCCAGACTGGATAAACTGATCAGGCGGGCCCGGCTCTGTGGTCGGCGCGAAGCTGGACACCCTGGTGACGGTGGCAGAGATGAGGACTCTGGATAAACTGTTGGATATAATGGACAACGTCAGCCACCCTCTGCACACCGTCATCAGTGACCAGAGGAGCCTGTTCAGTGAAAGACTGCTCCTTCCCAAGTGTCAGACCAACAGGCTCAAGAACTCTTTTGTCCACCATGCCATCACACTCTAACTCCTCACTTGGGGGGGGGGGGGGCATAGAGTACAGAGGACAGTAGGGCATTCATAGTGAAATAACCTTAACTTAACCAAACTTGTATAAGCCATATTTAGCCTTATATTTATACTGTGTATATTATGTAAAGTGTTTATTAAGTGTTTATTTTTTTCTTTTTTGCTTTTCTGATCTGTATGCTCCTTTTATGTGCTGCTGGAAATTTTAAATTTCCCAGAGGGAGTCATCCCAAAGGGATTAATAAAGTTAAGTCTAAGATAAGACTGAAGTCATTCTTGTTGGTCCAAAACACCCTAGAAATACCTTTCCAAATCAAACTTTTGGTTTGGATGCAGTTACTCTTTCTCTTAATAGCTCTGTGAGGAACCTTGGAGTTATTTTTGATCAAGATCTGTTTTTCAATTCACATATTGAATTCGTTTCTAAGACTGCCTCCTATCATTTGCATAATATTGCCAAGATTAGGAACATCTTGTCTCAGAGTGATGCTGAGAAACTGATCCACGCTTTTGTTAGCGCTAGATTAGATTATTGTAACTCTCTATTATCAGGTTGTCCTAAAACATCTCTAAAAAGTCTTCAGTTGATCCAAAATGCTGCAGCAAGAGTTTTAACAGGTACTAGAAAGAGAGATCATATCTCTCCAGTTCTGGCCTCCCTTCACTGGCTTCCCATAGAGTTTAGAATTAAGTTTAAAATCCTTCTTCTCACTTTCAAAGCTCTAAACAATCAGGCCCCTTTTTATTTACAAGATCTGATATTACCCTATTATCCTGACAGAGCACTGCGCTCCCAAAATGCAGGATTACTTGTAATACCTAGAATCTCCAAAAGTACAATGGGGGGCAGAGCCTTCAGTTATCAAGCTCCTCTCTTGTGGAACCAGCTGCCAATCTGGATTCGGGAGTCAGACTTGATCTCTGTTTTTAAGAATAGGGTTAAAACCTTCCTTTTTGATATCGCCTACAAATGAATGAATGAATGAATGAATGAATCTTTATTTCGGATAGATTAAAAGTAGAGATTAAAAGAAACAGAATAATATAACAAAGGGGGAAAGAAAATCCAACAAGGTCAAATTAGACAATAACTCCTCTGATTATACAGTTCAACATAAGTTATCCGAAATGGGTGATGGCTGAAGCCGCAGCTTATATTGCCCACCCATATTCCATCCAAGAATCCAAAAGAAAAACAAAACAAGAGCGATTACAATTCAGAACATAGCTAAGACAAAATGTGACAAAAAACTAAGCTACAACACAACGCAGACTGGATATGACAATCCTTATGTGATTTTACATGTCATCTTGTATATATGTTTGGAGTATTTCTTCCTTTAGTTTTTGTTTAAATTGTCCAAGCGTTGTACATGATTTTAATTCAGGTCCAAAATCGTTCCATGATCTGACTCCTTGCACTGAAACACAGTGTTGCTTGGTGGTAGTTCTCACTGAAGGTTTTTGAAATATACATGTTTCTCTGAAATGATATTGTTTCTCCCTTATTTGGAACAACTTTTGGATATTTGTGGGCAGTGATAGATTCTTCACTTTAAACATTATTACTGCAGTTTTAAAGTCAACCAGATCTTTCAACTTGAGAGCTTTTAATTTAAGAAAAGTGGGTTTGTTGGTTCCCTGTAAGCAGCTTTGTTTATTATTCTAATAGCTCTCTTCTGAAGCATAAAGACTAGATATGTTTGTTTTTATATGTATTTCCCCATACTTCAGTACAATATGCCATGTATGGGAGTATTATTGAATGATACAAGGTATATAGTGTGGGTTGATTCAGCAAATATTTCACTCTGTGTAGTATTGCAATTGATTTGGATATTTTACCTTTAATATAATTAATATGTGACTTCCAACACAGTTTATTATCAATTATTACTCCAAGAAATTTAGTTTCGGATACCATTTCAATCTCTACACCATTTACACCGAGTTTAGATACTAAGTTGTGATGATTGTTAAAAACTATAAATTTTGTCTTACTTAAATTGAGCGTTAATTTGTTTGAATCAAACCACAGTTTAAGCTTTCCTAATTCCTTTCCGAGTGTATCCAAAAGTTGTTCCAAATTGCTTCCACTGCATAATAGATTAGTGTCATCGGCAAACAACAAATTAGGGAGGGATCATATGTTTCTGAACCCTCCCTTAGTTATGCTGCCATTAGGTTTAGACAGCTGGGGGACCTCCAATAATTGCATTGGGCTTCACTCCTTTCTTCACTCTCAATGAAATATATATTTTTTTTGCTGGTCATTAACATCTTTGTTCTGTCCCATAGATTGAGTCCCCATCATGCTGTTTGCTCTCTACATGTCTGTTCTTTTCATCTTCTCTATCCCCTCACCCCCCAGCCAGTCGCAGCAGATGACTGCCCCTCCCTGAGCCTGGTTCTGCTGGAGGTTTCTTCCTGTTAAAAGGGAGTTTTTCATCTCCACCATCGCCAAGCGCTTGCTCACAGGGGATCGCCTGATTGCTGGGGTCTTTCTGCAATTGTGGGGGTTTCCCCTACAGTTGAAAGTGCTATGAGATGACTGTTGTTGTGAAATGGCACTATATAAACAAAGTTGAGTTGAATTGAATTTGCAGACTCTATTATAATCACACTGACACTTTTACTAAATTTCTCCCCATCAATAATGTCCTCACTATTTGGCTGCTCACACCTAGTCTTACAGATATTTAAATTTATCCCAGTCTGCCTTATCCAATCTCCATCTTGTGCCAGACTGCATCCCTTCTGTTATGTCCATAACTGAGTTAAAGCAAGCACATGGTTGCTGCAGTTTTATGGAGCTTTATTACAAACAGAGTTGCATACATACACAGGCTTATGGCACATGCCCCACTGACCAGGTGGCTCCACGACGAAAGAGGCAGAGCCTCTTCCGCCCACACCTTTATACCATGGGCGGCGTCGCCACCGGAAACCGGCAGTAGCCACCCCGGTCTAGCCCACGACCAACCCGGCCGCCATCTTACTAATGCAGCCTATTTACATACACAACATTTCCCCCCCTTCAAAAAATGCCAAACACACAGATAGGTCCCCCCCCAAAAAATTTGCCTCCCGACTCACACACTAAAACAAAACAATTACAAAGACAAATAAACAACCTATCCATGCACACAAGCAACTGGGGGGCCAGGTAGGCTACCAGCACCCTCACACGGCTGGGTGGATTATTCTACTGCCGAACACAGAACAAAGCCGTGTAACTAAGAAAATAAAATTAACATAAAATAATCCCAGAACAGCCCCACACAAAACACATAAATACAGGACAAATAACAGCTACTGGCACCCCCTCCCCCAACACTCACCCCCACACTGGACATATTCCAAAACGTTGGGTATGTAAATCATCAAATCCAAACAATTTAACGTGGGCTAAACACATCCCCACCAACCCAAACATGGGCACACCAAACATCTTTTCAATAAAATTTCCCCTTAAAATTAGCAAATCACATAATTTATATATATAACCCCTCAGGTCAAAATCCAATCAACAAACCATAATCACAATAGAAAATTCCTGTCATGGTCTGGTCTGCTCGTCATTCCCAGCTGTGCACACACCTGGTCCTCATTACGCCTGGCCTATATCTTCCGTGCTTCCTGTCACGGCGGTGCGGAGATGTCTCTCAGCGCTCCTGACGAGCTCATCGCCAATTCCTCCTGTCTACCGAAGTTCCAGCCAAAGCCTGCTTCATTGTTGCCGGAGAATCCCTCCAGCTGGCCACGTAAACTCACCAGTTTCTACTCATCTTTGTCTTCAGATCCCCTGTGCACAGGTGGAGTCCGTTGCGGCGGAATCCTCCTCCTATCCTCCCGACGGCGGATTTTCCCCGCACTCCTGCCTCACCAACTCCACTTGGACACTCACCTGCCAGAGTCGCACCACCCACGGAAGGGCACTGTCTCCCTGGCTGCAGTCACCACGCTGAACACGAGCTGCTACCATCTACTCCCACAGTAAGCACAGTGTAACTGTTTACCTCCAGCTGTGACTTCCAGTAATCCCCTTTCTCTGTGTGTTCCTAGGGTTGCCAGGCCGCACGGTGTCCCGCTCTGTCTCTGGCAGTTCCAGCCTACACTCACACGCACCAACACCATACTTGTTGTTAATAAACTTAATTGTATCAATTCTGAGTCCGTGTCTTGTCACTGGGTCACGTAACCATGTCAGTACATGTCCGCCAGAACGACCCAGCTGACAGCGCTTTGGTGTGCCGTGTCAACAACATGGAGATCAGAATTGATCAATTAGCTTATCAGCAGCTGTCCATTCTCACCCAATTAGTCCGAGTCACAGACCGGTTAGACCGGCTAACTAGCTCCCAAGCTTTACCTTCTCTCAGCAGCTCCTCAGCTCCTGCTAACTCTCCAGCTAACAAGCCCAGGCTAGGACCTCCAGCTCGCCTTACTCCTGTTCCTACCCCCAACCGTTTTAGTGGAAAGCTTGGAAAGGCCCGGGGGTTCGTCATGCAGTGCGAGGTAGTGTTCCAGCGGGTACCTGAGGACTTTTCCTTGGACCACAGTAAGATTGGGTATGTTATCAACCTGTTGGAGTGAAGAGCGCTAGCATGGGCATATGCAGTTATGGCTAAGCTAATTATGCTAGTCTGACCTTTTGCCAGTTTATCCAGGAATTTAGCAAAGTGTTTGATCACTCCGACTGAGATAGCATTCTCACCACTCGGTTATTGAATTTGAGACAGGGGACTAAGGCTGTGGCAGATTATGCTGTGGATTTCTGGGTAGCGGCTACTGAAGTGGGGTGGGAAGACGCTGCCCTCTGTAGCACTTTCATGAGGAGCCTTAGCCCTAGCCTTCGGGATGAGCTAGCCCTTCTAGTGAAGCCATCTAGGCTCTCTTGAGTTAATTTCGGTTGCCATTAGCCTAGATAATAGACTGAGAGAGCAGGCGGCTGAACGTAAGGCCTATGGTCGCTCAGGGAATCAGCTTCGCCCCACTCCTCAAGTCTCCCTATTGGCTCTACCATCTTCTGACGCCTCTATTACCTCAGAACCCATGAGTGTAGGGCAGTCCAGGTTGTCTGCGGCAGAGAAACAGCGCCACCGCAAATTGAGATTGTATCTTTATTGCGGGAGCAAGGAGCATGAGGTCTCGTGTTGTCAGCTTCGGCCAAAAGGGGGAGTCCGTGCGTCGCAGTAGGGGGACTCACAGACTCACCTCAGCCTAATCCCCTATGCAGACTTCTTCTCCCTATCTAGTTCATACATAAACACACTGAGATTCCTACACAGGCATTAATCGACTCTGGGGCAGAGCAGAGTTTTATCTCTAAGGACCTGGCAACCCATTTGGGGCTTCCTTGCATTTTCCTTTAAGACTCCACTACAGCTGATAGCACTGTCCAAGGTCCCCATGGCCATTGTGTCCCAGCGCACCGCCCCAGTTTCCATCATTGTGTCTGGTAACCATCAGGAGGAGCTTCAGTTTTTTGTGCTGCCGATCGCTTCCTCTCCTGTCGTGTCATCCTTGGGTTCCCCTGGTTACGCCTCCATAATCCGACCATTGACTGGTGCTCAGGGAGTATCAGTTCATGGAGTTCGTTTTGCCTCAGTGCCTGTCTCCAGTCAGCCACATGCTCGCCATCCTTGCCCCTGGGGGTTCCCTCCGCCCCGCCCCTCGACCTGGCTAAAGTTCCCCCTGAATATCATGACATTGGAGCCGTTTTTAGTAAGGCCCAGGCCCTATTTCTACACCCCCCCCCCCCACTGTGCATATGACTGCGCCATAAATCTCCGCCCGGGAGCTCCACTTCCATCTAGCCGGCTATATAGCCTGTCGCCGCCGGAGCAGGCAGCTATGGAGGCCTACATCAAGGACTCTGAGTTTGGGCATCATTTGCCCGTCCTCCTTGGCGGTGGGGGCTGGGTTTTTTTTTTTTTTTGTGGCCAAGAGGGACAGTTCGCTAAGACCATGCATTGATTTCAGGGAATTAAACAATATCACCATCAAGGATAAATACTCACTCCCCTTGCTTAATGGGGCGGCAGTGGCTCAGGAGGTAGAGCAGGTCATCTAATAACCCGATGGTTGGCGGTTCGAATCCCGCTCTCCCCAGATATCCTGCCGTTGTGTCCCTGGGCAAGACACTTCACCCGCATTGCCTCCAGTGCCCATAACACTGGGTATGAATGTATATAAATGTATAAAATGTTCGGTCGTGGCCGGAAAGGCCGTTGGCGCAGATTGGCTGCCACGTTTCCGTCAGCCTGCCCCAGGGCAGCTGTGACTGCAGTAGTAGCTTGCCACTACCATTGCCTGTCTGGAGTGAATGAATAATGTACCTATTTGTAAAGCGTCTTTGAGTATATATGATAAAGCGCTATATAAAACCGATGCATTATTATTATTATTATTATTATTATTATTATTAATTCTGCGTTTGACTCTCTCCAGGGGGCATCATGGTTCACGAAACTGAATCTACGCAACGCCTACCATCTGGTGCGGATCCACGAGGGTGACAAACGGAAGACAGGTTTTCGCACTCCCAGTGGTCATTTCAAGTACCTGGTAATGCCTTTTGGATTAACCAATGCGCCCGCTGTGTTTCAACAATTGATCAATGATGTTCTGAGACACTTTCTGAGGGTATTTGTGTTTGTGTACCTGGATGACATCTTGATCTTTTCCCATTCTCTAGTGGAACACCGGGTGCATGTCAGACGTGTGCTGCAGCAGCTATTGGAGAACCAGCTGTTTGTCAAGGCGGAGAAATGCGAGTTTCATGCTTCCAAAACGTCTTTTTTGGGTTTCATTATCTCGCGTAAGGAAATTATCCCGGACCCTGGCAAGATCAAGGCGGTGGTGGAATGGCCAGTTCCATCCTCCAGGAAACGGCTCCAGCAGTTCCTGGGGTTTGCTAATTTCTACCGCCGGTTCATCAGGAACTACAGCAGTCTGGCTCTCCCCTTGACGCGTCTCACATCTACGAAGGTCCCTTTCCGGTGGACTGAGGAGGCGGCTGCAGCCTTTACGGATCTTAAGAAGCAGTTCTCCAAGTCTCCCATCTTGGTGCAGGTAGATCCTAATCTGCAATTTCTGGTGGAGGTGGACGCTTCGGATTCTGGTATGGGGGCCGTCCTGTCTCAGCGTTCCCTGGCGGACAGCAAGGTCCAACCGTGTGCTTTCTTCTCTCGGCGGCTGTCCCCTGCGGAGCGGAATTATAGCATCGGTGACAGGGAGCTGCTGGTGGTTAAACTGGCCCTGGAGGAGTGGCGCCATTGGCTGGAGGGGTCCTCACAGCCGTTCGTGGTTTGGATGGATCATAGGAACTTGGAGTACCTCCGGACGACCAAGCGCTTGAATGTCCGCCAGGCCCGCTGGTCCTTGTTTTTTGGTTGGTTTGACTTCACCATCACGTACCGTCCTGGGTCCAAAAATACCAAGCTGGACGCCCTCTCCAGGCAATTTACCACGGATCCTGTAGAGCCTGAAGATCAGCCTCCTGTGTCGTGGGCGCCCTCTCATGGGGGATTAAGGAAAAAGTTAGGAGGGCTCAAGAGACGGAGGTGGACCCGGGCGGGGGGCCAGCAGGTAAGATGTTTGTTCCATCGGCTGTCCGAGGTGACGTCATTCACTGGGCTCACTCCTCCAAGTTCGCCTGTCACCCAGGTAGGTGACGCACGGAGGAGCTGTTGCAACGTTCTTTCTGGTGGCCCACTCTGCAGAAGAACGTCAGGGAATACATCTGTGCCTGTCCCCAGTGTGCCAACGGTAAGTCCCCATCGTCCCCGCCAGCTGGGCTGCTCCGCCCCCTCCCGGTTCCTGGCAGGCCCTGGTCTCATGTGGCCTTGGACTTCGTCACCGGCCTCCCTCCTTCCAACAACCACACGGTAGTGCTCTCCTTGGTGGACAGGTTCTCTAAGGCGGCCCATTTTGTTCCCCTTCTGGGGCTGCCTACTGCTAAGGAGACAGCTGACCTATTGGTCCAACACATGGTGAGGCTACATGGGATCCCCGTGGACATCGTCTCCGATTGGGGTCCTCAATTTATCTCTCAGGTCTGGAGGTCATTTTGTCACGCCCTTGGGGCCGCTGTCAGCCTGTCATCCGGGTACCACCCGCAGTCTAATGGTCTGTGTGTGAACGGGCCAACCAGGAGTTGGAGGCGGCACTGCGGTGCGTGGTTTTGACCAACTCGGCCTCCTGGAGCTCATACCTGCCCTGGATTGAGTATGCCCATAACTCGACTGTGTCCTCTGCCATAGGTATGTCCCCTTTTCAGGCTTCACTTGGGTATTCTCCTCCTTTATTTCCCAAAGAAGAGGGTGACATCGCCGTACCATCAGTCTGGGCACATCTGAGACGTTGTTGACATCTGTGGAAGGCAACCCGGACTGCGCTGCTTCGCACGGCTGAACGCAACGCTTCAGTGGCCAACCACCACCGGACCCCAGCCCCGTCATACCAGGTGGGCCAGCAGGTTTGGCTTTCTACTAAGAACATCAATTTGAAGGGTGAGCACAGGAAGACGACGTAGCATTTTATTGGGCCTGTTTCTATCTCCCGTATCATCAAACCTGTGTCTGTGCGGCTCGATCTCCCTCCCTCCCTCCGCATATGTCCCATGTTTCATGTCTCTCAAATTAAGCCCGTGTTTTCCAGCCCCCTCTGTCCTCCTTCCAGGTCTCCACCCCCTCTGAGGATGGTTGACGGCAGCCCGGTGTGGGGAGTGACTGCTATCCTGGATGTCCACTGCCGGGGCCGCGGTCTGCAATACCTGGTGGACTGGGAGGGCTATGGGCTGGAGTCCAGGTCCTGGGTGCGTCCTGCCCTCATGCTTGATAAAGACCTCATCAGGGAGTTCCATCGGACGCATCCAGGTAGGCTGGGACGATCGCTAAGAGGCGCTCATTGGGGCGGAGTACTGTCATGGTCTGGTCTGCTCGTCATTCCCAGCTGCGCGCACACCTGGTCCTCATTACGCCTGGCCTATATCTTCCGTGCTGCCCGTCATGGCGGTGCGGAGATGTCTCTCAGCACTCCTGACGAGCTCATCGCCAATTCCTCCTGTCTACCGAAGTTCCAGCCAAAGCCTGCTTCATCGTCGCCGGAGAATCCTTCCAGCTGGCCACGTAAGCTCATCAATTCCTACTCACCTTTGTCTTCAGATCCCCTGTGCACAGGCGAGTCCGTGGCGGCGGAATCCTCCTCCTATCCTCCCGACGGCAGATTTCCCCTGCACTCCCGCCTCACCAACTCCACTTGGACACTCACCTGCCGGAGTCACACCACCCACGGAAGGGCACTGTCTCCCTGGCTACAGTCACCATGCTGAACCTGAGCCGCTACCATGTGCTCCTACAGTAAGCACAGTGTAACCGTTTACCTCCAGCCGTGACTTCCAGTAATCCCCTTTCTCTGTGTGTTCCTAGGGTTGCCAGGCCGTACGGAGTCCCGCTCTGTCTCTGGCAGTTCCAGCCTACACTCACATGCACCAACACCATACTTGTTGTTAATAAACTTAATTGTATCAATTCTGAGTCCGTGTCTTGTCACTGGGTCACGTAACCATGTCAGTTCCCTTCAAATTAACACTCACACTCGTCTCTTTTCTTTTGAATTAAACAGGGTAACAAACCAGCAGCAGACAAACGTAAACAAGAAAATAAAACACAACTGGACTGAAAAGAAAACACAGACAAAAATTAAAATAATTCCCTCAGTCCTCAGGCAGGTCTTTCTCCTGACGCTTCCGTCTCTTAACCACTGGGCTCCCACCGCGTCGTTTTGTCTCCTCCACTCTGCGCAGCTCGTTCGGATGCCTCCAGGTCTGGTCAGACAAGCGTAGAAACCCGTTGCTCCGAACGGCCTCCACTTGAAACCATCTCCTCTCGTTGCGTCGCTCACATGAGCTGTGTTCACCTCTCTTCCGGGCCTCAACCCTGGGCTGCACCAAGTTGTAGACCTGCAGGGAAGCCCGCGGCCTCCTCCTCCAATGACGTTGGGTCTGACTGGTCTCCATCAACGGTCCGGACGACTCCTGGTCCCAGTCCGTGTTTCCCATGGTTGACCGTCTTCCTGAACGATTAAACAACTCGCTCTCTGGTCCTGCTCTTTCTGGATCCAGCGTGAGCGCCTCGTCCTTAGAGGCTGTCTGAGGTCCCGTTGTGCCATTCCGCACCCCCAGTTTGGGCATCAAACAGATCAGCATCGGGTCCAACCCACGGCATCCTCGCATAGCGCCGAACGTGCTCTCCTTCTTGACACATGTCCAACCAGTCCGATTCCCTCATCTCCACGCCATCCATAAGCGGAGTCGGCCAGCTCCACAATCCGCAGCCCAACCACTTCTCACCCGACACATTGGCGATCGAAAAACCCAGGCTATAAAATAGGTTACACCCCATGATGTTAACCCCCGCAGCGGTGACATGGATGACGGGCTCGGAGCACCACGATCGACCTGTAACGGGCTTCTACCTCCATAAAGCCCTTCACAGCCAGCCTATTCAGTCCATAGCTATAATAGTCTCTCTCAGGTTGTTTAATCTCTCGATGGGGAAACAAACTGTTCATGGTCACTATGTTCAACACTGAGATAACAGCACCTGTGTCAACCAACAGCGGAACCATGACACCGTCGAGCATGACATCACAGCTGATCCTTCCTGTAGTCGCTGGGGAGACTGTATGCACGATGGTTGGAGACTTCTGCGCAGCACCTGGGTCTCTCCTATGGCTCCTGCGTACGAAGTTGTTGCACGTCCTGGCGAAGTGGTCCTGCAGACCGCACTTGCCGCTTCGCTTTCCTCTTGCTGGGCACACACTGGCTTTATAGCGGTGAACAGGGGACCCACACCCATAACAACGAGGTGTACCAGGGACAGACCATATCTTCACCACTGTGGCATATGAGTCACCTCCGGCGTCACTGTCATTAGGGTCCCAACTCAGTGCCTTTGCATGAGCATAATCTTCGCTCCAAAGAGCCTCTTCAGGCAGGCCCCTCGCGATGATCTACGCTGCTTCAAAATGCTGGGCGAGCTCAACAGCTGTGGTCAGCATCAACTCTCCTGGAAACTTCAATAACCTGGACCGGACTGCTTCACTATGAACGTGTTCTGCCAGTTGGTCCCGAATCATCTCTTCTTCCAGGCGTCCAAACTCATACCCCCTCGCCAGCCTACGGAGCTCGGCAACGAACATCGTTACCGGCTTCCCTAACCGCTGGTGGCGCTGTCGAAAATGGATGCGCTCTATCGTGACGCTCTCATCAGCGCGAAAATGGCGCGCCATCAATTCCACCATGTCGTCGAAACTGTCGACCCCACCCAGACTGTCCAACACTCTCTGCCCCTCAGTGCCTAATTTATGGATTAACACCGACCTCGCATGGAGTCTCACGCTCACCAAGGTCCAAGACCACGAGGTAGATGGTAAAAGATGAGAACCAACGGGGCCATGGCATGGGCGGCGTGCCAGGCGCCTCCAAAAACGGCCGCAATTCAGCAACAAAATTATCCATTCCCGCTTTTACCTCGTCACCAAATGTTATGTCCATAACTGAGTTAAAGCAAGCACATGGTTGCTATAGTTTTACAGAGCTTTATTACAAACAGAGTTGCATACATACACAGGCTTACGGCACATGCCCCACTGACCAGGTGGCTCCACAACGAAAGAGGCAGACCCTCTTCCGCCCACACCTTTATACCATGGGCGGCGTCACCACCGGAAACCGGCAGTAGCCACCCTGGTCTAGCCCACGACCAACCCGGCCGCCATCTTACTAATACAGCCTATTTACATACACAACACCTTCTTCTCCCGCTTCTAGACCAATAAGGATGTGCTTGCTTAGGCAGAAGCAACTCCCGCACCTTGGACACAGTCCAAAGACGGATAATTTTTTCACACGTAAGGAGTTGTTCTGAACTCCTTATGCAAAGATATAGAGTGATGATAATCAAGTCAGTTGCGGTAATGCACCTTTAAGCTGGTTGCCAACCGCCAATCAAATCTAAAAGAAGAAGAAGAAGAAGATGACCAATTTTAACTCTTATTGGGTAGTGATCACTCCCATTAGCTGACCGACTTAATACCTCCCAAGATGTGATTCCTGCAATCTCATTTGAAACCAAAGTTAGGTCTAACACACTTTCTGGGACTAGATTAGTTAAATCTAGTGCCTTTCCCATAATTCATGCATATCAAGTCCCTGTCCTCTAAAAAATCCTCAATTACTGTGCCATTTATATCTACTGTATATTCCTGCTACCCCACAGCGTGTTTTGTGCATTAAAGTCCCCACACCAAACGACCTTACCCTGTGCTTGTCTATTTGCAGTGCTCAAAGTGTCAACTGTCAATCTGTTACATGGATTATAGTAATTAATAATTATTTTGTCTTTTACTACCCATATTTTTACCATTATTGAGTCATGTTCTTTCCCTCTGTCCATTATTTTGTACTTTGTTCCATTATGCACAAAAGTTGCTACACCCCCTCTTCTACCAGTTTCCCCGTCATTCCATATAGATGTGTATCCTTGAATGACAAAATCCAACTGAGGTTTTAGCCATGTTTCCTGTACGGTACACAGATTACCTGGCGTTTGTCTTGCATATCGGATATAAACTTTTTGAATTCTTGCCCATTTGATGTTAACCTCCTGGCATTCCATTGCAAAATCGTAATTACCGTTATGACCCACCAGCCCATTATGTCTGTGAACTTCAAGATCCCCCACTTAACAAGTCCTCAACTGGAGAGTGAAGTACGTGGTGGTAATGTACCTGTAAGCTGGTTGCCAACCGCCAATCAAATCTAAAAGAAGAAGAAGAAATCCTCAACTGCTTCCCAATGCAGCCCCTTCATGCCAAGATATTTTCTGCTGCTTTCACAATGATTTTTCCTTTTTTCTTGGAAGTCTGCACAGTGCAGTTTCACATCTACCACAAATAAGACAAAATTATTTACCTTCAAAACCAGAGTATCTTCCTTAATTCTACTGCATGCACTGCAAGCCTGCACATTTTCCCTGTTAGAATCCACTCCCACTTTTGTAGCTGGCACCTTTTTCGCAGCTTCTGCATATGTTAATCCCTGGAAGACTTTCATCTGCTGAATTTCTGCTGCTCTTTTGCTGGCTTCACAACCTCGATATGCAGAGCTATGTTCACCACCGCAGTTACAGCACTTTAATTTGACTCCTCTTTCACACTTGCCATATTCGTGCTCACCAGAGCATCTGGCACATCGTTGTCTACCTTTGCATATCGCTGCTACATGATCAAACTTTTGACATTTGAAACATCTGAGTGGAGGAGGAACATAAAGTCTGACTTCATAGCTCATGTAGCTAATATACAACTACTTCTTTTAGATTTGATTGGCGGTTGGCAACCAGCCTACAGGTACATTACCACCACTGACTTGATTATCGTCACTCCACATCTTCCCATAAGGAGTTCTAAACAACCCCTTATGTGTGAAAAAATTATCCATCATATAGCTTTGTGATGTTTTCCTCTTATAGCTTTATGAAGTTTTCCTCTTATAGCTTTGTGACATTTTCCTCTTATAGCTTTGTAATGTCTTCCTCAGACGTTCTCCTCACAGCTTTGTGACATTTTCCTCATAGCTTTATGACATATTCCTCATAGCTTTGTGATGTTATCCTCATCGCTTTGACATTTTCCTCATAGCTTTGTGTCCTTCTTCTTTAATCACGTGTCTGCGTCTCATCTCATTCTTCTTCTAGCTGTAGTCCGTATCTGCGTCTCAGTCTTGTTTATATGAGCGTCGCCTGATGCTGATGTCAGCTGACCTGCGTTGACCTGCGTTCAGTGTTTAAATTTACCTAAGTTGGCTACAGCTTCAGATACACTAGCCGAAGTAGGCAAAGTTTTGAGGAAAAACACAGGCATATATAGTGTGTGTGGCGGTAATGCACCTGTAAGCTGGTTGCCAACCGCCAATCAAATCTAAAAGAAGTTGGCAAAAGTTTACCAATGCTGAATGCAACACAGGCAAATGCTAGCAAAAATTCGTACAAGTTTGTAAAAGTTGGTGTGCGCTGGATTTAAAAAAAAAAACAAAACAAAAAAAAAACAACCTGCTTACAAACGTAATTTCACCGACGTTTGGACTAATTGCTCTGATTTTTCAAAACGTCTGTAAAAGTTATGAACCCAGCTTAAAAGCAGAGACTTCCCTCTATATCACTATAAATTCAAGAAATCTCTTGTCAGTGTGGCACAGCCAAAGATCATAGGACCGCCTATGACGTTCTTATGTATAATTACTCCTTATGTGTGAAATGTCCTATGATGTTCCTATGTAACAAAGGCAGGCATCACTCATGATCATAGGACTCCCTATAACATCAAAGATCTAAACGCAGGCATCACTCACAGTCATAGGACTTGCTATGACATCATCAGAGATCATAGGACTCACTATGACATCAAAGATAAAAGGCAGTCATCACTCATGGTCATAGGACTCACTATGACGTCATCAAAGATCATAGGACTTGCTATGACACAATCAAAGATCAAAGGCAGGCATCACTGAACGAGTGCTCTTGCTTACACCTGCTTTCTACAGGCATTCAGAAATACTTGCTTATACTTGGTTTCTACAGGCATGCATGGGTATGCACTAGTATAATTCAAGAAATCTGTGTGTCTGTCACAACCATAGGACTCACAAAAAGATCATAGGATGTGCCCATGATGACTATATGATGTCTATATGATGTTGTATAGACACCATGTGTCTGTGTGTCACAACCGAAGTACTCGCTAAAAGATCATAGGACTCCCTATGACATCATCAAAGATCAAAGGCAGATATCATATGCAAGCCCCAAGGACGGATCATTTTTTCACACATAAGTTGTTCAGAACTCCACATACAAAGATATAGAGTGATAATCAAGTCAGTGGCAGTAATGCACCTGTAAGCTGGTTACCAACCACCAATCAAATCTAAAAGAAGGCGGCATCACTCACGATCATAGGACTCGCCATGACATCATCAAAGATCATAGGACTCGCTATGACATCTTCAAAGAGCCAAAGGCAGGCATCACTCATGATCATAGGACTCACTATGACATCATCAAAGATCCTAGGACTTGCTATGACATCATCACTCTATAAAAGCAAGAAATCTGTGTGTGTGTTTGTGTGTGTGTGTGTCTGTCACATTCATAGGACATCATAGGACAGCCTCTGATCTCTGCCTGAACAGCCTGAACATCATAGGACATCCTATGAACTCAGGCATCATAGGACACATAGACAAATGTGTCTTTATGATGTCATATAGACCATGAATTAACTCAGACATCATAGGACACAGACAAATGTGTCTTTATGATGTCATATAGACCATGAACTCAGGCATCATAGGACGACTCGCGATGCCTATATGACGGCACATAGACAAATGTGTCTTTATGATGTCATATACATCAAGCCTGCCTTCATGTCTTTATGATATCATATACAGTGACAGACATCAGGCAACATGTGTTTGATGTCAAATACATCAAGGCTGCCTTCATGTCTTTATGATGTCATATACAGCGAGTCCATGCCAGAAAGCCTCTTTTTCCTCTGATCTATTTTCATGATCCTGTCCATGAACTAGAATTACGACGCACCTATCCCTCAAGCAGTGGACGAGGAGGAGGAGCAGAAGACGAAGAAGAAGAAGAAGACTGCTGCACGTCAGAAAAGATGCCATGAAGATGAAACACCTGAGGTTCCAGCAGTACATCGCACCCGTCTGAGACAGGAGGACACCCTTCACCAGCATACGACAGACTTTAAAGCACGTTTCTAGGACATCATAGGACGGCCTATGATCTCTGCCTCATCATCACAGCGCGTCGTATGAACTCAGGCATCATAGGATGACTCGCCATGCCTACATGACAGCAAATGTGTAACCTTGACGAATGCCAGTCTACACTACAAATGTGTAAAATGCCAAGCAAAGTGCTGATTTTCTGCGGGTGCTCCGGTTTCTTGGTTTCTACGGGCATGCACGGGCCTTCCTGAACAGGGTCGAAAGCCACTTTTTCAGGATCGTGCCCATGAACTGGAATTACAACGCATCTATCCCTCAACCAGTGGTCTGAACGAAGAAGAAGACCCACCAGATGGAGAGCAATAGAATGAGGAGAACTCCTGCACGTCAGAAAGGATGCCGTAAACATGAAACACCTCAGGTTCCACCAGTACGCCGCAGGCATTACTGTGAACAACACAGCCGTCTGAGACAGGAGGAGACCCTTCAGTGGTCTGAACGAAGAAGAAGACCCACCAGATGATGTCTATATGACGGCACATAGACAGAGCACATGACTCTCTACAAGACATATGTATAGACACAGATAAGCAACATAACACAGAACAGTGACAGGCAGGAGAAGAAGTAGCAAGCAGGGGCAAACGGCCCCAAATGGCATGGCATATTTTGTGTGATTTTTATGTTTTGCTGCATACAAAAGCCATCACATGTGATTGCTACTTAGTGGAAATCATGTGTTGCTATACCAACTGCCCTGTAACTGGCAAGAACTCTGTTCCAATGCATTCCCTCTATGGGCATGCACGAGTTTCTACGTGCATACCCGTGTATGCACTAGTCAAAGACGATGCATCACTCATGATCATAGGACTCGCTGTGACATCATCAAAGATCATAGGACTCACTGTGACATCTTCAAAGATCAAAGGCAGGCATCACTCACGATCATAGGACTTGCTATGACATCATCAAAGATCATAGGACTCACTATGACATCATCAAAGATCATAGGACTCGCTATGACAGCATCAAAGATCAAAGGTAGGCATCACTGAACGAGTGGTGACGTGCTTGCTTACACCTGCTTTCTACAGGCATGCAGAAATACTTGCTTATACTTGGTTTCTATGAGCATGCATGGGTATGCACGGGCATGCACAGGTATGCACTAGTATTTATGATCTGTAGTAAATCTGAGGCCATACAATGTGAAACATTTTTTTAAAAACCTTGTTGGCAGAGTATTAAGCCAGCAAGTGGTGGATTTTAGGTGGTGCATGACTAATCCTTTTCGGGTTGCGGGGGAGGCTGGACCCTATCCCAGTATCTTTGGGCGAGAGGCAGGGTACACCCTGGACCGATTGCCATTCCATCGCAGGGCCAACACAGAGAGACAGACAGCCATTCACTCTCACATTCATACCTAAGGACAATTTAGAATCCCCAGTTGATGCCAATTAACCTAACGTGCATGTCTTTGGCCTGTGGGAGGAAACCGGAGTACCCAGAGAAAACTCACGCAGACATGGGGAGAACATGCAAACTCCACACAGAAGGGTTACCTGTGGTCAGGAGGTGGGATCAATCCCACGATGGTCAGGGGTGGAATCACTCCTGTGACTTTCTTGCTGTGCTGCCACAATGCTAACCACTACACCACCGAGCTGCCCAGTTATGCAGCAACCCCAAATCATAGCACTGCCCCCACAGGCTTGTATGGTAGGCACTAGGCATGGTGGGTGTATCACTTCATCCACCTCTCTTCTTACCCTGATACGCCCATCACTCTGGAACACGGTAGGTAAATCTGGACTCATCAGACCACATGCAGAATCCTATCTTTATGCTCCCTAGCAAATTAAAGTTTTTTTTTTTTCAATGGTGGTGACTTTTTTTATATAATTTTTTTAATATACATAAAAATGATAAGATTTAAGGTGCATTCAGACCAAACGTGAACGGGCGAATTGTTCGCACTGTGCGATTACATTTCAACTCAATGTAAACACATGAATAGACATGATTTCACCGTCTGAGTAAGTTGCAGACAGGTGAAGTTACCTTTATAACTTCTGCCGCTGTGTTCAACCTGCTGTGGAAATTCCCAAAACACCGACATGCTTGGTTTTATGTTTTCTGATAGGGTCTCACCTGAAAAAAATTGTCCCTCCCTCCAAAACTTCGCCTGGATGATGTGTTGTTTACATTGCTAGCCTGCTAGCGTTGTTAGCACGTCTGTGGCAGGAGTTTGTGGGTAAAAAACTCAGACACTGATTCAGCTGCAGAGCTCCCGGTCAGTGTCATTGTCATTTTCCAACTAGTTTACTCTCTAGTATTGATACTTTTATTTCAGTGTTGGCAGAATATCAAGGCCATTTCTAGCTAGCATTATCCCTCGGACGTGAACGCGCAAATGCACGAGATTCGCATGTGCTCGCCTCTTTCCATTGACTTTGTGTGCATTTGTGCTGTGCCAAAAATTCACTTTGCATTTGGTCTGAAAGCACCTTTATGCTTTGACTTGCCCACACCTGCATACCATTTATAAAATGTACTTGGATTTACAGTATGCATCACCACCTCTACCCACCTGTATTCTACCTGCACCAATGCAGGGACAGAGGTATTTACAGGCATTCAGAAGTGCCATCTGTGTGACTGATCCCTATAAGCTTGCCTGTAACCCTAAACTTTATTGCATGCCATTAATGTCTATGACACATACTGCTTATAATGGAATGACAAATACATCAAAAAATGGAAATCCCAATACCTTTTTAGTACTTTTTTTTTTTAAACAATATTAATCCAGTGGAGTTCTATTGTCTTGCCTTTTGATTGCTACAAGCTTTGTGGAATAGAAGATCTTAGTCTGCTGCTGTCTGATGAAAAAGCACAGATGTCGACCTTTTCGCTGTGACTCTCACCTTGTCCACTCATTAGTAATGAAAACAACAGCCTTTTGTTTCATTTTGAATATTCCCTCACAGGAACAAAAGCACAATTCACATTCATCCTGCGTGGCAGATTTTGGCAGATAAACCCGGGCTGGCGTTTCCATTTTCTGACCTTGCGGGCTTGACTCATTGAAAGTGTTTGGCTGGTCAGCCGCCTCTCACTGGTCGGTATAATGAGTCAAATGATGAAAAGAGTGGTTTATCTGTAGGTTTATCTGGTTCTCTGGGTTGATGATACCTCCTTACCAGCAGAGCGACACGAGCACACATGTCGGCTGCCTTTATTTCTCCTCCCACTTTACCGGGGCAAGCTTGAGAGCTTTCCTTTTCCTGTCAAGTGTCTGCTGGGTGAGAAACTTTTGAAATGAGGAAGCAGACGCATATTATCTGGGTTCTGACCTGGCCCGGTCCCTCTTCACTCTGACTCTTTCTTCCTACCGAGATGGAGTGACAGGCTGTCACTGTGGGTGCTCCACAATGCAGCACAGACACCCAACTATTGTGGAGCTCAGAGGGAAGGAAAAAAAAAAAGCACCAAGGTCTTCCTTTCCCTTTCCTTTACTCTTTTCTGTCTCTCTTTTCAAAGCAGAGAATCAATCAGCTGTACCCACACATACATACACACGACTCATTTCTTTTTCCTTCCCTCTGTCTATTCAGCAGCCAGTGATCATTTAGACTTGACATGTATTGTGAAAAACTGAGCTGCTTTGCCTCCTTCTTTTTCTCTTTCTTTCACTCCCTTTCTCTTTCAACTGTCTGTCATTAATGCCCAGGTCCTACAATATACGAACAGAGGAGAGGAAGAAAGTGAAGAGTGAGGGATGAATTGATGGATGGGAGGATAAGCACTCAGCGTCCTTTCTTTAAAGATTTGTTATTGTACAGTACTGTCTCCCAGTCATTTTTGGTTGGTGTTTCAGTCTGAAAGCCCGTCCACGTGCTCTTTTGTATGGGAAAGCAATAAGGCCCCATTGAATGAAGCTGAATGGACCTGCCATCCTTAGGGGCTGAGGCCTGAGGACTCCTATTCTTTAGCCCCCAATCTAATTGGAGCTGAAATGAAATGGAGGTTTCTTATGAAAATAGGCTTTGTTTGGCCGCAAGGCTGGTAATTCATAAACAATAAGCAGGGCCCTATTGTGTAGATAATAATATATTCATGCCGCTGGAGATGGGGAGAAGGCAAAGCGAAGGCTGAGGATATATAAGGAGGATAGGCAGAGACAGCGATGGAGAGTGAAGGGATAAGAGGAAGGGGAGGAGGAAGACGAGGGGCTAATAGCAAATAGTGGGTCAGAGAAAATTGGTAATGGTTGGGTAGAGCCAGAGGATTTATTAGAGGAAGTGAAAGGACTAAAAGTGGGTAGGAGTGAAAAGTGAGTGGGAGTGAGGGAGGTGAAAATAGGAGTAGCCGAGATAGACAAGATAAGAATGAGGGCAGGAGATTGAGAAATACTTTTGAGTACCTTTAAGCCTACAGGTGACTGGTTAGGGAGCGGTTGGGGTGGGGGGGGAGTCAGTGAAAGTATCATAAAATGGAATAGGTTGCAAGGTGCAAATCTGTGCGGAATCGAGAGTGCTGGAGCTGACAGAGTGGATTGGTCAGCTGTAGAGACAGATCCAAGCAAAGCAGGAGAGAGGAATAAATCTGACGGGGGGCTCTCACCCCCCGCAGACAGGAGGGTGGCGCAGAAAAACAGGTGAGCGTTCTTGACTCTTTCATACTTCAGTCTTTGCAGCGTACCTCTTACTGTTCTCAACTGTAATTGTGCAGGTCACTGCTGCATCTCTGCGATGATCCTCAGTTGAATCTACACATTTTTTTTTTTCTTTAAAGACGTGAGTTCACCACCTGCAGGAGCAGAAAATTGCTGGACTTGAGTGCTCTGTGGAGTGAAGGGCTAAGTGAGGGGACCCTGCTTCCTGTATCGAATCTGAGCAGCTGACTTAGTTCACGTTGCAAGGTTTTTACCTTGGAAACTTCAATCTTTCTGGACGACTGTGGAGAAAAAAAAAAAAAACCCACTGAAGCTGTGACTTTGAATTTTTATTATTTTTAAAAGTATTTTCGATGGATATTATAACCAGAACTGAGTTTTGCATCAGTGACGGGAGAGGATGTTGACGGCATTAATTCAACATTGAAAACATAAACTCCTCTGATGTGATTTTACTCCCAATAAGTGAACACTTGTAACTAATGGTGAGTAAATGAGGAATTATTCTCGTGAGTGGACTGAGTTGGTGCGCATCTGTCTCAGCTGGTCAGCGGTGATTGGATGCTCTTCTTCTGATGGGGTAGGTTTTACTTGCATGTGCAGAGTCTAATAGAAAATATCAAATGTCAAGTGAGAGCCACCGTGCAAAGTTAATTCAGAAAAGTATTTTCTGTACAGGCTGTGTATGTGCTGACTCACTGTTTGGAAAACCCAGTGAAGAGTAACTTTTTTATAATTAGCTGTGACATACAAGACAAAAACTTGTTATTAAATGTCATCTGAAGAATACAGGTGCCTTTTTAGTTCTTTTCAAATCAGTGCTTGATAATAAAACTTAAAAATTTTATGAAAAAAAAAAATCAAATTGCAACTATAAATTGATCTTAAATTGCAGAAACTGTTTTCGGCACCTCTTACGCTCTTTTTCTTTTGTGGGGTGATCAGCCGAGAGGTGGTGGTGTTTTCCTCCAACCAAATGTGCAACTCTGTGACTTGTGAGCTTTTGGTGTTAGCCACTAGATGTCAGCATTTATCAAGTTATGTACCAGAATGACACGACTCAACGTGAAAACCAGCAAACAGTGGAACGTACTAAGCATCTGCTCCAATGTTCTCCTTAATTCTCTTCTTGTGTGTGTGAGCATTGGGGTTATGCAAACCATTGCAGATCTTGAAAAAGTGAAATTATGATTCAAAATTAGTGCTCCTGCTCGTTGTCGTTTAATATGTTTTAGATGCTTTAAAGTACCTAATGTGAGTTGTCAGGTTTATGGAGTTATTTATGTTACGTTATTTCTGAGTGCATTCTAGACTCTTTCATTGAACATTTAATTGCCTTTCAAAATAAAGGTATTTACTCCTACTCATATGGTCACTCTTGCCACGAGATGGCAATCACACATAATGAAAGTGTGGGTATGTTGGGGGGTGGGGGGGACAAGGATAGGGCTGGATGTGCTCACCACATGTATGCTTTTGCATAAAACAAGAAGTCTTTACATTGGTAGTTTCCGGCCTATTTGAATCTGTTCTTGTTGTAAGCGTGAGTGTGTCTCCTTTCAATAACCAGCAGGGTTTGTTGGAAATTCTGTGCAAACAGGAGCCGGACGTTTCCCCGCTTGGAGGGTCCCTGTTTGTTTGTGTTTATTTGCATGCACCAGAGTGGCTGCTGGCGACGCTGGTCACTACAAGTGGCTGGCATTTGGTGCCTGGTAATCAGGCAGCGGGCAAACTGGGTGGCGGCGCTTCCAATGCTTTGCTGGAGATTATCCCAAAATTATCCACGAATTATCCCCCCACCCAGCATTACACCATTGCAGTCAGCTCTTGTCCATTGATGGGACTGGGAAGAGTGAGAATGTTGGACCAAGAAGTGTGTGTGTGTGTGTGTGTGTGTGTGTGTGTGTATCTGAGCGAGTGTGTGTTTGCACCTAGTCAGGCGGAGATTTGGATGGAGCAGCGTTGGTGCCTCTGTGTGTGTGTATGTGTTGAGAGAGAGTTTCTGGCAGTGTTGGTACATTGGGGTAATGAAGCATGTTAATCCACATCAAACAGCTATTAGCGGCAGATTTTACTAGTAAACTTAGGGTTACAGTGAGAGTAATGGCGAAAAAATTCAACACACCTAGCAAGCCTGGCAGTGTTTTGTGTTTCCTGCCTTTCTTGTTTTCAAAAGCAAAACAAAATTGCGCTCATGCTATGTAATGCGGCAGAAGTTGCACATGTGGCCGCCATCTAATTGCAAAAAAAAAAAAAGTGTAATCTCTTTCCCTCCCTTCTTTCCCAGTGGCGAATGTGTGTTTCTGCTCACTGTGCTATTATTAAAGTCTGGGTTTATAGGAGGGGCTAGTAGCTTGCTTGTGTGTGGCTGCTGGAGCTCCGCACAGATGAATAGCATGGGTGAACCTCTCTGTGATAAATGTTCGGTAAACAGGGCAACAGATTGTCCCTTGAACCTCAATCTGAGCTATTTTCCCTGACTGAGAACACAAATTATCCACCACATTCATCCCATAAACAGACCACTTGTGGCGCAGACTTTCACAGTTTCTTGTTATGTTTGCCTGCTCGCTCACCACGTTTTATTGTTCTTTTAGATAAACACGGCTGCTTATGCTGTACATGTGCGTTATACGTGCACCCTTCCCATCCTCTCATAAAAGTGGAAGATGAGAAAAAGCAGTTAGACCGAGAGTGGAGAATCTGAGTGACGCCCAGGCTGGAGAGGAAGAGGAAAACGGTAAGAGGCTAAGGGGGTGAGAAGAGGGCAAGACTAAGGTGGCGAAAGGTTAAGTACTCCCCTCTTTTTTTTTTTTTTTTTTGGATGCAGTACTTCCTGCAGGGCCTTGTTCCTTGACCCGCTGGTTAGAGGAGAGAGGTTAAAAAAATGTGAGCAAAGGGACAGAGGGAGAAAAAGGCTAAAGCTGCATGCGAGTTTGCAAGGTGAGAGGTGGAGGAGCTAAAGTGGGAGGAGTATTTGCCTCTAGCTGATGGGGAACAATTGGACACACAAGAAGGAGTGTATTCACGTGCACACACTCCAGCCAGAAACACAAATGGACATTCTCACACACACACACACACACACACACACACACACACACACACACACACACACACACACACACACACAACTACAGGCCCAGCAGGCACATGAACTTCAGTGCAGCTGTTGCCATGGCGATACACTGAGTCGCTGACCCCCCGACTCCATTTTTCCTGCCGCTCGGCTATTGAAAGAGATGATTGACAAGTGTCCAAATGTCACCCGACCCAGCCGGCCGCACAGATTCGGGGTGGGTGGGTGGGTGGTTGTGGAGTGGGGTGGGGGGCATTTTATGTTACTTTCACTCACTAGGAGGAAGAAGTGTGTATGTGTGTGCTAAAGCTGAACTTGCATAGCAGTCACACTAAAGTTATATCTGCCCCCCCCCCTCCACAAACAATAAAAATAAATTGGCCAAACAAATCACCAGAGATACCCACAGTAATTCTGGTGTTGCATTCACATTTAAACAAACACCCTGACCCAGACAAAGAAAGTTCCCAAATAAAACCTACCTTTTGTATGCAGGACAGGGTCGTATATTTGGTTTGTCTTTTGAGCGCTGCTGATAACCCATTCAGTGCAAGGCAGACCTGGCCAAAGGAGGTGGCTATTGAGGTTTTTTCTTCCTTTTTTAAGTGTCGTCTGCATATTTATATGCACTGTGTTAATGGACCAAATCTACATGTCTGTACTCATTCATATTACACTTGTGCTGCCATGCATTTTCCACAAACCCCCTTTTTTTTTTTGCCTATTCCTGTATATATTTTCCCCCTCCTGTACCTCTGTTTTTTTCCCTATCCACTCTCCCTTTCTCACTGTCTCATTGTCTGCAGGCTTGAAGGGATTGGCCTTATCTTGATCACCCACAGCAACACATTAACCTCTCCTCCCTTATCTCTACACTGGTCATTAGTGCCAGAACCCTTAACGTCCTATTGACAAGGAGCACAGAACTCGGAATCTCCGTGTGTGTGTGTGTGTGTGTGTGTGTGTGTGTCTATCGTAGCTGACAGGTGGATGAGATCTGCTGAGTTGGTGATCTGAGCCCGATAACATTATTAGCCTGCGATGTGTGTGTTTTCCTGTAAGTGTGCAGAATATGTGCAAAAAGTGCTCTAATGTTTCTATATGCAGCATTTGATGTTATCGAGCCTTATCCCAAATTGAACGGTTTGTTAAATGTATTATTCCTTATTTATATCACATGCTTTTATTTTGACACTTTGCTGGTCTGTACCTTTCAAGAGACTTGATTAATTAAAGTAATTGATTTATTTCTTCTTTCTTTCTTTCTTTCTTTATTTACTGAATACAGCGTAATTTGTGCTAAATGTAGCGAGTGCATTCAGTCTATGGTCTGAATTACTCCGCCTCCCACCTGAAATCGCTTGCTTGGAAAAATGTCATAATTCAAAAGCCAGCCATCCGCTTTTGCTATGAGACCATTTAGAAGGTATTGAGGGGAAAATAAAATGTACTTCCTGTCTCTAATGCGCCAGCGCGGGTGTTGAATGGGGTTACTGCATTTTTTCTGCTGATGGGAGCATTGCACTTCAGCTCAGTCAAACAGCTGTCAACAGCAAGTGTATCATAAATTACATCAGTTCAGTATTATCATGCCATGACACGCAGCAATCAAATGGCTTTTTTACAGTTTTATTTGCACCTGCTTTAGACTCTTCTCGTCTGAAGGAGTTTTGGAATAAATGAAATATAGGCTCAAATAAATTAATCCAGTATTTTAGTTCATGGTCACATTGTGTTTGTTTTTAACCATTAAATTAACTTCATTCATGCTGGGAAACAAAATTGGGCACATTTATGCAATAAAATACCCAATTGATTCTTTTTTCTAAAGCCCATCCAGGGACAAGAGTTGCAAATTAGCTAATAGCTATACACTCTATGTGCAACACATCAGATTGATTGTTTTTGATTAATTGTCTATGTTTATTGCACTGTCCCTGTCAAATAAACTAATCTACTACTACTACTACAAATAAAAGATGTATAAATAGTGTAAATGTAGGTTATATGTTATAAATAGTTTACAAATCATAGCTAAGCAACTACACATAAGCTAAAAGGCCAGAGAGACAACATTCTGACCTCCTGGCCAGAAGGTGTCACACTTTTTCTTGCCCTGGTTGCTTGGTAGAAACATGTGACATCAACCCAGTTATGCTATTGGCTGCGACCGGATGTGACATTTTTTACCGGCCATAGACACAGGCCTGGAAAAAATTAAGAGCCCACAGCAAAATTATGACTTTAACTGCTTTTACTATTTATACGTATGTGTTTGAGTAAAAGGAAAAGAAAACTGTTCTCTAACCTACTGAAAACTTCCAAGTCGAAATATCATCAACATTTAGAGCATTTATTTACAGAAAATGACAACTAGCCAAAACAACAAAAGAGATGTTGTGTTTAGATGTGCTTTATGATGTGTTTCTAGAGCAAACAATGCAAAGAAAACAAGTTCATGTTCATTTTTAAATACTGCAATACTTAAGTTTTAATGCAGGAAGATCTCAGAAATCTGTATTTGTGGAATAACTCACTTTCATGCGTCTTACCATGCTTAGATGATCACCTGATCGGTACCTCCTTAAGTAGATTGAGGGTGCTTTCACTTTGGTCTAAATCAGTTGATCAGTTTGCTGCTTTGTATCATTTTCTCCTTGGTTTGGTTCCTTTTCACACAAATTCAAGTGGACCAAATTCCGTCACTTTAAATCGCGCGAAACTTACGTCAGAACGTTCTCTGTTCTTATTGGTCGGCTTTTTTTGCTGCAAGAACAGGAAAGGTAAATACAGGAAGTAGGATGACTACTGTACATTTATGCATTTCTGGGGAGATCATAGCGTAATCTATGGGGGGGGGGGGGTTCATCGCCCTGGTTATCGTTTATTACATTACGAACATATACCACTTTTGGCAAATCATACAGTTTAAAAATGAAGTATGGCTACAGAAGGAAAATAACATGTTAACGTTCATTAATCCTTCAGAACCGTGACATGCTCGGCCACAGATATTTTCAGAGAGCCATCAGGTATGCACAGCGGCGTAAAATGTTTTACTGTTTGCCGCTGTTCCTGTTTTAGTGCGGTCCTTTTCTCACCTGCAGGATCGCACCAAAATTCGCCGGTTGCTTCGAATCGAGACCACCTCTTTCAGGAGGTCTTGGTACGGTTGTTCTGGTGAGCACCGGAGTGTCATTACCGTGCGCTCATCAGACAAAACAAGCCGCACTCCCCGAGAAAACAAACTTGAGTTCGTTCGAAACGAACTACAGCCTGTAGGTGTGAAAGCACCCTGAGATGTCTTTGCGCTGGAATTCAGATACTCACATTGATTGTCTGCTATATGTGTAGCAATACTAATTTAGGAATGATTTTGCAGTGGTCTCTTATTTTTTTTTTTCAAGAGCAGTGCTGCAGCACTGTTTTACCGGCCACTGTGGTCTCATCATCCAGGTGTTTGTTATGTTTATATTTTTGAAAGCATTTTTTTTTTTATCAGTATATGATATTTCGAAGAATGTGAAGACTTTAATTCTTCACCTTTCTAAAGATTTTGTTAATGATTTTTTTAAATGTTTGTTTTCATGAAAATTCTGTCTAGTTCACCTTTAAGACATATTTCATACATTGATGCAGTCTCACTATTTGGTAAGAGCAAAAGACTTTTTGGCTAGAAATGCTTCCAGTGTTTCAATGTCATTTATTGACAAATATCTGATGGTGAAAATCTAGCTGAATAATCTATATACACTGATATCTGTGGTTTGAGGGAACAGAGCACAGTAAGCTTACTATTTAGGAAGAAAGAGGGCAAAATTTCCATTATTGTCTCATGTGTTATAACAGCTTGCTTTTTTTCTTTATAACCTAATCAATTACCTTCTTAGAAGCTATTTATAAACCCTCTATTAGGGTAGTCTTATTACAAACTGGTACATAAAATAGAAGATTTTGTACTAAATTTCACAGATTTTGGTTTGAGTAAAACACATTTTTGTGTTCGTTTGCCAAATGCAGCACTTGTCTGTCTGTTTTCTGTCTTCTCCCGGGCTCCGCGTGTTAGTGGGGCTGACAATCTAACAGGTTAAAAGAATAATTGCAACTCTATTTACCCCAAACAGCCTCCCCTCTGCACATAATTACGTTTACACACACACAGACACACTATCACATAGTGAAGCACGCTCGCAGGCAAAGAGGGAGAGAGGGTGAGGGAGAGTCTCTCCACTAATATTTAGGTTGTAACAGTCATGTGTTGGAGTGAACCCTCCTCTTGTCCCCCACTTCAACGCAAAGCACCGTTAACCACAGGCACTCACCGAGAGAGGCGTACGCCCCGTGCTTACCGTGCTGTCGGTGTCGCCGCGCTGCATTTGTGCGCTTCTGTTGTGTGCGAGTGAAAACATTAGGACATATCATCCACCAGGGTGAGGGGTTGTCTTTGTAATGTAGTCCATATGTCTGCTGGAAAACACTGCATCATTGATTAATCTGTTCAGTGTTTAATGACTAAACCAGTAGATGATTCTAAATGGTAAATATTTCTTGCAAAATCCTACGGCAAACATTCTTCCCTTTTCTACATATGCGTATTTTTTTTTTCTTAAAATGATTTTCAGCATTCATTAAGATGTTGAAATGTTTAGAATTTTTGTGTAAACATGTTTAGACACTAATGGGTTTACTTAATTTACTTATTTCTTTTGCAATATGAAATTAGCTTTTTGTATAATCTTGAAACACTGAGATGGAGTTGCAGTTGGTACTTTTTTTTTTTTTTTTAACTGTTTTACTGTATGGCAACCAGTAGGAGATTTGAAGGGGGATGAGGCGGGGGTGCCATCCCTCTTGTTACCAAAATGACCCCAAACCGTCCCCCTTATTAACCGTTCATCACCACATCACTCTAAAGAATCCAAGAATAATTTATGTATACAGTACAACTGTATTTCTGTGAGAGTACAGTTGTAAATGTGCAAGCAAAATTTGTGTGAAAAAAGGTAACACATGCATCACAATAAGTAGCAAATTTGTAGGAAAAAAGTGCTAAATAAATAAAAAATGTCACAAATTTGCTAGAAAAAGTTGCAAATTTAACAGAAAACAGTTATACAAGAAAAACTTTGCAAAACTGTATGAACATTATGAAAGAAAAAAGTCTAATATTCAAACATATCTGCAACTTTTAGTTTTGTAAATTTGTAATTTTTTTCTTATAATTTAATGCCTTTTTTCCTTGAAAATGTGTTTTGTACTCACTCAACAGTTTTGTTTTTCAAATTTGTATCCCTTTTCACATAAATTTGGAGCTTACTTATGGTAACTTTGGGACTTTTGCAAAATTGTGAATTATCATCTTTTATCCTGTTTTTGCACCTTCAGTCTTGCAAATCTGGACTTAATTTATTTTTACCTATACAGCTCTGGAAAAACAAGAGACCAGAGACCACTGCAAAATTATCACTTTATCTAGTTTTACTATTTATACGTATGTGTTTGAGTAAAATGAACAATTATTTTTTATTTGCTTAACCTACTGAAAGCAACTCACGTAAATTCCAAGTCAAAATATTGTCATTTATAGAAAATGACACCTGGAAAAAAACAACAAAAATATGTTGCTTTTAGATCAAATAATGCAAAGAAACCAAGTTCATGTTCATTCTTAAACACTACAATACTTAAGTTTTAATTTAGGAATATCTCAGAAATCTGTATTTGTGGAAAAAGTCTGATTTTCATTCACAGCTTTCATGCATCTTACCCATGCTTAGATGATGACCTAATCAATACCTCTTTAAGTAGGTGTCCTTGTATTGGAATTCAACAAATACTTAAATTGAATGGCTGCCTTACATGTAGAGATGCTAAATATGCCTCACTGAAACAGAGGCATACAGTAATCAGTTAGTGCGTCTGTTTGTGGCTGTGTGAGTGTGTCTATCTGTCCGCCTCTCTGTTTCAGCTCGCCTGGTCAAAATTAAGTGGAACTAAAGGCTTATATCATTGTATTGCCATATTTTCTTGACTTTTAATTTGCCAGAATTGCAAGATAAGGCTTTATTTTCAAAATAAACACAAATTTAACTCACCATTTCTGTCAGTGCAGCCGCGAAAACATGAAATGTAACAACTATAGTAGATGTTGTAGATGTTGGAGTGCCACTTTTTTACAGCCGTCCATGCTACGATGCCACAGGCACCAAGGCACAGCACCCTTGGTGCTTTTTATTACCTCCGCCAAGGAGGTTATGTTTTCATTGGCATTGGTTTGTCTGTCTATCTGTCTGTCTGTTTGTTTGTTAGCAACATAACTCAAAAAGTTATGGACGGATTTTCATGAAATTTTCACAGATTGTCAGAAATGGGGTATCCTACAGATGATTAGATTTTGGTGGTGATCTGGATCACCGTCCAGAAGAAAACCGCCATTACGGAAAATGCGATTTTCGTCAATAACTACTGAACCACTAATCCTATCATTGTCAATCCAATTGCTAGTCATATGTTTTCATGGTCAAGGAATCTGAAAATGTACACACAAACACTGTATGGGGGGGAACTGTGGCGCTTGGCGGAGGTCTGCACTCTCTGAGTGCTTTTCTAGTTTAGGATAGAGTTTGCAGTGGTTTCTTATTTTTTTTCCCAGAGCTGTATGTTTGCATCGAAAGTTGTGAATACCTTCCACCGAGATAAACAAACCTATCATCTGGTCAGTCACTGCAACAGATACTGGAGTCAGTTTGTCTTGGCCTGTCCGTGCCACTGATAATACCTCTATCTGCCAAGAATGTGTCACTAGTCCAGCAAAAGCTAGCGGTACTCAAATACTTTGCGAGCAGTTTCATGAAATGGTCAGTCAGAGAGCAACTCATACCGGCTTGGATGTCGTCTGGGTTAACAAGGTCAGGAGTTCCTGGCAGCGGAGGGCGAAGGACAGACCTGCGTGGAGGAATCTGATCTGACCTAAATGAAACAGTCATTGTCGCCCCCGACAGACTGCTATGATGATGATGATGACCACCCCTTTGTTAAAAAAAAAATTACAAATCGCCTGGTGATGGTAACTGTTGTTGTTTTTAAAAATGATGCATCATAAGAGAGTTAAAATTTTATAATCAGTGATTTTTTTCTTTTTTTTTGCACAATAAGAAACACCTACTCCAATTTCACCACGTGTACACATTAAGCATAATCATATGCCTAAATTACACATACTGTATACAGTATGTCTGTGGGCGGGTCAGTTTGATAGACAGGGAACTGTATTGACAGCACTAAGAAGTAATATTGAAAAGGTTTATGTAGTATATGTGGTACAGTGGTTTATTTACAGAATGTGCAACTTCATAATGAAATTTTTCATTTGCATCTTGTTGGTTCAAGAAATAATTTAATATACAAACAAATGTATATTTAGAAGTTTTTGCATTTAACCCCAGTGCAGGTATATTCCCTCCCTGCGTCCATCCTTCAGGTTTGTAGTCTACAGTTCAGTGTTGCAGTCCCTACGCTCAGACATTGGTGGCGCTGCTGCTGCATTGTGATTAATGACTGCCGCAGCTATACCACGGTATAGCTGCGGCAGTCATCCACTCACAGCATTACATTAGGGGACATTATCTAAATGCTCAACAAAGTGAAATTGAATTTAGGGCTGCTTCTCTGCCCCACCGCCCCACCTCTCTCCTACCCACCCAGCCATTCTGGTGGTTGAACTGGGCCGCTCTGGGATCCCATTCTCTCCTTATTGTTAGAGGGAGTCAAGCATGATCCTCTGCTCCTCATCCACTTTCAAATTGAATCAGGCTCAATTTGACCTTTTATGTACCAAAATCCGCTACAGATGTACAGTATGTGCATGCGAGAAACATTGGAGATATGTGTGTGCGTGTGTGTGTGCGCGGCCATATGTGCCCCCGTGTCAGCTTGCAGTGCTCACCGTGAAGTGAGAAACAGCATCTCCCTATTTGCCACAGAATAGACCAATTAGTGTTTAGCAACAGAGCAGGAACCCATGTGAATGTGTCATTGATTAGCAGGATTTGGCTAATCATCACATCTCATAAACTCACCCGCGAATGTCAGCTGGAGCTCCTACAGCAACGCCTCCTTTTTCTCACTCAATCCATCCCTCCAGCTCTTCTCCTTCTTCTTCTTTCAGCTCCCTCTTCCCGTACTTGTCTCTTTTGCCCATCTGTCTCCGTCTGTCTTCCTCAGTTTTGCTCCCCTTCACAGTTTCTTCCTTCCTCTCTTCCGTTTTCTTTTCCATCTTCTCCCCCAGCAGTTGAAGGTTTACAGCAGACAGAGCTGAGCGGATACCGACTTTCCTGCATTAGCATCAACAACTGAATCTTCATTACTTTTGATACTTTCAATAACGGCAATATATCTTTGGGTTTATTTGTCTTATGTGTAGTTGTTAATTAATCATCAGTGAGTTGTAGTCTTCAGCAAGACATTTTTCTTGTCTCATTTTCTCACTTAATGTTCAAAGTCAGTTTACTTGCAGTTTTAGCAGCCCAGAGCTATTTTTGATTCTTAAATAGTCTTGATTAACTTCAGCATTGCTGTTTTTTTTGTCCTTGTAGGTCAAAAGCAAAAGTCACGGAACTCCTAAGGTCTTGGCCTCAGATGGAAAGGAGCAAATTGGCAACAGTATTTGATCCAGACAACATATAATTAAAAAAAAAAATTACTTCCCTTTCAAGTGTAGTAATCATTGCTTTGTTACAGGGATGTAACTGAGTTGCATTACTAATTTTCCATTGTTGTTTTCTAGATTGATCATTGTCATTTATGCTGTTAACAGTAAATCAGCTATAACCCAACAGTGGCAGACCCACGATTCATGTGAGCTAGTTTTGCTTTCCAGGATATCTGCTGTAATAAAGGTGAAAAAATTAAGACATTTAGTTATAAAATGAGACAAAAGAAAATGTCAAGTTCTCATAATTTAAAGGCTCACTCAATAATTCAGTTATGATGCTTTCACACAGCTCATTCTAGTTTTTGACTAATGGTGCAATTCTTCTTCTTCTTTTAGATTTGATTGGCGGTTGGCAACCAGCTTACTGGTGCATTACCGTCACTGACTTGATTATCATCACTCTATATCTTTGTATAAGGAGTTCTTATAAAGAGTTCTGAACAACTCCCTATGTGTGAAAAATTATCTGTCGCGTCACCACTCGAGCTATGGACGTTCATATAGTGCAATTCCGTCATAATTTTGGTTCTTTTAGATTTTTTTTTTTTTAGCAAATAGCGCAAGCATTGTAGTTCAAAACACTTTTCACAGGAAATTAAAATGTAACTTACCCTTTGATACATTTAGATCATTTTTGTATAATTCCATTCTCAAAGAGGAAGTTTACCGCCCCCCCATTTCTATTTATTTTTTCATTATGCTATTTGAAGAAGAAGAAATTAAATGAGTGCTTTTGCCACTTTGCACACCATGTAGCAAGTATTAGTTATCATATTAATCAACATCTGTTTGACACAGTATGGTGGCCAGCTGGGTGCATGAAGGAGGTCATGTGGCGTGCATGTAAGTGTGTGTGAAAGGTTGGGGGGGGTGGAGGTCTCATCGGTGTTTGATTTGTTGTGTTGCTAATGTGACACTGATTATACAGGTCAAAGTAAAACAAAGCGGTGAGACGCTGCGATGCTAATCCAGACACTGCGATAAACGGGGTCGCCGTCTCACACTGATACGCCGATATACCTTGGCGTAAATGTACACATGCGCGTGCAGTCTTGTGTCCTTGTGAAACATGCTCAAAGACACGCTAGCACTCACATTCACATGCCACACATCCAAAAAAAAAAAAAAAGTCTCTCAATGACTTCAACAAACCACACAGAGCCTCTTTTTTTTGTAAGAGGCAGACTGTTGCCATGGAGAGAAGAGGTTAGTGAATTTGACCTATGCTATCATTCCGGCTTTGGTCCCGCAGCTGTAATTTCAAATGAGAGAAAAAAAAATGTTTCTCACTGAATTGATTTATCCCTATGTTTATGAGTAGATAAGTGCAGTGATGCTTAGATGGAGGGTTATTTTCATGGGGTGACTCTTTTGTGTGTATTGTGTTTATCTAGGCCACTGTTGATGTAGGGAGTACTGTAGCTCTTTTTCTCACAGCAGGGCCCCTCTTTTTGTATTTGCGTGTACAAATTTTTTTTTTTTTTTCTGTATGTGTGCCTGCAATTTGTTTGTGCTTATGTCTCTGTGTATGTGTCTGTGTGTGGGTTCCAGTCTCCGCCACAGGTACAGCAAAGGCATGGGACACATTGTGTGTCTGTGGAGTGCGGTGCGTGATCAGGCCGCCCCGCAGCATTAACAAAATCAATCATGAGAGGCTGGAAAAAGTAAGTGGGACTAAATAATGCCCAGTGAATTTGCTGTGATTTGGCCTCTGCTTTTAAAATGAGTCAGTCTTCTATGATGTAAACATAAATAAGGTGATGAAAGGTTATATCTGTGTTACTATAGGGATGCACCAATTGTGAAATCTTAGGCTGCTGTCAATAAAAATTCTTGGTTTGCCAATGGCTGATGGCTGATACTGATCTTTATCCTTGCTTTTGTTTTCTATTCCAACATCATTGTCGGGGAGAAAAAGATATAAACGTTACAGAAAATAACTGAAATGGAATATTTAAAAATGATTTAGTCGTGTGTTCTGAATTCGCAGCTTTAGTCCACTGTTCTCTGTTTCAGGGCAAAGTCAATACCACACAACTGGGACACACCAAATAAAAAAAAATCAGCCACTGCCATCAGTGAATCTTGTCTTAGTTGCTGATAGGCCAATATCACTTTTTAATAAGGTGAATATCAACTGATATATCATCTGATATGTAGTGCTGTGAAAAAGTATTTGCCCCTTCCCGATTTATTATATTTTTGCATATTTGTCACACTTAAATGTTTCAGATCATCAAACAAATTTTAGTATTAGACAAAGATAACCCAAGTCAATTCAAAATGCATATTTTACATGATGATTTCGTTTATTAAGGAAAAAAAAGCTATCCAAGCCTACATGGCCCTATGTAGCCCCCCCCCCCCCATTACATTATGAATTAACTGTGATTCACCAAATTTTTCAGAAAGCTGAGTTTTATTTCACTAGCCACACTCAGGCTTGATTACTGCCAGACCTGCTGAATCAAGAAATCACTTAAATAAACAAAGTGAAGTAGGCTAAAAGATCTCAATGAGCAACACATCAAGCTACAATCTAAAGAAATTCAGGAACAGATGAGAAACAAAAACCCAGAACAACGTTTAAAGAACTACAGGCTTCACTTGCCTCAGTTTGGACACTGGTCCAGATTCAGCAGTAACTAACTAACTAACCTGCACTTATATAGCGCTTTTCTAGTCACAAAGACCACTCAAAGCGCTTTCATTAACACTAACCCTCTATTCTAAGGGCCTATAGGAAACAGATATCTAGGGACAATTTAGAACAGCCAATTAACCTAACATGCATGTTTTTTTTTTTTTTTTGGCATGTGGGAGGAAACCGGAGAAATCCCGGAGTAAACCCACGCAACACGGGGAGAACATGCAAACTCCACACAGATCACTGTTGGTCGGGGGCTGGGATCGAACCCACGATCCCACGATCCCCACAATCCCCCGGCCAAGGGTAAACTGTGCTGCCGCAGTGCTAACCACTGCGCCACCGTGCAGCCCTGTAAGAAGAGACTGGACAAAAATGGCATCAATGGGAGAGTTTCAAGGCAAAAACCACTGCTGACTAAAAAGAAGACAAAGGTTCATTTCACATTTGCCAAAAAACCCTCCCAAAAACATCTTGATGATATCCAAGACTTTTGTGAAAATATTCTGTGGACTGAGGAGACAAAAGTTAAACTTTTTGGAAGGCATACGTCCTGTTATATCTGGCATAAAACTAACTCGGCATTTCATAAAAGGAACATCATACCAACAGTCCAACATGGTGGTGGTAGTGTGATGGTCTGGGCCTGCTTTGTTACTTCAGGACCTGGACGACTTGCCGTAATTGATAGAACGATGAATTCTGCTCTCTATCAGAAAATCCTGAAGGACAATGTCCAGCCATCATTTCACGACCTCAAGCTCAAACCCTCCAATGTGGCTGAATTAAAACAATTCTGCAAAGAAGATTGGGCCAAAATTCCTCAACAGTGATGTAAAAGACTCGTTGCCAGTTATTGCTAACATTTGTGCCGCTAGTCCAGCAAAAGCTAGCGGTACTCAAATACTTTGCAAGCAGTTTCATGAAATGGTCAGTCAGAAAGCAACTCATACCGGCTTGGATGTCACCCGGGTTAACAAGGTCAGGAGTTCCTGGCAGCGGAAGGCGAAGGACAGAGCTGTGTGGAGGAATCTGATCAGACCTAAATGAAACAGTCATTGTCGCCCCCAACAGACTGCTATGATGATGATGATGATGATGATTGCATATATTGCTGCCAAGCGTGGCACAACCACTTATTAGGTTTAGGGGCCAATTGCTTTTTCATATAGGGCCACATAGGTTTGGATAGCTTTTTTCCCTTAATAAATGAAATCATCATTTAAAAACAATATTTTGTGCATCCCTACTTTACAGTATATGGGTTATGTACTTTAATTAGAGTTAAGCACTTATTAAGTCATCCCAAATGGTGTATGTTTCATGTTTTTTTCATTTGACAGGGTCCTTCCCATTAGTGACAAGGAGAGGGGTGTCTAGTCTTCCTAGGGTCCACATGAAAAAAACATGCAATAAAGTAATGTTACATCAAACCCAGGGCACACTTTTTATTGTAGGTATAATGTATCAAAATGCCAACTAATAGATTAAAAAGACAAGCTGACATAAAAGGACTACCAACAAAACTGCAAAATAAAATTCTAATTACAAGTGCCAATCAGAAATGATTAGATAAGCTGACTAAATAAACAGATAATGCTGTTTTTTTGACTGTTTTATTCAGAATTTCTTTTCTTTTGTTCATCTCTATCATGTGGATTAAACTGGCAAAACCTTTAAATGATTCCACAATAGAGTTATCTGTGAAATATAATTATCAATAGTAGGCAAACACCTAGTCCCTCTATTATAATTCACTATATCCTTTTTTAATCAAATAAAGTTACTATGACATTTCAGTGTGTAAATGCAACACTAAAAGCATCAAGATTTCCTCATGAAGTTCTTTTTAAAAATTTACTGGGCTTACTCTGCAAAAGTCCCTGCTCACATCACCCATGCTATTTTTAGGATAAATAAAACATGCATTCAGCAGACGTTCGCCGTATCGTTAATGGACCAAACAAATAGGACAATTTGGAAAACGTTTCCCTAACACACCCACTCACACTATTCATGGAGAGAAGGTGATAGGAGATGGAGATATGTCAAGGTAAATAAAAATGTTCACTTTCAGCAAAAAGAAAAGAATGTCTCAAAAGTGCAAATAAATTAATTTGTTAAAATTTTTAAATGAATATATTTCATAATGCTTAAACTACTAGTTTGCATTAACCATTTAGGTTCATGGTTTGGCCTTCATCTAATCCCCACCTTGATGCAGTCAAAGGAAATAACATTTTTTTCTTTTATTAGAACCGACCTCCTCTGTGTTATTTGATACAATTAACCCAGGTCAGAATATATGTCTCTGTGCAGCATATGAAAGATGACAAGAGAGCAAATAGGGGCCAAAGATACGGTCATCTGTCTGGGTTTCGGGGTAATTTGACAGGGTGGGTGTGGATGTTAGCGGGGATGGGCGAGGGACATGTCAGTCATCCGTTCGACAAGGGGCTGTATGGGTTGTCATGTTGCTTGGCAGCGAGTGGAAGAACTGCCGACCCGGGGGCCAAAACGGGGGGTCAGCGTCTGCCCTAAACGGTCCCCGAGACATCACAAGGTGCAGATAGGCAGGCGCCGCTGCGAGAAGGTCAGCATGGGGGTGATCCAATTCTCTGTGTTTGGGGCGTTGGGAGATTATATGCTCAACTCTGTTGGCCCTTCCATATACAGGTCAGCAAAAATAAGACAGACTGGCAACAGTGGGAGCAGTGTGGAGTAGCCTGTGTGTGAATGTATGTATAATTCACCAAGAAAAAACCCATGTCCCCCTCATCCTTTCTCCTGTCATCTCAGCAGGCACTGTAGTGGACACTAATGTGTCTCTTCATTCTCAGCTGACCCTTAAGGGCCCCAGAGGGGATTCTGAGGGGGTGACTTTGCTCGTGTAGCCTGGGAGACGTTAATATTTATTGTTCCCGTTCTTTGTCTCTTTGATCTCTTTGCCATTGTCAGTGTGTACTTCTCTCTTTTACTGTGTGCTCTTAATTTCTCTTTCAACTTTCCTCCTCGGGGAAGCTCCTCACCTTGCTCCTAAATGCTGAGTGTGTTCACACAGGTCTCTGTTGGGTAGCCCTGACCCATCCTTTCTGCAGAATAATACAAATCAATAAAGTTTTAATGCTTTCAGATCTTTTCTTTATCTTTTGTAATGCCAACTGTGCATGCGCTGTGGAGGTCAGGGTCCTGGCAGTGGTGATGCGTTTGTGTTAAAAAGCTTAAAACACCTAAAGGACAAAGGAATGATAAAACCTTGAACCTGAAGTATTTTGAAAAAAAAAAAAAAAACCTTCTACAGAAGAGTAGCAGACTTTGCAAAAGTCATATGCGTTTGATCACATCTTGTCATGCTGTAGAAACCTCACCTTTAAATGGATGAAGGGGTGAGGTGTGCATGTGCATCAGGACAACCAGTGGGAACCACCATCTGGTTATGAAGGCCTATATAGACCGTTGGAGCCTCACTGCCCTGCTCTTGTCAATGGCAGCTGTGTGTGTGAGTGTGTGTGCCCACACACCAATTACTGTCATGGGTGTCACAGTACGATCAGACCAGCAACGGCCATCGTGTGTTGACACATCACATTTTTTTTTTTAAACAAACTGATTAACTGTTCCCGCCTCCTGATCCTGCTGATCTTTTACAGCAGTATCTGATTTTTTTTTTTAAAGTAATGACTATGGAGTGTCAATGGACTGATGCTGCGCTTGTTAGGAGCAACAGTCACAACGACTTAACAACACTTCCCACTAAAGCATTGTTTTGGAACTATAATAAAATTGTCTCTCATCCTCACAGCATCTGCTCTCAGAAGAAGAGGAAAGAAAGAAATGACTTTCAATAATTTTCAACGTACTACTTTAATCACTAGTATTGTTATACTTTTGTCATGCATACAAGGCCAGGCTGTTTTTGCTGAAGGTGATGCTGTCTCAACAATTACCTAAATATTAAATTGTAGCTAGAGCATCATAAATATGAATGATTTTAAATGCAATTTTATACAATTTACAGTTGAAAACAGTTTATGGAAGTTTTGAACCCTAGGTTGGACAGCACAAATATGATAGGTAGTTTTGACTACATCCAACAACCCTTCTTCCTGCACAACTTGGATATCAGCTATTGCGGGCGGGGGTGGGGGGTACATTTTACAGAATAAGAAATCCATAGTTGTATCTTATATTTTCCTTATCAAACTCAAAATTTCAATGTCTATACCTATTAAAGCGGTACATCAAATTACTTTATATTAATCATCAGACTTTTTATAACTTATTTGTTTTTACATCGTTCAAATCCTCAACCTGTAAAGCATTCGTCCCCCCCCCATCTGTTCTGATTCATTCTACCTCCCTCCTCTGTCACACCCACCCCTCACCCTACTTCTATCCCATGGGAAAGCCAAAGGCTGACAGCTTTGTTTGTGTTCTCCACTAAGTGATTTTTAATCAACTGGTCTGCGTGAGTCCTCCCAAGGGCCTGAGCAGCAAAACGCTCCGAAAGATTGAGCTAAAGGCTGGTGGGAATGAGATAGTCGAAGTGAGAAGCTCGCCCCATTGGTCCAAATGATTATGACAAAGAAATGTGACATGTTAGTATTTGTGGCATATCAAAACATTTTAACTGTAATTTCTTAAAAAAAAAAAAAACTATAACAAGATGCATCTGTCCATATGATTTCCAAGAATCAGCTGCTGAAGACAGTTAATTTTAGATAAGATTATGTTTGAGCAAATCCAAGCTTACTTCTCAGCAAATGATTGTATAAATAAGTCTCATCATGCGTATACTGTAGATTTGGCTACTAGACCTACACGGCAGTGAAACAAATGTGTGACGGCTTGTTTTCTGCAATTGGTAGATCAATGTTGGTAGGTGCTGTAACGCCAGACTTTAGTGCAGCCTTTAATGCCCTCGATTGTGATCTTTTAGTTGGTAAACTTGTTTCTAATGCTTTTAGGTATTTCACTCTTGTGGAGCTATTTGTCTTCTATACTTCAATGGCACTTAGTAGGTAGTTTGTGGCATTCCACAAGGGAGTTGCCTTGGGCCCCTCCTATTTTCATTATTTACAAATGATATGCCACTTGCAGTTGAACAAGTGGGCTTAATATTGTATGCCGATGATTCCACAATTCACTTTGTAGCACCAATATATTTTGAGCTTAACCAGATCCTGAGAAGAGAGCTTCACTTTATTTATGATTGGGTAAAATCTAATAAGTTGGTGCTTAACATATCCAGAATCATCATTATTAGTGCATACCCGTGCATGCCCGTAGAAACCAAGTATAAGCAAGTATTTCTGCATACCCGTAGAAAGCAAGTGTAAGCAAGCATTTCTGCATGCCCATAGAAAGTTACTGTTACCATGGCAACAGTAACCATGGTGAAACCTGCCTTTGATCTTTGACATCACCACTTGTTCAGTGATGCCTGCCTTTGATCTTTGACGTCACCACTCGTTCAGTGATGCCTGCCTTTGATCTTTGATGATGTCATAGCGAATCCTATGACCGTGACACCCACACAGACTTGAATGAATAGATAGATGTTAGTTGGTTCAAATCATAGATTGGGAAATTATCCTATATTAAATTTATTGTTAAATTGTAATCTCATTCAACAGGTCAGGAAAACTAAGCTTTTGAGACTATGGCTTAATAGCTCATTGCCTTGGTCTAAACACATTAACACAATCTCTACAATGGGTAGAGCAGTGACCATCACAAGAAAATTGCTCAACTTGCTCAGAATAAGGCAGCTAGACTGTTTTGGGCTACTTCCCTTGGATCAATATTTTTGATATGATTCAGCATCTTAACTGGTTAACTGCTGAAAAAAATCTTTTAGCCAACCTAGTTATTTTTTTCACAAAGTAATTCAATCAGAAAATCCCAAGTTTATATTTAAAAAAACTAGTACATACCCGTCCATGCCCCGTAGAAACCAAGTATAAGCAAATATTTCCGCATGCTCGTTGCTGAAGGGTCTCCTCCTGAAGGACAATGTCCAGCCATCATTTCACGACCGAAGGGTCTCCTCCTGTCTCAGACGGCTGTGTTGTTCACAGTCATGCCTGTGGCGTACTGGTGGAACCTGAGGTGTTTCATGTTCACGGCATCTTTTCTGACGTGCAGCAGTTCTCCTCATTCTATTGTTTTCCATCTGGTGGGTCTTCTTCTTCTTCGTTCAGACCACTGGTTGAGGAATAGGTGCATCGTAATTGCAGTTCATGGGCTGCGTACGCAGGCTTTCAACGCTGTTCAGGAATGCCCATGCATGCCCATAGAAACCAAGAAACTGGAGCACCCAGAGAAAATGAGTGCTTTGCTTGGCATTTTACACATTTGTAGTGTAGACTGGCATTCGTCAAGGTTACATATTTGCCGTCATGTAGGCATGGCGAGTCGTCCTATGATGCCTGAGTTCATAGGCTGTCCTATGATGTCCTAGAAACGTGCTTTAAAGTCTGTCATACCCTATGCTGGTGAAGGGTGTCCTCCTGTCTCAGACGGGTCTTCTTCTTCTTAGAGACCACTGCTTGAGGGATAGGTGTGTCGTAATTTCAGTTCATGGACAGGATCATGAAAATAGATCTGAGCAAAAAGAGGCTTTCCGGCATGGACTCACTGTATATGACATCATAAAGCCATGAAGGCAGCCTTGATGTACACAGGTGGATAAAATTGTTGGTACCCCTCTGTTAATGAAAGGAAAAACCCACAATGGTCACAGAAATAACTTGAATCTGGCAAAAGTGGTAATAAATAAAAATTCTATAAAAATTAACCAATAAAAATCAGACAATGCTTTTGAATTGTGGTTCAACAGAATTATTTTAAAAAACAAACTCATGAAACAGGCCTGGACAAAAATGATGGTACCCCTAGAAAAGATTGAAAATAATGTGACCATAGGGACATGTTCAACCAAGATGTGTCCTCTAATTAACATCACAGGTGTCTACAAACTTGTAATCAGTTAGTCGGCCTATTTAAAGGGTGACAAGTAGTCACTGTGCTGTTTGGTGACATGGTGTGTACCACACTAAACATGGACCAGAGGACGCAAAGGAGAGAGTTGTCTCAGGAGATTAGAAAGAAAATTATAGACAAGCATGTTAAAGGTAAAGGCTATAAGACCATCTCCAAGCAGCTTGATGTTCCTGTGACTACAGTTGCACATATTTTTCAAAAATTTAAGATCCACAGTACTGTAGCCAACCTCCCTGGACGTGGCTGCAGGAGGAAACTTGATGAAAAATGGAAGAGACGGATAATACGAATGGTAACAAAAGAGCCCAGAACAACCTCTAAACACATTCATGGTGAACTCCAAGGTCAAGGTACATCAGTGTCAGATCGCACCATCCGTCGTTGTTTGAGCCAAAGTGGACTTCATAGGAGACGGCCAAGGAGGACACCACTGTTGAAAACAAATCATAAAAAAGTCAGACTGGAATTTGCCAAACTGCATGTTGACAAGCCACGAAGCTTCTGGGAGAATGTCCTACGGACAGACGAGACAAAACTTGGACTTTTTGGCAAGGCACATCAGCACTATGTTCACAGACGCAAAAATGAAGCATACCAAGAAAAGAACACTGTCCCTACTGTGAAACATGGAGGAGGTTCTGTTATGTTCTGGGGCTGCTTTGCTGCATCTGGCACAGGGTGTCTTGAATCTGTGCAGGGTACAATGAAATCTCAAGACGATCAAGGTATTCTAGAGAGAAATGTGCTGCCCAGTGTCAGACAGCTTGGTCTCAGTCGCAGGTCATGGGTCTTGCAACAGGATAATGACCCAAAACACACAGCTAAAAACACCCATGAATGGCTGAGAGCCAAACATTGGACTATTCTAAAGTGACCTTCTATGAGCCCTGATCTAAATCCTATTGAACATCTGTGGAAGGAGCTGAAAGCTGGGGGTGACGCTAGACAATAAAATCTGCTGGAAACCTCACATCAGTCACATCCGGGCCAAGTTGGCAAAATGTATAGGCATACTGGGGAAGACAAGACACATCTTGGACTATAAATCATTGGTCTTACTGTACAATTCACTGTTTCTACCTTATCTTAACTACTGTGTAGAAGTCTGGGGAAACACCTACAAGACCAACCTACAGTCAATATGCACATTACAAAAAAGAGCTATAAGGATAATAAATAATGTAGGATATAGAGACCATACCAGTTCGTTGTTTTTAAAGTCACATGTCATAAAGTTCATCGATTTAGTTAAATTTAAGACAGCACAAGTCATGTACAGGGCAATTAATAATCAACTCCCAACTAATATACAAAAAATATTTAAAAAAAAAGAGACAATGATCATAATTTGAGAGGAGACTTAAACTTTACAAAACCCAAGATTTGAACAACCAAGAAAAGTATGTGCATATCTGTCTGTGGGGTGGATTTGTGGAACAGTCTGGAGCCGGAACTGAAACTATGTACAAACAGAAATCAATTCAAAAAGAGGTACAAACATTATTTGCTGAAAGGATATATGTTAGTAGTATTTATATGTATGATTCACTATGCTCACTCTGGGACACTATGGAATGGTGGGTGGGACAGCACTGTGTATATCTGTGTTGTTTGAGGCTGGTTTTGATGTATGGACATCAATGTATGCTAGGATGGATGGGTGTTAATGTTGATATGTACAAAATACAGTTAATTGTTTACTTGGGGTCTTAAATGTGGTAATTTGTATATAATTCACATGGGTGTATTTATGGAAAATAGGAGATGGAATTAATAAGTGTTCACTTCTTCCTTCTCCCTTTCGAGCACTGTATACTGTTACTTTATTGCTTTTGTCATTTGTTTTGTTTTTGTTATACTTTTTTGTTCGAAATAAAGTATCTATCTATCTATCTATCTATCTAAACATGCCGTCTGGAGAAGGCACCCTTCAAACCTGAGACAACTGGAGCAGTTTGCTTATGAGGAGTGGGCCAAAATACCTGCTGAGAGGTGCAGAAGTCTCATTGCCAGTTACAGAAATCGTTTGATTGCAGTGATTGCCTCAAAAGGTTGTGTAACAAAATATTAAGGGTACCATCATTTTTGTCCAGGCCTGTTTCATGAGTTTGTTTTTTAAAATAATTCTGTTGAACCACAATTCAAAAGCATTGTCTGATTTTCATTGGTTAATTTTCATAGAATTGTTATTTATTACCACTTTTGTCAGATTTAAGTTTCTGTGACCATTGTGGGTTTTTCTTTCATTAACAGAGGGGTACCAACAATTTTGTCCACGGCTGTATATGACATCATAAAGACATGTTGCCTGATGTCACTGTACATATGACATCATAGGACATCCTATGATGATCAAGCGGATATCATAGGCCGTCCTATGATGTCTTATAAACGTGCTTTAAAGACATGAAGGCAGCCTTGATGCATACAGTGGGGCAAAAAAGTATTTAGTCAGCCGCCAACTGTGCAAGTTCTCCCACTTAAAAGATGAGAGAGGTCTCCAATTTTCATCATAGGTATACCTCAACTATGAGAGACAAAATGAGGAAAAAAAAAATCCAGAAAATCACATTGAAGGATTTTTAATGAATTAATTGGTAAATTCCTTGGTAAAATAAGTATTTGGTCACCTACAAACAAGCAAGATTTCTGGCTCTCACAGACCTGTAACTTCTTCTTTAAGAGGCTCCTCTGTCCTCCACTCGTTACCTGTATTAATGACACCTGTTTGAACTCGTTATCAGTATAAAAGACACCTGTCCACAACCTCAAACAGTCAGACTCCAAACTCCACTATGGCCAAGACCAAAGAGCTGTCAAAGGACACCAGAAACAAAATTGTAGACCTGCACCAGGCTGGGAAGACTGAATCTGCAATAGGTAAGCAGCTTGGTGTGAAGAAATCAACAGTGGGAGCAATTATTAGAAAATGGAAGACATACAAGACCACTGATAATCTCCCTCGATCTGGGGCTGCACGCAAGATCTCACCCCGTGAGGTCAAAATGATCATGAGAACTTTGAGCAAAAATCCCAGAACCACATGGGGGGACCTAGTGAATGACCTGCAGAGAGCTGGGACCAAAGTAACAAAGGCTACATCAGAAACACACTACGCCGCCAGGGACTCAAATCCTGCAGTGCCAGACGTGTCCCCCTGCTTAAGCCAGTACATGTCCAGGCCCGTCTGAAGTTTGATAGAGAGCATTTGGATGATCCAGAAGAGGATTGGGAGAATGTCATATGGTCAGATGAAACCAAAATAGAACTTTTTGGTAAAAACTCAACTTGTCGTGTTTGGAGGAGAAAGAACACCATACCTACTGTGAAGCATGGGGGTGAAAACATTATACTTTGGGGCTGTTTTTCTGCAAAGGGACCAGGACGACTGATCCGTGTAAAGGAAAGAATGAATGGGGCCATGTATCGTGAGATTTTGAGTGAAAACCGCCTTCCATCAGCAAGGGCATTGAAGATGAAACGTGGCTGGGTCTTTCAGCATGACAATGATCCCAAACACACTGCCCGGGCAACGAAGGAGTGGCTTCGTAAGAAGCATTTTAAGGTCTTGGAGTGGCCTAGCCAGTCTCCAGATCTCGACCCCATAGAAAATCTTTGGAGGGAGTTGAAAGTCCGTGTTGCCCAGCGACAGCCCCAAAACATCACTGCTCTAGAGGAGATCTGCATGGAGGAATGGGCCAAAATACCAGCAACAGTGTGTGAAAACCTTGTGAAGACTTACAGAAAACGTTTGACCTCTGTCATTGCCAACAAAGGGTATATAACAAAATATTGAGATGAACTTTTGTTATTGACCAAATACTTATTTTACCGAGGAATTTACCAATTAATTCATTCAAAATCCTTCAATGTGATTTTCTGGATTTTTTTTTCCTCATTTTGTCTCTCATAGTTGAGGTATACCTATGACAAAAATTGGAGACCTCTCTCATCTTTTAAGTGGGAGAACTTGCACAATTGGTGGCTGACTAAATAATTTTCTTCCCCACTGTATGACATCATGTTGCCTGATGTCACTGTATATGACACCATAAAGACATGAAGGCAGGCTTGATATATATGACATCATAAAGACACATTTGTCTATGTGCCGTCATATATGCATTGCGAGTCGTCCTATGATGCCTGAATTCATAGGATGTCCTATGATGTTCAGGCAGAGATCATACACTGTCCTATGATGTCCTATAAACGTGACACACACACACACACACACACACACACACACACACACACACACACACACACACACACACACACACACACACACACACACACACACACACACAGATTTCTTGCTTTAATAGAATGATGATATTTACTGTTCAGCTGTGCATGATTTTATTACTAGAGGGGCCAGTAGTGTGCTGATCAATGCAAAATACAAATACTGTTTTATACAGGGCAATACATGGACTTGTCTTCCAAATGGGGTTTGGGACAGAAACGTAAATCTGGGTTTCAAAAAGAAATTAAGATCGTACCTACAATATCTCACAAAAGTGAGTACACCCCTCACATTTTTGTAAATATTTTATTATATGTTTTCATGGGACAACACTGAAGATATGACACTTTGATACAATGTAAAGTAATCAGTGTACAGCTTTTATAAGGTTGCGTGTCCACCAAACGTGTTTTTTTCTGCCATGGGCGACTATTTTCTATTCATTCTCTATATAGTTCAGCGTTTACAGTACTGAGCGCCCTCAGCGGCGAAACTCTCTCAGCGGTGGCCACTTTTTGTCGTGGTGCTCAGGGTGCTTGGAGTTGAAGAAATTTGAACTTTTCAGACTGCAGCTGAGCTCGTTAATGTCAGGCCTTTCTAAGCAGCCAGTCAGAATAACGAAGGAATAAGGAATAAGCGGAAGTGCTGAGCTTTGAGTGACAAGCTGTTGCTGCGATACAGGGCTCAGACTTTTTTTATTCCAGAGGGCAGTGCACAGATGCTGAAAAAAAATGTTCAGGGCGGTCGGGTGACAAAAAACGCGTTTAAGATAAGATAAGATAAGCCTTTATTAGTCCCACAATGGGGAAATTCCAGGATTGCAACAGCACAGGGATAGCAACACTCAGAGCAACAATCAGAAGGCAAGAGAAAAAACAAGAACAGCAAGTATACATATGTACATATAAATATACAGTATATATATATATATACTGTATATATGACACAGTGCGGAGCATTGTAGCTAGATGGAATAAATATATGAGTATATAAACACATAGTGTGGAGTATTGTAGCTAGATGGAATGAATATGTGAATATATAAACACACAGTGCGGAGCATTGTAGCTAGATGGAATAAATATGTAGATATATAAACACACACAGTACGGAGCATTGTAGCTAGATGGAATAAATATGTAAATATATAAACACACAGCGTGGAGCATTGTTGCTAGATAGAGTAAATATATAACATATGTTTGGTGGACACGCAGCCTAACAATGTAAATTTGCTGTCCCCTCAAAATAACTCAACACACAGCCATTAATGTCTAAACCACTGGCAACAAAAGTGAGTACACCCCTAAGTGAAAATGTCCAAATTGTGCCCAAAGTGTCAATATTTTGTGTGTCCACCATTATTTTCCAGTACTGCCTTAATTCTCTTGGGCATGGAGTTCACTAGAGCTTCACAGGTTGCCACTGGAATCCTCTTCCACTCCTCCATGACAACATCATGTAGCTGGTGGATGTTAGAGACCTTACGCTCCTCCACCTTCCGTTTGAGGATGCCCCACAGATGCTCAATAGGGTTTAGGTCTGGAGACATACTTGGCCAGTCCCATCACCTTTATCCTCAGTTTCTTTAGCAAGGCAGTGGTTGTCTTGGAGGTGTGTTTGGGGTAATTATCATGTTGGAATACTTCCCTGCGGCCCAGTTTCCAAAGGGAGGTGATCATGCTCTGCTTCAGTATGTCACAGTACATGCTGGCATTCATGGCTCCCTCAATGAACTGTAGCTCCCCAGTGCCGGCAGCACTCATGCAGCCCCAAACCAAGACACTCCCACCACCATGCTTGACTGTAGGCAAGACACGCTTGTCTTTATACTCCTCACCTGATTGCCGCCACACATGCTTGACACCATCTGAACCAAATAAGTTTATGTTGGTCTCATCAGACCACAGGACATGGTTCCAGTAAACCATGTCCTTAGTCTGCTTGTCTTCAGCAAACTGTTTGCGGGCTTTCTTGTGCATCATCTTTAAAAGGGACTTCCTTCTGGGACGACAGCCATGCAGACCAATTTGATGCAGTGTGCGGTGTATGGTCTGGGCACTGACGGGCTGATCTCCCACTCTTTCAACCTCTGCAGCAATGCTGGCAGCACTCATATGTCTATTTTCAAAAGACAACCTCTGGATATGACGCTGAGCACGTGCACTCAACTTCTTTGGTCGACCATGGCGAGGCCTGATCTGAGTGGAACCTGTCCTGTTAAACCACTGTATGGTCTTGGCCACCGTGCTGCAGCTCAGTTTCAGGGTGTTGGCAATCTTCTTATAGCCTAGGCCATCTTTATGTAGAGCAACAATTCTTTTTTTTCAGATCCTCAGTGAGTTCTTTGCCATGAGGTGCCATGTTGAACTTCCAGTGACCAGTATGAGAGAGTGTGAGAGTGATAACACCAAATTTAACACACCTGCTCCCCAGTCACACCTGGGACCTTGTAACACTAATGGTCACATGACACTGGGGAGGGAAAATGGCTAATTGGGCACAATTTGGACATTTTCATTTAGGGGCGTACTCACTTTTGTTGCCAGCAGTTTAGACATTAATGGCTGTGTGTTGAGTTATTTTGAGGGGACAGCAAATTTACGCTGTTATACAAGCTGTACACTCACTACATTGTATCAAAGTGTCATATTTTAAGTGTTGTCCCATGAAAAGATATAATGAAATATTTACAAAAATGTGACGGGTGTACTCACTTTTGTGAGATACTGTACATTGGAGCCAGTGTTGAATTTTGTCTTACTATGGTTGTTATTGTTTATTTTCTTTGGTTTGTTGTTCCTCTTTATTTTTGCTTTTTGAAGACGTTTAATGTAATTATGGTTTGTGAACCGCGGAGTGGTTAGCACTACGGCAGCACAGCAATTCACCCTTGGCCGGGGGATCCTGGGTTCGATCCCAGCCCCTGACCAACAGTGATCTGTGTGGCGTTTGTATGTTCTCCCCGTGTCTGTGTGGGTTTACCCAGGGATTTCTCCGGTTTCCTCCCACATGCCAAAAATATGCATGTTAGGTTAATTGGCATCAAACTGGGGATTCTAAATTGTCCTTAGGTATGACTGTGAGAGTGAATGGTTGTCTGCCTCTCTGCGTTGGCCCTGCGATGGACTGGCGATCTGTCCAGGGTGTACCCTGCCTCTCGCCCAAAGATGCTGGGATAGGCTCCAGCCCCCCCGCGACCCGAAAAGGATTAAGCGGAAGAAGATGGATGGATGGTTTGTGAACCTCAAGACTAGCTGGTGTCAAATGGAGATCCTTTTTAATAAACAAATAAACCACTAAGAGTATTTTCACATTAAGCACAATTGCTACCGTGCCAGAGCTCACTTGTGTATGTACAATACAGTCCAGTATAGTATTTAGGGGTAGTTCGTTTCCACTCCATAAAAAAAGAAGTAACCACTTATGTCATCAACTGGGTGGCATTTGTTTATGTTCCATGTGACAAAGTAAGTTCTTGATGAGTTTTTGTGTGTAGTTTTCATTTGCTTTTATATGTTTTATTTGGCCCAAATTCCAATAAAGCATTTTATTTCTACATTACTCCATAGAGCTTCTTTCACTGCCCTAATTGTAATGGTTGAAAGTACAGAGTTGAACAGTTATGATTTACAGTAAAATGCTCCACTTCCTTATTTGGGAGAGTTATAGTCACATCTTTTGTTGACCGATTTGAGTATGAATCACTTGTGCTTGAGACCACCGTCTCAAGCAGACTTGCAAAGATATGCACAGGTATGGTCTATTGTTGCCTGGGCAACACCCCATTTACCATCTTTGAGTTACCCCTCCATGGGGGAAACATAGCTGTTGTTACTTTTATGTGATGTTTCACTTGTGAATTTGCAGTTTTTCCTTGCTTCTCATAATTTTTTCATTCAGCTTTGATATTTCATTATTTATATTTGCACGGTAATATAGTAAATTTGAAACTTTTTTAATAATAAATTTTCCTTTTTTTCTGAAATTTTCATGCATTGGTAGTTTTTTTAAATTGTAAATTTCGAAATTTTATACAATATATGATTTTTGAGCATTCTCATTGCCTACTTTTTTTGTCATGTTTGAGTTTATTTTTCGTCTTTCTTTGTTTTTTCCTGTAATCAAAGACCTTTTCCACAAAATTGGGACTCTCAAAATTTGAGGCTTTTTTTTGCTAATTAGTTTTTTTTTTCTTGAATTTGCAACTTTTGTAATTTGCTTAAATTCATATCTTTTTTCTTTCCAAATTTATGACTTGTCATCAACATTTTCCCCTGTCTTTAATTTTTTTTTCTTTAAAATTTTTTTCTTGTAAATGTATTATTTTTCTCTTGTGATGAGCCTTTATGTTCTTTTTGCTCAGCAGTGGTTTTCATCTTAGAACTCTGCCATGCAGGCCATTTTTGCCCAGTCTCTTTCTTGTGGTGGAGTCATGAACACTGACCTTAACTGAGGCAAGTGAAGCCTGCAGTTCTTTGGATGTTGTTGTGGGGTCTTTTGTGACCTCTTGGATGAGTTGTCGCTGTGTTCTTGGGGTAATTTTGGTCGGCCGGCCACTCCTGGGAAAGTTCACCACTGTTCCATGTTTTCGCCATTTGTGGATAATGGTTCTCATTGTGGCGGCATGAAATAATAAGCAGCAAACTGAGGTTTAAAAGGGGTTTTTATTTCATCGCCATCACAAGAACTCACTCCAGCGCCGTGCAGGCGCGCCGGAGCGAGCCCGGAGGCTCTCGTCAGGAGACAGGGAATGCGTGTAGTCAGAAGCAGTAGTCAGAGAGAGAGAACATGTGAATTTCAGTCAGCTTATATACCCCGTTACAGACAATACATGAAAGGCACATTTGCATCACAGTAAATGCAGGAAGGCATGGGACATTTGCATCACAGTACCGAGCAGGAAGTCATGAATACCTGCATTTGAGTCAACATAACAGCAGGATACTGGCAGGAAAGAGCTAGACAAAGAGAAGCTGCCTATTGATCTCAATACACACATCTCATTGTTCTGCTAATTGCCCCAGCTGAGCGCTCTGCTTGTCCGTAGGCTGTGGGGGTGACCCAAACACTCCCCCCTCCCAGAGGGCTCAGCAGGAAGCTAAGGCCTCGATAGTCCGGCTTTGGTAGCGAGCAGGGAAAGCTCTGTGCAGGCGGAGGTGGAGGGAGGGGGGTGGGGGTAGCAAGTGCCGGCCCAGGACGGCGAAGTTGTCTGAGCTGCGCAAAAATTGCATGTGGATCCACGGTGTTGAGGGGCTGTCCGTTGAACGTGCGGAGATCCACAGCAGCTGTGAGAAGAAAAATTAGTCTCTGACTCTTCTCGCGGCCATGAAGAAAAAAACAGGAGCTGCAGCAGTGAGGGACTTGGCGTGTTGATTTTAGGTGCGCACGCAGCCCTAAAGCCCTCGGGGACAGCTGACGGCTGAATTCCCTTGTGCGCCGTGGCTGAGACCCATACAAAATCCTGTGAGCGAGCTGCGTGCGTGCTTCAGGTGTGTGAGCAGCCCTGAAGGTTCTGTGTGCAGCGGCGAAGGACGATGGCGGTCTGTGTGGAGCCGGTATTGTCCCGTGCGTGGTGCACTGTCCTCATAACCCCCCGGTGTGCGTGCGGGGTTCGGTGCATGGCAGGTCCGCTGTAGAGGCGAGTCAGGGTCAGGGAGCTTGCTGGAGATCAGCGCTGTCGGCGCCGATGGTCATCCCTGTTGAAGCTGTTGCTGCCGTTCGCTGTGTCGGGTCATGGTGCGTTGGAGCGGTGAGAGGGAGTAGACGATCTTTGTCCCTCGGGCTCGCGTAGATGCGTAGGAGCGGTGAGAGGGAGGAGGAGCGGTGAGAGGGAGAAGATGTTCTGTGTCCCTCGGCCGGTCCAGCGTGGATGTCCCGATCTCAGGCGAGGGTCGCACCATGAAGCTTTCTGCGGCTTTCCCGGTTGTGGGTGATCTCCGGAGAGTTTGCCTGGGGCTGCCAGCGTGTTCTTTTCTTGGTCGGGTCACCAGTGTGGCGGCATGAAATAACAGGCAGCGAACTGAGGTTTAAAAGGGGTTTTTATTTCATCGCCATCACAAGAACTCACTCCAGCGCCGTGCAGGCGCGCCGGAGCGAGCCCGGAGGCTCTCGTCAGGAGACAGGGAATGCGTGTAGTCAGAAGCAGTAGTCAGAGAGAGAGAACATGTGAATTTCAGTCAGCTTATATACCCCGTTACAGACAATACATGAAAGGCACATTTACATCACAGTAAATGCAGGAAGGCATGGGACATTTGCATCACAGTACCGAGCAGGAAGTCATGAACACTTGCATTTGAGTCAACATAACAGCAGGATACTGGCAGGAAAGAGCTAGACAAAGAGAAGCTGTCTATTGATCTCAATACACACATCTCATTGTTCTGCTAATTGCCCCAGCTGAGCGCTCTGCTTGTCCGTAGGCTGTGGGGGTGACCCACACTCACTGTAGTTTGCTGGAGTCCCAAAACTTTAGAAATGGCATGCAATGGACTGGTGATCTGTCCAGGGTGTACCCTGCCTCTTGCCCAAAGATGCTGGGATAGGCTCCAGCACCCTCGCGACCCGAAAAGGATTAAGTGGTAGAAGATGAATGAATTATAACCTTTACCAGACTGATAGATCTCACTTACTTTGTTTCTCATTTGTTCCTGAATTTCTTTGGATTGCAGCATGATGTCTAACTTTTGAGGATTTTTTGGTCTACTTCACTTTGTCACGCAGGTCAGGTCCTATTTAAATGATTTCTTGACTGAGAACAGGTGTGGCAGTAATCAGGCCTGGGTGTGGCTAGATAAATTGAACTCAGCTTTCCAAAGATGTGATAAACCACAGTCAATTTATGTTTTCATGGGGAAGGGAGGGGGCAATCACTTTTTCACACATTGCCATGTAGGTTTGGAATTTTTTTTTACCCTTGATAATGGACACCTTCATTTGAGGGCTGCATTTTGTGTTTACTTGTGTTGTCTTTGTCTGTTATTTGGATTTGTTTGATGATCTGGGGCATTTGAGTGTGACAAGCATACAGAAGGATGAGAGATCAGGAAGGGGGCAAGCACTTTTTCACACCACTGTACTTGGGTATTCACCTTACTAAGGAGACAAAAGTCAATCCATGAACATAGAATCTAAACTTAATGAATACAAAACCAAATTAAATATATGGCAGCAAAGAGACTTATCAGTCTTAGGACGAATATATCTGACCAAAACGGAAAGTTTTTAAAGATGCATATACCCAGTGTATTCAAATGCCATTCCAAACCGACTAATAAAATCCTTTAACCAAATAAATCTAAATTTCATCTGGAGAAACAGACCACATTATATTAAAAAAAATCATATGGTGAAAGAAATGAGTGATGAAGGGCTGAAAGTGATTGCCTCAGTGGAACCTTGAAAATGAATTGGCTAAAACCTTAGATCAAGCATCATCACTCTTTCTGGTATTGTATTCCTAACCACTTATTCAACAAAGTTGTTGGGTTAAGTTTTCTGCTTATTTATGATTTTGATGATAAGATCCCTGTGTCATTATTGGAGTTCCATAAACAAATATTATTTTATTGGAAAATGTAATATGTATGTACATAACTTTTCACCGCACTCTAGAATTATATGGAACAATGGCCAACTCCCACTGCTGGTAGCCAGGGACTACCGCGCACTGGCTGAAGAAACAGACTGCATCATCCTGGCAAACAGGAGCTTTGGCATCCAGGCTGTGAGACCCGGATCATCGGCGGAGCCCACAGAGGTCAAGGAGCCAAGGGTGGTAGTCGGAACGGACACTCGGGAGATGCAGGAACGGGACGATATGCTTCTATCACCAGCGCTTCGCTGACGACGTACAACGTTGCCTGCCCCCATGTCGTTTCAAGAAGCCGGGAAACGGGCAAGCCGGTGGTCAGTAGCAGCTACGACCGCTGGCAACAGGGAGAAGCTGCTTTTCATTGAGGACACACATTCTGGCAGATGGTTTTTGGTGGACTCTGGTTCCCAGAAAAGCCTCATTTTGCCATTCAGCACGGATAGGCTGGCGGAAGGCTCTGGCCCGTCACTAACAGCCGCGAACGGATCCCCCGTCAGGACTTTTGGTGAAAGATCAGTTACTGTATGTTTGCATGGTGTATATCAGATCAGACATTGGTTTGCTTGCTGCCGGATAACCATGAAAACCGGTACTACCTGTCTCATGGGTCAGGCCGTCGGCCACTCAACCAGCAACCCCGCCCTTCCGAGGGTGTGGAGAGTGAAACTGGGCATCCGGGCAGAACTAAAAACAATATCTGTCACAGGTCTGTGGTGGACCACTCCCAGCTACACGGGGTGAGACTAGACATCCTGGCAGATAAGCACATCTGTCGCAAGGTCTGTGGTGGACTTTTGACAATTGGTGCATCATGACATGCACTACACAAAGAGCAGAGATAAACAAACTTATCATCTGGTCAGTCACTGCAACAGATACTGGAGTCAGTTTGTCTTGGCCTGTCCTTGCTACTGATAATACCTCTATCTGCCAAGAATGTGCCACTAGTCCAGCAAAAGCTAGTGGTACTCAAATACTTTGCAAGCAGTTTCATGAAATGGTCAGTCAGAAAGCAACTCATACCGGCTCGGACATCGTCTGGGTTAACAAGGTCAGGAGTTCCTGGCAGCGGAAGGCGAAGGACAGAACTGCGTGGAGGAATCTGGTCAGACGTAAATGAAACAGTCATTGTCTCCCCCGACAGACTGCTATGATGATGATGTAAATTTGTGATGTTTCTCAAAAATCTGACATTTTTCTGATAAATTTAGTGCATCTTTTTAAATACATTTGATTTTTTTCTACATTTTCAGAGATTGTCATTGTATATATTACTTCTTTCCTCATAAATTTGCAACTTTTGCCCTTGTTTCAAATTAGAGCAACAAAAGGGGTTTGGTGGTTGTCATTGGTTTTTATCAGGGTTTACAACTACAACTGAAACCAGAAGTTTACATACACTGTATAAAAAGACACATAACCTTTTTTTCTCACTGTCTGACATTAAATCAGACTAAACGTTTCCTGTTTTAGGTAAGTTAGAATTACCAAAATTATTTCTATTTTCTAAATATTTTTTTTTTTTTAGAATTTTTTATTACCTTTTTCAAAGTCAGAAGTTTACATACGTTTACTTAGTATTTGGTAGCATTGTCTTTAAACTGTATGACTTCAGTCAAACGTTTTGGGTGTCCTTCCACAATCTTCCAGCAGAAGATTGTGGAAGACTTCTTTGGCCCATTCCTCCTGACAGAACTGGTGTAATTGAATCTGGTTTGTAGGCCGCTTTTTTTTTTTTTTTTTTTTTTTTTTTTGTTACTTATTTGTACCCGTAGGTAGACTTGGTTTGCAGTCTGGTGACAAGCCACCGGCTGCTGGTCGCTGCGTGCGCGAGCGCCCTAAACCTACATGTTTTTGGTGTGCGGGAGGAAACCGGAGAAATCCCGGAGTAAACCCGCGCAACACGGGGAGAACATGCAAACTCCACACAGCTCACTGTTGGTCGGGGGCTGGGATCGAACCCACGATCTCATGATCCCCGCGATCCCCCGGCCGAGGGTAAAACTGTGCTGCCACAGTGCTAAACCACTGCGCCACCGTGCAGCCCAACTAGCTTTGCTAGTACACGTCTTTTCAGCTCTGCCCACAAATTTACTATGGGATTGAGATCAGGGCTTTGTGATGGCCACTCCAAAACATTGACTTTGTTGTCCTTAAGCTACTTTGTTAATAATTTGGACGTATGCTTAGGGTCATTGTCCATTTGGAAGATCCATTTGTGCCCAAGCTTTAACTTCCTGGTTGATGTCATTAGATGTTGCTTCAATATTTCCACATCATGTTCTTTCGTCATGATGCCATCTATTTTGTGAAGTGCACCAGCCCTGTTTGAGATAGTGCACCAGTCCCTCCTACAGCAAAACACTATCATAACATGATGCTGCCATCCCCGCACTTCACATTTGGGATGGTGTTCTCAGGCTTGCAAGCTTCTCCCTTTTTCCTCCAAATGTAACAGTGGTCCTTATGGTCAAGTAGTTCAGTTTTAGGTTCATCAGACCAAAGGACATTTTTATTTAACCTTTATTTATAATAGGACCACTGAGAAGCAGCCTCTCTTTTTCAAGGACACCCTGCTTACACTCACAGAGATACACATTCACACCTGGAAGCTGACCAGTATGACCACAGACTGACCTGTGGCCACTGAGCAGCTCCACTGGAGTAGTTGGGGTTGTTCCCCTTGCTCATGGGCACCACAGTGGGGTTTAGGAGAGTGCAAACACTGCTATGTTATCCATCCATCCATCCATCCATCTTCTACTGCTGATCTGGGGTCCGGGTCACAGAGGCCTTCTGTGGTCTTCTGAAAGAATGTCAATGAAATGATGTCAGTTTTTAAAAGCACATTTTGAGATAAATTTGTCCATATGTCAGATTTCTCTTCCATTTGTTTTAATAAAAGATGTTGGAAGTAAATTCATGGGCCATTGCAAATACTTTGCTTTAAAAGGACCAAGTTGTCACACAGTGGGAGGGAAAAATCCTGAATAGAAAAAAATGTATCAGGATGCATTGAGAATGGTTTTAGAATCAAATTGGACTTCTGAATCATAATCGAATCGTGAGGTGCCTAAAGATTCCCACACCTAGTTCGGACCTTGGCTGGGGAGGAGGACCGACTTATCAGACCTCTTTCAGTTTTAGTTGGCGACCCCTGGAATAGATGAACATTATTAGTAGAGCCAACCCCCAAACTGCTGTGGATGATTAAAAAAGAAGGGAAAAAACAAAATAAATTATATTTACTGTAATTAAAGATTTTTTTCTTTTTGAGTGTTGTAAAGCCACATACATCACTAAAAGTTCAGATGTATAAAAATCATGTTGCAGGCCTGAAGCAGAACAGAGCACATACTGCCAGGGAGAAATTACAACAGTTTGATGAATGCTACCCTACACACAGGCTGAACGAGAAAATGACCATGGACTGAGGGCTCTATATAGAGTTTTATCAAGTCTTATTTTATTCAGTCTCTCCTGAACAAGTCAAGGTCTGGGCACTGCAGATGCATGTGCTTGTGTGTGTGTGAATGGGGTGTGGGGTGGGGGGGGGGCACATAAGAGCTCTACTTGTGTTTTTCATTGTTAAACAACCTTCATAGGGAACAGCAGCTACGACCAATATTGCCAATCAGGCCTTCAGATGGAAGGCAGAGATGAGAAATGATCAGGAGGTTGCATTTGTGAATCAAGAGATGCCTCAAATAGGATTCCTCTCTGCCGCCGTGCTGTCCTCTCGTCCCGTGAAGCAAGTACACAGGACAAACTTCTACTGTCTTTTCGTGATCGGATTAGATCACATTCACAGACATTGCTCACATGTGGACAGGGCTCAGGGATAAATGGGATTGGTCTTGCACAGTGCTTCAACTTTAGCACCAACGGACTTGTGGCACAGGATGTAGTTTATTCTCCTGTGCACATCCATGCACATACACAATCAGCTGTTTGCCTTCCAGAGTCTCTAGTCTCTTTCCCTTCTTCCTCCTCTGCAGAAGCAGATGCGGTGGAGCAGAGATAACTCTTAACTTTGTTTTGACACTTTTGATTAAGGACCATTGAAGGAACACCTGTATGGCGGGACGGAACAATGCACCAAGCCCGTAGAGAGATTGATTTTGTGCATTAGAGAAGCAGCCTTTGTCTAAAGCCACGAGGCCCTTTGTTATGCTAACCAGCCATGGAAGATTTCCAATTCAATTTCACCTGAACGCTGGTCAGTCGCACGCTCCATTGTATGGCGTCCCCCGGGCCCGGCAGCCCCCACCACCACTGCTGCCACCACTGCCTCTCCCATGTCGTCTCTCAAACTGCAATTTAGCCACTGAGGAGGGTGCATTTGGATGTGAGTACGGGTGTGTGTTTGTGTGCCGCGGCTTAGATTGACAGCCGACTGGATACTCTCGCCACAGTATTCGCTGCATCCTGCCCTTGTGTGTGCGGTGGGCTGCGGAGAGGATCACAGTGAAATGAGATGATATTAATTATCCTAATCCTGATAGCTCTCTCTGGAACTCTGCTTCCACTCATCTGTCTCAGGAGAGAACTTGGATGGCCAGACAGAGAGAATGTCAGAGAAAAGGAAATGAAAGCCGACAAATTCAGCGGAGAATACTCCTAACAAAAAGGCGGCCTTCTGAATGAGATAGTTTCACTGCTCACTCTTTCTTCGCCACGTCCTTTTGTGATTTCATACTTGCTTAACTGTCTTTGTTTTTTTTCCCCCAATTTTCTGCTCTCATCTTAAAAATAGTGATTTCCTAAAAACTATTTGATTTCTTATTTAAAAGAAATCAATATTACGGACAAACTTACTTTAGATACTTTAATCAACTTGAACTTTTGCACATGCACACTGTATTGCAGTTTAATTATTAATATTTTGCCAAATTATTTTGAGATAAAATTAAAGGAGGAGCTATTTTAATTGAATATCTCTCCAAAAGAACACATGGTAATTGAACCAGAGGGGGAAGGCAGGCTGTGTGAATAGGCCTGTATTACACAGAGATTTGTATTAAGATCTGGTCTCTTCAGTGATGAAATAACACAATGCTCAGCTGCAACCATTTGCTCTGATACATGCAATAAGAGAAACTTCTTAACTCACTTATTATGCTTGATGATTGTATTATTTTAGGGGAGTCACACTCCAGTAGGCTGGATTTGATAACACGACTCTCAGAGCTCATAGTTCTTAATTAGTTTTTTCGCCTTCACATCATCAGAGAGCTGTTTGGTTTTGCTAAATGAAATGCAACTTTCATGTCTGTTAAAGGGGAAGCTCACACTTGAATGCAATCTAGTCATTTTTGCTTTTGCCTGCTGTAATGCTTATCTAGCTAAATTGTTTGGTAGTTTTCCAGTTTTGAAGGCATTGCTGTAGTCTTTCTTAAGAGGAGAAAACCGATATGCCGATATTTTGAAAATACCTTGCAGATGTCGATATATGCACATATTTTTCAAACCCATTTACAGCTCCTTTGTCTTGCAGTGATGACTAATTGGCATATAAAGACGTATTCCCCCAAGAAAATAAAACAACTACCACCACCGGCATAGAAGCTTGGGTTTTATTGACCTATTTTATTGATATTTTATGCTACTTTGGAAACTTTTTATCATGAATATTTTAAACTTTTGGCTGCTTTTAATTTTCTTATTTCAATGTGGACCAAGGATCTTTTTTTGCTCAAAGTTGTGAGGTGAGGAAGAGACCAACTATCTCTGAATATGATCATGAAAAGGACTAAACAAATAGTATAGTTATCTCTGTGCTTGTCGCCGAGATAAGAAGTGAGTTAGTCTCCACTGAGTAGCTCATCTCGGATCACTTTCAACGTCATGCCACCAGTGGTTAAAGGCAAGAATAGATGCTCCCTTCTCCTCTTTGATTCCCAGTGTCCTCTGCCCTGTCATTTCAGTGTGGTTAGTGGCCCACTAGCTCCTGTAGCGTCTGGGATCCTGGGGTGTTGTCACCTTTCATTGATGATTATCACAGAGTGGTCTTGTAGGGCATCGGTCCCCAACCCCCGGGCCATGGACCAATACCGGTCCATGGGTCATTTGGTACCGGGCCGCACAGAAAGAATGAATAACTTACATTACTTCCGTTTTATTTATTATCTGAGTCTGAATGATGCTTTATTTTGAAAAATTACCGGATTCTCTCCGTTACATCTGTCTATGGCTCACTCTTGATGCACGTCAAGACACTTGTCTCGGTCACTGCCAAAGAATGGATCCGCGACCCATTTCTCAACAAACCAGGTGAATCCAACATCTCTGTGCAAGAAGAAGATCAACTGCTGGAGATCGCAAATGATGGCGGCCTTAAAAGTATATGTTTGAGACAACAGCTCTGCCAGTGTTCCGGATTAAAGTCATGACTGAATACCCTGAGATCGCCACAACAGCACTGAAAACCCTGTTGCCATTTCTGACATCCTATCTGTGTGAAGCGGGGTTTTCTGCAGTGACAGCAACCAAAACAAAATTACGAAGTAGACTGGACATAAGCAACACACTTCGGGTGTCATTGTCTCCCATTACCCCTAGATGGGACCGTCTCGTTGCAGAGAAACAAGCTCAGGGCTGCCACTGATTCAGCGTTGTGGTGATTTGTATTTTTCATGCACTTTATATTTGTGTTTGTGGTGTATCTTATTTTGAAGGCATGTTTAAACGTTACCATAGTGACCAGAGAGCTTTGTGGGCAGAGAGGATGTTACTCATGTTATGTTATTGTTGTCGCCATGTTAAGAGGACGCTGCTAGTAAAGTTGCAAACGAGTACACAGTGGATTCACGTTTATTATTATATTTAGAAAATACCACAGTTTTTATTCCGGTTGTGTCATGTTCTTTTGTTGTATTTATCCGCCACACCTTAAAGGCCGTTCCCTGAAAATATTGTCTGACATTAAACCTGTCCATGGCGCAAAAAAGGTTGGGGACTGCTGTTGTAGGGTTACTCAGGTTGATATGTCCAGTTTTAGTTTGTCAGTCTTGTTTCCAAGGAACCAGACATTTGTGACAAAAAGTCTATGCAGTGGTGGTTTGTCCTGAGCCCCCTTTAGCCAAGCTAAGAAGCCAGATTACGTTCTTGCCTTCGTCTCCATGGCTGACCACTCATGCAGCAATTCACAGAGATACCGGTGCCATTATGGGAACTTGGCATCTTCTCCTGATGTGCAGTAATTCTTCTCTGCTGTAGAAGATGTTTGATACACTACAACAGCACTTAACCAAAAAAGATAGTACAAACAACAATCACACGCAGCATTGTTTGAGGAAGCACTGAGCTGGAGCTGCAGTGTGACTCATCACCATCACCAGGGACCTCAAGTGGGAGCCGACCATCAGCTCCCTCGTCAAAAAGGCCCAGCAGAGGATGTTCTTCCTGCGGCAGCTGAGGAAGCTCAAGCTACCCACCAAGATGTTAGTGCAGTTCTACACAGCCATCATCGAGTCCATCCTCACCACCTCCATAACCGTGTGGTACGCAGGAGCCACTGCCAGGGACAGACTAAGGCTGCAGCGCGTCGTGCGCACTGCTGAGAAGGTGATCGGCTGCAAGCTCCCATCTCTCCAGGATCTGTACATCTCCAGGACCCGGAGGCGTGCTGGCCGGATCATAGCCGATCCCTCACACCCTGGTCACGTACTGTTTGCCCCTCTCCCCTCAGGTAGAAGACTTCGGTCCATCCAGACTAAAACCTCCCGTCACATGAACAGCTTCTTCCCCTCTGCCATCAGACTGCTGAACACTAAGTGACTTATTGACTCTCGTGTACTATGTACAGCAGCTCAACCAGACTCATGTCAATCATCACTGTTTTCTTCCTGCATTACCGACTGCACTATATGGTTCTCCACATTATCTGCTGCTCGCTAATATATTTAAACTGCTGACTAGTATTACTCATTCTTATTCTACACTTTATTGCATGTATAGTTTATTTCTTTTATTTTATCATGTTTAATGTTGCAGCATTGCACCGAGACAAATTCCTAGTTTGTGTACTACATGAACAATGGCAATAAATCTGATTCTGATTCTGACTGTGTGGAAGCAGCCATGTTTGTTGTGATAAGCACGGCAGATGTGATGACATCATTCCCTTGCGCCACAGGGAAATCATCATGTCACCAGCAGAGTGTCACTCCTGACTGTCTGCTATAATATTTTATTAGCTGTAAATATTCATTTTTCCCTCACATGATAAATAATTTTAAATGCTTTATCGGCCAATACTGATAATGTACTGATAATATTGTGCATCCCTACCACATAAAATTTATTATGAGCAATTTCAAACCAAAGAAACATGTAATTAGTTAATATTACAGCTTGGTGAGACTGTACTCCAAATTGACAATGCCCTATTTGTTTTTTTAACTGTATGTGTTACACCCTATATGCATGGTTTCACATTAAGTGGACAATAAGTGACCTCTTGTAGTTGTGGAAATAATGACATGAAGAAGCATGGTGGAAGGTTACAGCTGTGATCTGTGTAAATTAAACCTTCACCTTTCCTAACCCTCATCTAAATTAACCAAAAATATTTTTAGTACCGTACCTAATGTACTACCCTGAAACCTAAACATGTGGGCACTGATGGTCTAATGGTTAGGAACGTGGACTTGTAAGCAGAGAGTCACCTGGTTCAATCCCAGGACCAGCAGGAACAAATTCAATTCAACTTTATTTATATAGTGCCATATCACAACAATAGTCATCTCATAGCACTTTCAAATGTAGAGGAAACTCCACAATTGCAGAAAGACCCCAGCAACCAGGTGATCCCCTGTGAGCAAGCACTTGGCGACGGTGAAGAGGAAAAACTCCCTTTTAACAGGAAGAAACCTCCAGCAGAACCAGGCTCAGGGAGGGGCAGTCATCTGCTGCGACTGGCTGGGGGGTGAGGGGATAGAGAAGATGAAAAGAACAGACATAAAGAGCGCAAACATTAAAGGAGAGAAGCCAAGTACATTATTGGAGGTCACCTGGCAGTCTAAATCTATTAACAGCAAAATAAAGGGAGGGTTAAGAGACACATGATCCCTCCTTAATCATAGGCTATATTGAAGAGGAAGGTTTTTACCCTATTCTTAAAAATAGAGATCGAGTCTGACTCCCGAACCCAGATTGGTAACTGGCTCCACAAGAAAGGAGCTTGGTAGCTGAAGGCTCTGCCTCCCATTGTACTTTTGGAGATTCTAGGCATTACAAGTAATCCAGTATTTTGGGAGCGTAGTGGTCTGTTAGGATGATAGGGTAGTATCAGATCTTTTATATAAAAAGGGGCCTGATTATTAAGAGCTTTGTAAGTGAGAAGAAGGATTTTAAACTTAATTCTAAACTCTATGGGAAGCCAATGAAGGGAAGCCAGAACCGGAGAGATATGATCTCTCTTTCTAGTACCTGTTAAAACTCTTGCAGCAACATTTTGGATCAACTGAAGACTTTTTACAGATATTTTAGGACAACCTGATAGTAACGAGTTACAATAATCTAATCTACAGCTAGCAAAAGCGTGGATCAGTTTCTCAGCATCACTCAGAGACAAGATGCTCCTAATCTTGGCAATATTACGCAAATGATAGAAGGCAGTCTTAGAAACAAATTTAATATGTGAATTAAAAAACAGATCTTGATCAAAAATAACTCCAAGGTTCCTCACAGAACTATTCAGAGAAAGAGTAGCTGCATCCAAATTAACAGTTTGATTTGGAAAGGTATTTCTAAGGTTTTTTGGACCAACAATAATGACTTCAGTCTTGTCTGGGTTTAATAGCAGAAAATTACAAGTCATCCAAGCCATATCATGAGAAGTCACAATAATCTTTTACATACACTACTCACAAAAAGTTAGGGATATTCGACTTTTGGGTGAAATTTCAGGATGCACCCAAAATCAGTGAGCTGTGTGGAGTTTGCATGTTCTCCCCGTGTTGCGTGGGTTTACTCCGGGATTTCTCCGGTTTCCTCCCGCATACCAAAAACATGTAGGTTTAGGGCGCTCGCGCACGCAGCGACCAGCAGCCGGTGGCTTGTCACCAGACTGCAAACCAAGTCTACCTACGGGTACAAATAAGTAACAAAAAAAAAAAAAAAAAAAAAAAAAAAAAAATGCACTATAACCTTTACAGGTGAACTTAATTTGACTTTCTCTAACCTTTTGAATGCACATGACCAACTGTTCAATATTACAGTACTTTTTGCATAACTTGCTGTTCTCTAACAAGATGCTTAACCTCAAAATTCACAATAGGTGTTTGATCCATGAATCGACCAATAAATTTTCTGGTTCAGTTGTAACTGGTATTTAAACCTTCCTCTTCATCATGCTGTTCACATTTTGACATCATGAGACCAAGACATGCCTAACATTTGATCAACAGTACCCTCACCATTGCGAGGCTTCAAACAGGATGTTCTCAGAGGGAAGTTGCCACTGAGCTTATAGTGTCACAGAGTGCCATCAGCAGGTTGCAACAGAGACACTGAAAGAGTCACAGAAAGGCATCGAAGTGGACGTTCTTTGGCCACATCCCACGCTGATGACTGCTTCATTGTGAACAGTACCCTACAGAACCAGATGATGAATACCATTCAACTCCAGGCACATTTAAGGGAGTTGAGAGGCACCCAAGTGTCACGTCACACTATTCAACACCATTTACATCAGCGTGGTCTGCGTGCTAGACAACCTGCAAGGGTACCTGACTACACCAGCAGACACAGACATCATCATTTGCATGGGCCAGGGAGCATTTATGCTGGACGAGGGATCAGTGGGCCTCAGTGCTGTTCTCTGATGAAAGTCGATTCATGTTGAGCAGAAATGATGGCTGCCAATGATGTTGAAGACATCAACAAGAGTACTATGCATCAGCCACTGTTGTCACTATGTTACAGTCTGAGCAGGTGTGTCTAGTCAATACAGAACTGTCCTACACATCGTGAATGGTACAGTGACAAGCTGATACTACTTGAATAACATCATTAATCCAGTCATTTTGCCCCTGTATGAACAACACAGGCCCAATTTCATCTTCATGGACAACAATGCTCCAGCTCATCGAGGTCACATCATTAGGGAATGGCTGCTGGAGGCTGGGGTACCTCAAATGGAGTGGCCTGCACTTTCTCCAGACTTGAATCCCATAGAAAATCTATGGGATCAGCTGAGTCGCCATGTAGAGGCTTGTAACCCTACACCCCACAACCTCAATGACCTGAGGGCCGCCATTCAAGATCGGATTCCTTGGCCATGAAAACATATGACTAGCAATTGGATTCACAATGATAGGATTAGTGGTTCAGTAGTTATTGACGAAAATGGCATTTTCCGTAATGACGGTTTTCTTCTGGACGGTGATACGGATCACCACCAAAATGTAATCATCTGTAGGATACCCCATTTCTGACAATCTGTGAAAATTTCATGAAAATCCGTCCATAACTTTTTGAGTTATCTTGCTAACAAACAAACAGACAAACAAACAGACAAACCAACGCTGATGATCACATAACCTCCTTGGTGGAGGTAAAAAGTGGAATGCCATGCCTCAGCAGACACTAAGTCAACTTGTGAACAGCATGAGATGTTGTCAAGCTGTAATTGATGCTCAAGGGCACATGACAAGTTATTGAGACACTGACATTTTTTGTTGTGGTATACCCACCGCTGTTGTTGGCTTTTGTTTCAATAAATTGTTTAAGATGAGGAAATCACCATTGTATGCTTCTACTTAAATGCCCTACTTTCACAATATAATATCTCTGTCGTGGGAACTTTTCACATTTTCCATAAATTTCACCCAAAAGCCAAATATCCCTAACTTTTTGTGAGTAGTCTATCTATCTATCTATCTATCTATAGTAGTATACTGTATATAAAGTGCAGTTGTGAGAGTGTAGTTTTTAACCTTTTAACTGTCAGACTTCACACGCCCCCAGTGGCACAGCGCAGCAACTGCGCCTATCAACTGACTCTGACGTCCCCAGCTATACTAAGGATTTGTACTGATCTGCCAGTTCAGAAGGTGGCAGACACGCATTGGAGGAATCATGGCTGACATGGAATACACCAAAGAAGAAGAAATCCTTATTATTATTCTTCCTTTTTCCTTCTCTGAGTTTATAAGACCAATATGGCCGCCATGCATCGTCATGTATTGTCACATAAACAGCTTCATACACGAAAAATTGCCATGGGATACAAACGAAATTGACGTGGGACAATCATAAGACTGTGTAGATGTGAGAGAGAGTGCAAATGACCGACAGAATGCAAAATAACGACCACGATGGACGAAAACAGAGCGACCATGCCAGCCAGCAAGCCCCACTTCACCAACAGTAAGTGATGAATTTCTTTGTTTCTTTACATTGTACTGATTTTGTGGTTCATATACTTTGAAGATAAGATAACAAAATGCCCCTGCAGAAAAATTGGTGTCAAAAAAACAAACCATTCTTTGTGTAAATATGTCCAAAGTCCACTTTTGACTGAGTTATGTAATTTATATAGCTGCTGTGACATTATGCAAATTAGATGTGTAAATTTATTCCTATCTGAAACTTTGGATCATATTCTACATCTTTCTAATTGACAGTAAGCCATTATCTCTTGCAATTTTCAAGTTATAGCCTTGGAAATCTGAACTATTTTCTTGACAAAAAATCTTTACCACTCTTGACCACTAGGAGTTATGGTGCCAAACGGCGCCTGGGACAGTTAGAGGGTTTTAACTTTAATATCTCTGACCTTAAATACTTGCAGAAATACCATGGAGAGGACTATGCTATAGTGATATTTCATGTTATATGTATATATCCACTTATTCAGGCCACAATCTGCATATTGGTTTTGTATCGGCTGATACTCAAATTTTAAAATACTGGACTGGACATTTAAAAAAGCTGTACTGGTACATTCCTAGTCTCAAAATGTTTTTCTCCTAATGCATTACGTATAAAAGATGTGAGATTACAGTATATTCAGCGTGATTTTGATGAGTCTGATGTTTAGAATATGACGCCCTAACAGTCACAGACATCTGTCCTACTTCAAAGCTCTAACATAAAGTTAAATTATATTTTAGTCATTTTCTGTAACATGATTATGATTGAGAAAACATCCCAGGGAGAAATGCCTGCTGTATGTAAGATAACATTGTGCCTAAACACTGACATAAATCAAAAACATTTATGATTATGTTCATGCATCCTATTAACTGTTTGCCCAAATCTAACCACATTAGCCACGTTATCTTATCCAATAATTAACAGCTCACCTCACTGTCTCAACCGAATGCAAGCTTCTCTTGAATTCTACAGTTTTTAAACTACTTTAGCAGCAGTTTTTTATCCACCAGAACAAACGTTTTAGTGCTATCGGGAGCAAACCAACAAAGATCTTCATTATGGCAAGAGTGTTCACTGTCAATTTAATGTTTTAGAAGGATTTTATGAAGAATTAAATACCCAGAGCAAATCAAATCAGTTTTCCACTTGTCTATAAGTCTTCTATTTCAATTATTTGTTTTTGTTACATTTCTGTCTACAATTATATATTTTTAGTGATCACGTGACACACTGTCTTCTGTGTGAGGGCAGAATGTCGGCAGTTTTAAAAAGGTCTTTATTGGTTTATTTGATGTTTTAATGGATCAGTTTTTATTTTTTCTTGCTCCCCGATACCTGATCCAGTTATTTTTGCCTGGATTGAACCAATACCAATACTAAATAGCAGATCAGCCCATCAGGAGTTTATATATAGAGCTTTGAGCACACTGTCCTCCTCTTTTCAGCTCTGTCTGGTTTGGCTCGATGAGTTGCAAACCAAAAAGAAGTGAGCAGGAAATTTTGCTCTCTTTCGCTCATTCTTATTCACCATTTGGTGCACTACAGCAGTATATGCTTGTACAATTATCCACACTGACTCACTGGTTGGGCACAAATGAGCATGGGGAGCATCAGATGACAAGGAAGACTGGCGGAGAGCTGACCAATCATGATGATCCCACACTGCTACAAGCAAGAGTGATGCTTAAGTAGCAGCGTGGGAATAATCAGAGGCAGGTGGAGCTAATGATGACAGCTGCAGCTAATTAGGGCTCTTGCTGCTTCTTAAGTAGGACGTTAACAGACTGATAGAGTAGAAATAAACAGAATGTGTGGTGCTCACCCAGCTCCATAACACAAACTCTCCTACAGAACATATCACTGTAACTGGGCAGCTCACACTAAAAATATCTAAATGGATAAAAACCACAACAGACCAGCTGTCATGGTCTGGGCTCTAGGATCATGCCCACATTTCGTGTGTATTATTATGATTATTCACCTGTGTTCTGCCTTCTGTGTCTCCCCTGGGTCCTCTGTGATTGTTATTGTCTTCCCTGGTCCTCAGTCTGTCATGTGGTCCCTATTACTAACTGTTGTGGTTCTGTGTCCCACCTTGGTCGTCTGTACAAATCTTGTGTGTGTGTGTGTTCCCTGTACTCCCTTTTCTATCATTCTCAGTCCCTCATGTCTTAGTCGTAGCCATTTCTCCTCATGTGTTGCTGATTAATCCCTGATTACTATCCCCAGCTGTCTCATGTTTCTCCTGATCATCTGTTTCCCTATATACTGTGGTGTGAAAAAGTATTTGCCTCTTTCCTGATTTCTCATTTTTTTTTGTATGTTTGTCACACTTAAATGTTTCAGATCATCAAATAAATTTTAATATTAGACAAAGATAACACAAGTAAACACAAAATGCAATTTTTAGATTAAGGTGTTTATTATTAAGGGGAAAAAAAATCCAAACCTACATGGCCCTGTGTGAAAAAGTGATTGCCCCCTAAACCTAATAACTGGTTGGGCCACCCTTAGCAGCTAGGGCTGGGAACGATCCCTAATTTCCATAATCTATTTGATTACGATTCTTGAGATTCTGAATTGATTTGATTCCGATTTGATTTGATCCGATCCAATCCCGATTCAATCTGGGAAATTACCATTTTAACAGCCACTTTACTTGCCAGGAAAAAAAAATCTTTGAGACCTAATGCTGCAAATTGTGCCAAGAATACTCTAACTTTGCTAATACATAAATTATCACATAGAGAACTGACCCAAAATCAGTTACAATAATGCACTTTTTGTTATTTAACTTGTGATTTCACAAAGTGCTCACAAGTGCTTTCTTTAGTGCAAAGGGTGTGTGGTGTCAAGTTAACAACCCAGAGTAAGTAAACAAATTCAATGCATGAAGCATGTATACATAATCTCATTGTATTTCAGTCCCTCCAGGATTTTGTAGGCTGTTTTTATAATTGTTGTGGCCCAAAAAGCCAGAATTTGTGGGAGCTTTTCTAAAAAGTTGACATTTTTAGACGTTTATTGCACTGAAAGTTGTGCGAGGAAGTAGAAATTTTAAAGTAGCTGCTTTTTTCATAGTTTAGTGATGCGATTCTATGTAACACCACAAGAAAAGCACAGGATTGCCAAAAACTTCCTGTTAAACAATGATTTATGTAGAATTAACTGCACAGTAAAACTGTCAAAAAAATGACTAACATTGTATTCTTGCTGAGAACTTAAATTAAAAAAAGAAATAAAAGAATAAGTCATTACAACAACTAAATTGCATTGAATGCATATTGGAATATGGAGAAAATTATGGCAGCACCTTCTTGAATCTTGAATTTACAACTAAGACCCTGAAAAAATTGAGGTCTTCTTCTGTGCTGAAATCCACAAGGAAGCAGGGATGGCTCCTCCACTGATGACCTCTTCCCTTCAGAAAGTCTCAGTGCAGGATGGACCTTGGAGTGGAAATCCAGTCTTCATAGATGTGAAGGGGAGGTGAAAAGAATAGATTTCACAGTAAAATTAATAATCATATTTTTAAATCCCCACACCACAGTAGGATTTAATAATTTAGTTTCTTTTACTTTTTTGTTGTTTATATTTTAAATACAAATTAACTTTCAATTTTTGAAAAGGGTTTCAAATCATTTCCTAGGAAGATTTGTTCATTTCAGTTTAGTTCTATTGAGTTAAAGTTGCTCGTACTGCAGCCTTTATTAATTCTGCCATTTTCATTTTATTGTGATTCATTATTATCTTCAAATCTCTCACTTAAGTGCTAGAAGTCCATATTCTCATAAAATATACCTTTATTCTGCATTTATTCACAGCGCTTAAGCAACAGTTGACTCTGTATCAGTGGTTTGTAAAAGAAACCGCCATCATGTCGGATAAATTATTAATTTACGACACAAATGTTAAAACAAACAAATTATATTTTACTTACAATTTCAGCAGCTCCAAGTCTCCCTCTCTCTTCATGGGTTTCAGCCAGTCTCTGTGCATTTTCAGTTTATCAATCCTCGACTTTATGTTCCAACACAGCGCTGCACGTAGTACAAAATCATTTATCCCCGCTTTATGAAAAATATTCAGAAACTGTTGAGGACAGTCTTTGATAAATTAAGAGACATGCACATCAAACTCTGCTCATGTAAACACGGAAGTAAAGATGTGCGCACGTGCAGCAGGGAACTCTTGCTGGATGAGAACCGTTTTAACACCACAGAAGAGCTAGCATATCCATTAGCTTGTTAGCTGTTAGCTCTGTTAGCGATCCGGGTGTTTCTGGTTCTTGGCCACGGTTCCTGGCTCACTGACCTGGTTTTGACCCGATCAGACTCAGCAGACATTCACAGACGTAAAAGCATTATATTGAAAGATCGATCCGTGGATTTTGTGGATCGATATCGACTCAGTCAAACGTGGATCGATCAATATCGTTGTATCAATCTTTTGAACCCACCCCTATTAGCAGCAACAACTGCAATCAAGCGTTTGCAATAACTGGCAATGAGTCTTTTACAGCACTGTGGAGGAATTTTGGCCCACTCATCTTTGCAGAATTGTTATAATTCAGCCACATTGGGGGGTTTTCGAGCATGAACCTCCTTTTTAAGGTCATACCACAGCATCTCAAACGGATTCAGGTCAGAACTTTGACTAGGCCACTGCAAAGTCTTCATTTTGTTTTTCTTAAGCCATTCAGAAGTGTACTTGCTGGTGTGTTTTGGATCATTGTCCTGCTGCAGAACTCAAGCGTGCCTCAGCTTGAGGTCACAAACAGGATATTCTCCTTCAGGATGTTTTGGTAGACAGCACAATTCATGGTTCCATTTACCACAGCGAGTCTTTCAGGTCCTGAAGCAGCAAAACAGCCCCAGACCATCACACTATCACCACCATATTTCACTGTTGGTATGATGTTGCTTTTCTGAAATGCTGTGTTACTTTTATGCCGGATGTAATGGGACACACACCTTCCAAAAAGTTCAACTTTTGTCTTGTCAGTCAACAGAGTATTTTCCAAAAAGTCTTGTGGATCATCAAGATGTTTTCTGGCAAAAGTGAGACGGGCCTTTATGTTCTTTTTTCTCAGCAGTGGTTTTTGTCTTGGAACTCTGCCATGCAGGCCATTTTTGCCCAGTCTCTTTCTTATGGTGGAGTCATGAACACTGACCTTTACTGAGGCAAGGAAGGCCTGCAGTTTTTTGGATGTTGTTGTGGGGTCTTTTGCCACCTCTTGGATGAGTCATTGCTGCGCTCTTGCGGTAATTTTGGTCAGCCGGCCACTCCTGGGAAGGTTCACCACTGTTCCATGTTTTCACCATTTGTGAATAATGGCTCTCACTGTGGTTCACTGGAGTCCCAAAGCTTTAGAAATGGCTTTCTAACCTTTTCCAGACTGATAGATCTCAATTACTTTGCTTCTCATTTGTTCCTGAATTTCTTTGGATGGCAGCATGATGTCTAGCTTTTGAGGATCTGTTGGTCTACTTCACTTTGTCAGGCAGGTCCTATTTAAGTGATTTCTTGATTGAGAACAGGTGTGGTAGTAATCAGGAATGGGTGTGGGTTGAGAAATTGAACTCAGCTTTCCAAAGCTGTGATAAACCACAATTTATTTTTTAAAGGGGGTGGGGCAATCACTTTTTCACACAGGGCCATGTAGGTTTGGATTTTTTTTACCCTTAATAATAAAGACCTTCATTTAAAAACTGCATTTTATGTTTGTGTTATCGTTGTCTAATATTTAAATTTGTTTGATGATCTGAAACATTTGAGTGTGACAAACATACAAAAAAAAAAAAAATCAGGAAAGGGGCAAGCACTTTTTCACACCACTATATGTCCCCATCTGCGTTCATTTGGTGTGGCATCATTCCATGGATTTCAGTCTGACTTCTGTCCCGTGATTGTGTCTGCAAATATCTGAGTTTTTAGCCTTTCAAGGCTTGCTTTATGTTCAGCCCCTGTGCTGGTTATTATTTATGTTTTTGGGAAAATAAACCCAGTTAAACTGAAGTCCTGCCTGTGTTAGAGTCTATCTTCTCTGCTGGTCAGAGGTTGCCCATGACAGAATGATGCCAACATTTTATTCTGCGGATAAGGACCTCAGTGTTTTTGGCTTTAATGAGGAGGAGTGTTGGGTTGTGGGCCCTGATAGAGGTCTTTTTTGGTGACGCCTGGGCCTCCTGCACTCCTGAGATGGCATGACGAATTGATAGATTCTTTTCCCAGCCTGTGGACCAAGCCAGGACTGACCAGGTTCCTCTCTGTTCCCTGTTTGCAACGGTTCCTCTGGCTGTTGGAGAGAAGCTCATCTTTCCCTGTACCTGCACTGGCGGGGACACGCTCCCGGGGACAGATGTCCTCTGCTTCTCATTCGGCTATGAGACCCTCTCCAAGCCGCTCTTCAGCTCGGATAGCTTCTTCATCACCTGTAACTCCCCTGCCTGCTGCCTCTGCTGGCCATCTCTCCTGCAGAACATCCTGACATTGTCACCCCGGCAGCAGGAGACCAGGAGTTAAGGCAAGTACCTCTTCATTTATGTTCTACCAGAATTTTTGAAAAGACTTGCCTTGCTCCTGCTGGGGGGACCCAAGCACATTCCCCAACAGTCTCTGTTGCTTATGACTGTGGTGTCACCTCACTGACCTTCTGTTTCCCTCCATAGTCCAAGGTGGCTGTGTTGAGGATGGAACTGCAGGAGGAGCATGTTCCATCATCGCCATCATCAGAGCATGCTGCTCCATCATCACAGTCATCAGAGCAGTCCGCTCTACCCTGGCAGTCAGAGCAGTCTGCTCCACCTTCGCTGTCTGGGGTCACCACTCCTCAGCTGCTGTTGGCTCCTATGCCAAAGGCCCCTCAGGTACTATATTCAAAGCAAAAAGCTCCCTTGTTGTTATCATCATCTTCGGAGCAGGAAGCTCCTGTGTTATTCTTGGCGCAAAAAGCTCCCGTGTTATCTTCAAAACAAAAAGCTCCTGTGTTGTTATCTTCAAAGAAGAAGCTCCCATGTTGTTGTCTTCAGAGCAGAAAGCTCCCATGTTATCTTCAGAGCAAAAGGCTCCCGTATTGTTATCTTCAGGGCAAAAGGCTCACATTGTCATATGCGCCATTTTCATCGGCACTCAGACCATATTCCTCCTCAGCCCAGCTCTTACTTTGACAGCGTCTCGGCAGGCTTCCAGCTGTCAAGCTGTACGGGACGGCTGGAGGCCAATTACCTCTCATCAGCTGAGGTGCTGTCAACCATTATAAAAGGGAGCAGCCCTGATTACTCAGGGCTGTGACCTTGCTTATGATCCACGCTGGTCTCCCGGTGTGGATTAGGCTGGAGCCCCTACGTCCGGCTCCAGTCCTTCTCTCATCCTTCATCGTCATTTGTAAGTGTACCCTTCGTATTATTTGTGTTTTGCCCCACGAGGCTCTTTTCCTTTGTTCCTGCTCCTTTATCATTAATAAACAACGCAAACTCACCGGTTAGCCCTTGGCTCTTATTTATGGCTCGCAAGAGCCATACGTAACAGTAGGTCACAGCCAGTGAGTTGCCGGCTGCCATGAGTTTGCTTTAATTGGACTTTGTTCTTCCCTGTCTGGGTGTCAACTCTGGGAGCATGCCATCTCCCAGGAGCCGCGTTCGGTGCCTGGGTAATGAGCTAGCGAGCGCCCTGGAGTATGTCGATGGGACGCTCCTCGCCGTTACCTTCTACGACAACCCCAACGACATGCGCTGGCACCTAGACTACGCTGAGGTTCTCCTGGACAATCTTCCTCGCTACGCCGACCACCCTGAAGTCAGCAAGAGGAGAAATGACATCGCCACACAACGTGAGATACTCCGTGGGCTGGAGGGAAATTCCGGCAGGAAGCCGAAGAGGAGGAGTCGTCACCCCTCGCTTCGGGATCCCGCTCCTGCCTCCGTTCCAGCCCGGGAGTTCGCACCATCAAGAGGTCTTTCCCCATCGGGCATGACGTCACTCAGGATTCCCCCGGAGGAGCTGCAGCTGACAGCTATCAAGATCCGAGACTGAGTGGCTGCTGCTCGCTCCGCTGTTCATCCATCCTTAGTTATGAAGCATGTGGCGGCGGCAGTTAGACTGCTGGAGAGGAGTCCAGAGTTGCGTGAGTTCCCTGAGTTTGCCGACCTGCTTGCCTCTTTCTGCACAGGAACAGCGATTCCCGGATCTCACCTTTGCCTCGCCCCCTGCAAGAAACCGTCGTCACACCGGCTGTCAACCTCAGCGCGAATCCCGTCTGGATCCAGTTCCGGGCTGCCGCAAGGGCTCAATTCCTCGCACAGTTGCCACTCCTGTGCCTCGTCAGAGGGGAATCCCCGCAGCCTCATCTCCCCCCGGGCCATCTTCTCCAGCTGTTCCATCAGCGCTCTGTGCCCGGCTCATCTCGGCTGTCGTCCTCTCCTCCTCGTCACCTATCCCGGCTGCTGTGTGTCTCGGGAGTCCCGTTTCGGCGAGTCCCGTCCCGGAACCTTCTTGAGTGGCTCCCTGTCATCCTCCCAGGGGGCCCTCTGTCACCATCTGGCGGGGAAAGGGAGGAGCAACATCCGACCGCAGCAGGCACCATCCAGCCTCCAGGAGACAGGAAAGTCCAAACTCATTTACATTCTCATTATTGTGATTTGCCCTGTCAGACTCCTGGGGGTGGAGTTCGGGGTTCGCAACCCCCCGAGCTCCCACCACCTGCTGTGGCTTTAATTATTAATCCTGCATCCTCTGTGTCTCCCTCCGCTGAGCGGTCCTCGACGCCAGACCAACGTCGCTGGATGAGGAGGGGGCCTGCAGTTCTGGACAGCCTGGTTCCGGTTCTGCAGCCATGCCGTGGGCGGAGGAGGAGGGTGGACTGCAGCGTGGAACCTGCGCCGACGAGGAAGCATCCCCGGGTCTCCACGGACGAGCGGTCCGGTCCAGCGGGTCAAGGATCCCCTGTCACCATGCTGTGCGGGCCATCGGCATGGGCATCGGTGTCGGAGGATCCTGAGGCTGCGGATACCATCATGCCAGCTGCGGAGCCCGACGTAGCTGAGTGGTAGCCTGATGACGACCTCCTGCCATCTGAACCCGGATCTTCGCAGTCCTGGACGGCGTCAGAACCCAAGATCAGGCAAGTGCTCTGTTTTGTCTTTCTCCTTTTTGTCTTAGAGCATTTTAGCCTGTCTCGTGGGGAGATGAGCTGGGTGCAGCCGCTCGCTGTGTCCGAGCTTATCTCGCCAGGTTCTGGCGCTGCTGGTGATCCTGATCTCGGTTCTTCTCTCTCTCCCGAGCCTTCTCCCAGGGTCGCCGGCGAGGAGCTGCTTTTGCCCGCTGTGCCAGAAGTTCCAGGTTTGGGGTTGGAGGTCGGGTCTGTTGCGGCACCGACCCAGTCGGGGTCTGACGCGGGTGCAACCGAGACCCAATCGGGGTCCGTCGCGGGAGCAACCGTGACCCAATCGGGGTCCGACGAGGGTGCAGCACCAGCGATTTCAAGGTTTGGTGAGGGAGCTGCAGATCCCCTGCTGCCGGATTCTGGACGGGCTCATCTCCATCTTCCTCTTCATCATCACCATCATCCACATCTTCACCCTCATCATCCCCCCAAGCCTTCTCCACCAGGTGCCGTATGGACCACTCACTGTTGGCCCGGCTCACCCTCGCTATTCCTCTCCACAGGGAATCCGTTCCCTCTCTCTCCCCTGCGGGCCTGGTGGCTGAGCGATGCGGGTCGGCCGCCGGTAGGACTGCCGCGCCCATTTGGCTCTTTGGTCCGGCCACCTGACCCGCTGGACTCTCTGTTCGGCGGTCTGGTCTGGCCGCCTGAAGTACTGTTTTTCCTGGCCTGGGATTCGGGAAGGCCGCCCGAATGCTTCCCGTCGCCCCTGTTGGCGGTTTGGACGCTGGGTGCGGGGAGACCCCCCGAACTGTTTTATTTCTTCTGTTATTCCTGTGCCTTAGTCCTTTGTGATTTTGTGAGTGTGCAGGTATTATATGATTTCTTGTAGCCCTATCACGGTTAGCGTGTTTTTTTTCTTCCCCTCCCCCCTGTTTAAGGGATGTCCTGTATTTGTTGGATTTCGCCTTAGGAGCCTCTGCTCTCCTTTTAGGTCTCCTGGGGTTGTTTTTCTTTGTTGGGTCTTGTCTACATATTATGGCATTTTATGGAGTATTGTGTTTCTTTTCCTGTACTCTGTAATTGCTTCATTTGTTCCCTGCCAATGTTGTGGGTTTTTTTTCTCTGTCTGCATATTATTAGCATTTTATGGAGTATTGTGCCTTTTTTTCCCCGTACTCTGTAATTGCTTCGTTGTTCCCTGCCAAGATTGTGTTTTTTTTCCTCTCTCACGCCCTCCTGGCCTGCGCCCCATCCACCCACCCTAGGTGGTGGTGGTGGTGGTGGTGGTGGTGGGGGGCTTGGGTGTTACTGGCCATTCTGAGCCCGGCCTTGAGGGGGAGGTACTGTCATATGCGCCATTTTCATCGGCGCTCAGACCATATTCCTCCTCAGCCCAGCTCTTACTTTGACAGCGTCTCGGCAGGCTTCCAGCTGTCAAGCTCTACTGGACGGCTGGAGGCCAATTACCTCTCATCAGCTGAGGCGCTGTCAACCATTATAAAAGGGAGCAGCCCTGATTACTCGGGGCTGTGACCTCGCTTATGATCCACACTCGTCTCCCGGTGTGGATTAGGCTGGAGCCCCTACATCCGGCTCCAGTCCTCCTCTCATCCTTCATCATCATTTGTAAGTGTACCCTTCGTATTATTTGTGTTTTGCCCCACGAGGCTCTTTTCCTTTGTTCCTGTTCCTTTATCATTAATAAACAACGCAAACTCACCGGTTAGCCCTTGGCTCTTATTTATGGCTTGCAAGAGCCATACGTAACACCCATGATGTTATCATCAGAGCAAAAAGCTCCTATGTTATTTTCAGAGCAAAAAGCTCCCATGATGTTATCTTCAGAGCAAAAAGCTCCTATGTTATTTTCTTCTTCTTCTTTTAGATTTGGTTGGTGGTTGGCAACCAACTTACAGGTGCCTTACCACCACTGACTTGATTGTCATCACTCTATATCTTTGTATAAGGAGTTCTGACTAACTCCTTATGTGTGAAAAAATTATTCGTCCTTGGACTATGTTCGAGGTGCGGCCATCCGGTGCTGAATACTGCCACCAAAAAGGTCCTATGTTGTTATCTTCAGCGCAAAAAGCTCCTATGTTGTTATTGTCAGTGCAAAAAGCTCCTATGTTGTTATTTTCAGCGCAAAAAGCGCCTATGTTATTTTCATAGCAAACAGTTCCTTTATGGTCTCCAGGTCAAAAGGCCCCTTTGTGGTCTCCAGAGCAAAGAGCCCCAATGCCATCTCATGAGTTTAAAAACCCCATGTTGTTTTCTTTTAAACGAGAGGTACCTATGTTATCTCCTGAGTTTAAAACTTCTGTTAGAAGGCAGAAGGATTTTTAGTTTGAGACACAGAGCTGTGCTGTAGAAAACATGAGGCTTAATTGGAAGCTGCCCCTAAAACACATACATCATAGCAAACTGTACCAAGTATATATAGAGTGAAGAAGATTTCTTGAAATCAAGTCTAAAAGAAGAAGAAAAGAAGGGAAAAAGAAGAAGAAGAAGGAATGGATGTAGGAGGCGGGAAAGAGGATGTTTGGAGTTTGTCACCATGGGTTGAGATGCCGTCTCGGCACTGAGCCCATGTTTTCCCTCATCCCTGCCTCCCATTGAGCAGCGTCTCAGCTGGCCCCCAGCTGGCAGCATTATGGACGGCTGGGGCCAATTAGTCTTCATCAGCTGGGGCGCTGCCAATGAGGATAAATAGGAGCAGCCTCGATGACTCGGGGCTGCGACATAAGCACTGCTAGGCTGAAGCCCCTTCGTCTGGTGTCAGCCTCAACTCCCCTTGCAGCATTCCTGTGTTTGTATCCCGCTGTGAGGATGTACGTCTTGCTACCCCCACGTCCGGTACGAGCTGCTTACCTCTGCGCTGTGCAACCTGTGAGTGTACCTCTGCATGAGTATCTGTGCTCTCCTCATCCCTTATCCCTTACCCAAAATAAACCATCTCGACTCACTGGCTTGTCCCTGGCTCTCTTATTGCGTGGCTCCCTAGAGCCACGTGTGACAGTATGTCGCAGCCAGAAGAGTTGCCGGCGGCCGTGAGTCGCTGTGGAAATGTACCTTTCTGTCCGGGTGTCAGCGCTGCTAGCATGCCGTTTCCCAGGAGTCACTTCCGGCGCCAGGGCGACGAGCTGAGGTCCATCTCGGAGGCTGTCGACGGGACGTTCTTCACCCTGCACGACGCCTCCAACGCGAGACGCTGGCATCCGGGCCGTGCTGAGGAACTCCTGGACTGTCACCCTCACTCTCTGTACCATCTGGAGGACAGTGCCAGGATAGACGCTGCAGGTACACAGCAAGAGAAGCTCCACGGGGTGGATGGAAATCCCGGCAGGGAGTCGAAGTGGGCGACGTCTTTCCCCGCTTCGGAGTCCCGTTCCTGCCGCTATTCCAGTCCGGGAGTTCGCGCCAACCAGAGGACTTCCCCCGACCTGCGTCACGTCACTCGGGATTCCCTTCAAGGAGCCGCAGCTGACAGCAGTTATGTCCGGGGTCGAGTGGCTGTCGCGAGCTCTACTGTGTTTCCTGTCACCACCTTCAGGCATGTGGCGGCGGCAGTGAGATTGATGGTGAGGACTTCAGGGCTACGAAGCTTTCCCGTGCTCGACGCCTCCCTCGTCTCGATCTCCGATCTGGAGCGGCGAATCCTGGGTCTCCCCCTCGCTTCGTTCCCTGGGAGTAGTCGTCATCACATCGCCGAGTCACCTCTGCACGAACCTCGTCCGGATCCAGTTCTGGGTCATCGTCAGGACCGTTCCTCCCACGCAGCTGTCATCCCTTCGCCTCATCAGTGTGGAGATTCTACAGCCTCGTCCCCTGAGCCTCGTTCCCCCGCTGTCATTCCTGGACATTCGGGCTGGCTCACCCCGGCTGTTTCCCCCTCCTCCTCGACGCGCTTCCTGACCGCTGTGTGTGCCTGGAATCCCGGCCTGGTGAGCTCTCTGCTGGAGACAACGCGAGCGATCCTCAGACGAATTCCCGGGGGGTCCTCCGTTATCGCCGGGCGGGGAGAGGAAGAAGCAGATTCCACTACAGCAGGCGATACTCAACCTCCAGGGGGCAGGCAAGTCATTGTTTTTTCACACCTGCTTAATGATTTGCTCTGTCACATCCCTGGAGGAGAAGTTCAGGGTTCGCAGCTCCCTGAACTCTCCCCACCTGCTGTAACCTGTTTTCCTAATCCCGCATCCTCTGTGTCTCTCTCCGCCGAGCGGTCCCCGGCTCCGGGTCAACGTGGTGGGATATGGAGAGGGCCTGTGGTTCCGCAGCTACATTGCGGACGGAGGAGGGGGACTGACTGCTGCGTGGAGTCTACGCTGACGACTGAGCGTCCCTGGGTCTCCACGGAGGAGCGGTTCGGTCCAGCGGGACGAGATTCTTCTGGCTTCACGCCGAGTGGGTCGTCGGCGGGGTTACCTGAGCTGGAGGAATCTCAAGCTGCGCTGACCATCGTGCTGGCTGCGGGGCCCGACGCGGCTAGATGGGAGCCTGACAACGACCTCCTGACGACGGATCCTGGATCTTCGCAGTCCTGGACGGCGTCAGAACCCGAGATCAGGCGAGTGCTCTCCTTTCTTTTCTCTCTTTTTATCTTTGAGCACTTCAGCCTATCTCCAGGGGAGACGAGCAGGGTGCAGCCGCCCGCTGCGTCTGAGCTCGTCTCGCCGGGTTCTGGCGCTGCCGGTGATCCTGATCCCGGTTCTGTTTTCTCTTCTGAGCCTTCTTCCAGGGTCACCGGCGAGGAGTTGCTGTTCCTCGTGGTGCTGGAGGGTCCGGGTTCAACGTTGGAGGTCGGTTCTGGTGCAGTGTCCAACGTGGGTTCGCCTGAGGCCCGATCGGGGTCCGACGTGGGTGCTGCCCCAGTGTTGTCCAGGTCCGGTGAGGAGGTGGCCGTTTCCCTGAGGCCCGCCGCCCTCGTCATCGGCTCTCCCCTGAGCCTCTTCCACCGGGATCCGCTCTGACCCTTCGTCCGTCTCAACGGTCCTGGTGGTTGAGTGATGCGGGTCGACGACCCGACCCGCAAAACTTTCGGTTCGGCGATCTGGTTTCCCCCCACTGGTCTGTGTTTGCCTTTGGGCGGCCTGGTTCGGCAGCCGTTGGACTGGATTCCTGGGATCTGGGTCCAGAGTTCGCCGTCCGAACATTTCTCTTCCCCTGATTCGCCAGCTGGACAATGGGCGGGGAGATCTCCGGAGCCATCTCGGCTATTTTTGGACTCTGCCTGCCATACACCTCGGGTGTCACTTTTTCTTTTATCGTTATTAAGGTCACTTGGGTGTAATGTCTGTCCTGTTGGTGGATGTGTATTTATAGTGCTGTGCGTTTTCCTTCCCTCGTACCCAGCATTTTATTTTTTGTACCATGTTTTTAGTCTCGTTTTTGCATTGTAGAGTTATGTTTTGTTCCCTTTCAGACCATACTCTGCAGTTGCTCATTCATTCCAGTCACTTTCATTTCTTTAGGTGACTGTGGGTATTTATATATTCATGTGTGTGGGTTTTTCTTTGCCTGCACTCAGTATTTCTTTTTTATGCCCTGTTGGTTCATTATAGAGTCATGTGCCTTGTTTTCCGTAACACCATGCTCTGTAATTGTCCATTTGTTCCAGTCACCCTCACTTTTCTTGGTGACTGTGTGTATGTACTTATATTGGTGCTGTGTATTGTGTTTTCCCTTTATTTGACCATACTCAGCATTTTTTGCCCTGTACCTTTTTGGTGGTTCTTTTTTTTTTTTCTTGCTCTGGGTCACGCATGGTTGGTACTCTCTGGGTAGTATGTAACCGGCGTGCTGACCCAGTTCTTCTCCCCATCTGTACCTGGGTTAATTATTCTGTTGTCAGTATTGTATTTGGGTTTTTCTTTCCCGCTACCCTACATTGCCCCATTGGTGTTGTCCTTCCCTTGGCTTCTTCCCCTCCGGTCCACCTCCCTTCCTCCCACCCTAGGTGGGGGGGGGGGGGGGGGGGGCTGGGATGTTCCTGGTCGTTCAGGAGCCCGACCTTGAGGGAGGGGCTCTGTCACCATGGGTTGAGATGCCGTCTCGGCACTGAGCCCATGTTTTCCCTCATCCCTGCCTCCCATTGAGCAGCGTCTCAGCTGGCCCCCAGCTGGCAGCATTATGGACGGCTGGGGCCAATTAGTCTTCATCAGCTGGGGCGCTGCCAATGAGGATAAATAGGAGCAGCCTCGATGACTCGGGGCTGCGACATAAGCACTGCTAGGCTGAAGCCCCTTCGTCTGGTGTCAGCCTCAACTCCCCTTGCAGCATTCCTGTGTTTGTATCCCGCTGTGAGGATGTACGTCTTGCTACCCCCACGTCCGGTACGAGCTGCTTACCTCTGCGCTGTGCAACCTGTGAGTGTACCTCTGCATGAGTATCTGTGCTCTCCTCATCCCTTATCCCTTACCCAAAATAAACCATCTCGACTCACTGGCTTGTCCCTGGCTCTCTTATTGCGTGGCTCCCTAGAGCCACGTGTGACAGAGTTCAGTGGAGTCTAAAAGAAGTAAACGTAAATGAAAAGAAATTCAGTCAAAAGCATTATCAAGTGCTGATGAATCAGAAGAGGAACTATACCGGAATAAACAGGAGTGTGAAGTAATCATTAAACTTACTCAGGAAGGAGCATCATTTTGTGAGTGGAACCCAATTAAGCTCACAAATGCAATTAATGGGTTACTTGGAGAAGTTTTAGATGCAAGAATTCTTTGTAGTTGTTCATTGCTGGTTACATGTAAAGTTAGTGTTCAACAAGGAAAAACAATCAGAGTCAATAAGATGGAGAGGAAAAGTGTGCAGTGTTCAGTATTGGAAGGAAATAAGGCAATGAGAGGAGTGATATCGGGCATTTCAACGGCTGTCTCAACTGATGAAATAATGAAAAACTTAACTGGAGCAAAAGTGACAGAGGTACAGAGATTGAAAGCTAATAGAAATGGCGAAAAATGTGATAGTCTGTCAGTAGTATTAAAATTTGATGAAACAAGTGCCAAGTAAGGTGTATATTGGCTACATGAGCTATGAAGTCAGACTACATTCCTCCTCCACTCAGATGCTTCAAATGTCAAAAGTTTGGTCATGTTGCAGCAATATGCAAAGGTAGACAGCGATGTGCCAGATGCTCCGGTGAACATGAATATGGCAAGTGTGAAAGCGGAGCCAAATTAAAGTGTTGTAACTGTGGTGGTGAACATCGCAGCAGAAATTCAGCAGATAAAAGTCTCAGACTTTGACGTCAGACTTTGCGTTTCTCCTCCACTCAGATGTTTTGGGTGTCGGGGGTTTGGTCATGCAGCGACGATATGCGAGGGTGGACGGCGGTGTGCCGGATGCTCCAGTGGACATGGGTTTGGTGGGTGTTAAGGAGGAGACGGGTTGGGGTGCTGTGGCTGCGATGGTGGGCATAGCTCTGCGTGTCAGGGTTGTGGGGCTGGTGGGGGGGGGGCAGAGGTTCGGTGGGTGGGGGTCTTCCTGGGATTGGCGTGTACAGAGGCTGCGGGAAGGGTGCCAGCTTGGGGGGTGGGGGTGGACTCTGGTAAGGGGGGAGGGTGGACTTGCGGTGGGTTGCAGTGGAGTTGGGGGGATTCTCTGGTTGTGAGGAAGGGTGGTTTTGTCTTGTTTGTGGTGGATGTGGTGGGCTGCGCTGTGCGGACTTCCAGGAGGGCGGAGGGGTCAGGATCATTGTGGGGGCAGCTGGGAAGTGTCTTGGCATTGGGGGGCTGCATTGGGAGGCAGTTGCCAAGTACTTGGGACTTGTTGGGTGGGGGATCTTTGGGTTTGCGGACATCGTGGGCTGGTGGATCGGCTGCTGATCAGGTCTTGGTGGGGACGAATAGTGGTGAGATGAGTCGCAGACATGAGATTAAAGAAGAAGAAGAACGTCACAAAGCTATGAGGAAAATGTCACAAAGCTATGAGGAAAATGTCACAAAGCTATGAGGAAAACCTCACAAAGCTACAAGAGGAAAACGTCACAAAGCTATGAGGAAAACATCACAAAGTTATGAGGAAAAATAGACAGACAGACATATATAGAGTGTGTGGCAGTAATAGGGATAGACCGGCCTGGGTGGCCGACATCTTCGGCCATGATGTGTAGAGTGATGATATAGAGTGAACAATCTTGAGTCACTGCAACAGATACTGGAGTCAGTTTGTCTTGGCCAGTCCTTGCCACTGATAATACCTCTATCTGCCAAGAATGTGCTGCTAGTCCAGCAAAAGCTAGTGTTACTCAAATACTTTGCAAGCAGTTTCATGAAATGGTCAGTCAGAGAGCAACTCATACCAGCTTGGACGTCACCCAGGTTGAAGGGGTCGGGAGTTCCTGGCAGCAGAGGGCGAAGGACAGAGGTGTGTGGAGGAATCTGATCAGACCTAAATGAAACAGTCATTGTTGCCCCCAACAGACTGCTATAATGATGATGATGATGATGATGATGATATAGAGAGAAGTACGAGGAGACGAAGACGAGTGATGTCTGAAGATAGAGTTGAGGTTTGATTGGACACAGCAATGATGATAGAAGGATTACAGCTCCTGACCAGATAGAGTAATGATATAGAGTGAAGTACGTGGCGGTAATGCACCTGTAAGCTGGTTGCCAACCGCCAATCACATCTAAAAGAAGAAGAAAGAAGAAAACTTCTGTTATCTCTCATCATCATCATCATAGCAGTCTGTCGCAGGTCTCTAGAGCAAAAAAATCTCATGTTGTCATTCTCTCCTGAGGTTCAAGTACCTGTATTGTCATTACCCCCTGAGTTTAAAGTGCCCATCTGGTCACCTCTTGACTTTACACCTTCTGAGTTTACAGTTCCTATGCTGCTTTCTATGGAGGGTAAAGTTTTCATGTCATTATCTCCTGAATATGATGCTTCTGTGTTGTTGACCGCTGTGCAAGAGGCTCCTTTGCAATTGCTCACGTTAAAGGCTCCTGAGCTTAACGCCTCTACGGTACCATGTTCTTTCATCAGCTGGCCTATGGACTCTGGTAGGCCACCTGACACACCCTGTTCATCTGTCAGGTGGCCCATGGACTAGGGTAGGCCCCCTGATCCACCTCGCTTTCCGGTCTGGTGGCCTTTGGATGGTAGGCTACCCGATGCACCATGTTTCTCTGTATGGTGGTCCATGGACTTTGGTAGCCCACCAGATGTGCCATATTCCTCCTGTTGGTGGTCTTGGGACTTTGGCCGACCACTTGATGAACATTTTTCTGTTGTGTTGTGTTGTGTCTTTGTTGTGCCCAACAGTACCTTTGTCCCTCTCCTTCCGCCCGACTGGAGTGTTCTTTGTTTTGTTTTGGGGCATCTGGAATCCGCCCTTGGTGGTGGTGGTGGTGGTGGGGGGTCATGGTCTGGGCTGGGTCCTAGCATCATGCCCACATTTTGTGTGTATTACTATGATTATTTGCCTGGGCTTTGCCTTCTGTGTCTCCTCTGGGTCCTCTGTGATTGCTGTTGTCTTCCCTGGTCCTCATTCTGTCATGTGGTCCCTGTTACTAACTGTTGTGGTTCTCTGTCCCGCCTTGGTTGTCTATAGAAGTCTCGTGTGTGTGTGTGTGTGTGTGTGTGTCCTCTACTCCCTTTTCTATCATTCTCAGTCCCTCATGTCTTCTGTAGTCATAGCCATTTCTCCTCATGTGTTGCTGATTTATCCCTGATTACTATCCCCAGCTGTCTCGTGTTTCCCTATATATGTCCTCGTCTGCATTCATTTGGTGTGGCATCATTCTGTGGATTTCCCTCTGACTTCTGTACAGTGATTGTGTCTGCAAATATCTGTGAGTTTTCAGCCTTTCACAGCTTGCTCTATGTTCAGCCCCCGTGCTGGTTATTATTTATGTTTTCAGGAAAATAAACCCAGTTAAACTGAAGTCCTGCTGTGTTAGAGTCTGTCTTTACTGCTGGTCAGAGGCTGCCCATGACACCGGCAGATTTTTATTCTTTTTTAGAGTGAACCATTCTTCTAAAAATTGCAGGTAATTCACCACATTTTTCTTCCTTTGCTAGCCCGTGTGGAATTTCTTCCTGATAACCATTTGTAGCCCATGCCAGTGGTGCAGTTTTATTTATCCGTGTTTGAAATTAATTGATTTGTCGTTCATCTGTGCTTTTGCATGGTTGTTTCCGATTCTGATAGTTCTTTGTTTGGTAATGCGGCACATCCGCACAAATGTGTGCACAGAAAGGGCCTAATCCTGGCCTCAAGTGGAGGTACAGTATATTTAAACAGCTTTTGATTGTGAAGGTTGTTATTATAGAATTTGAGCGACGATCACGGTCGTTTGATCATGAATCAATGCTTTGCTGTTGCATGGCGATGTGCTTGAGGGGACACGGGAGTGCGGGAATTTTTTTTTTTTTTTTTTGCGTTTCTTGCTTTTCGAGGAGGCTCTTGTCCTCTCCGTTGAGCTTGCCCTGTGGCTTGATGAGACCCCTGAAGGTGCTGCACTTACTCACTCGTGCCCTGAAACCACTGCATCAGACAAAGTAAAGAGAATAGCTGTTTACCTCTCGTGCCTGAGGTATCAGTGCCAGCTTAGAGTGCCCACAACCCCCCCCACCACCCTTCAATAGGCTTGTGAAGTGTGAAGTATATTTTTGTTCTTGTGTTTTTATACCAATTTTAATTCCACAGCTGCATATCTGAGAAGCAGGATTTCCTTGGTTAGTGTCCCAGATTTTCTTTTTCTCCATCTTGCTACTTCCCTCCCTTGTATCCCCCCTCACCCACCCTGTCTCCTTCCCTTACAATCCCTAACCTCGCTGTCTCTCTCCTTGCATGCCCCCCCAAACCAAAAAAAAAAAACACTCCCCACCCCCTTCCGCTGCCTGAAGGCTGATTATTTTAGTGGAAATACCGCCATCATGTATCGCTGCCAGATTCTGCCAGCCCAAGCCTCTGCCATCCCGTCCCTCCCTCCCTACCCCCATGCCCACATCCCTCACTTAGAATAACCAATCTGATGATGTGACAGTTTCTTTCTCCCCGTAGAAAATCTGCCTCTAACCCTTTTTCTCTCCCTCTCGCATTTTGGATTCCAGCGTTGTTTGACATGTTATAGAAGGGTTTCAGCTTCCCACCTCCGCAATCCTTATTCTATCCCAGGGAAGCGCTTGGCATGGGAATCTAATACTTGGCAAAGAGGGCAAGAATGGAAGGGGAGGTGGGGTGGCTTAAAAAATCGCTTTAAAAACACATTCCCTCTCTGTGTAGCTTTTTTTTCCCTCTTCCTGAAATATCAGCAAATGCTTCTGCCTTAAACTTTGATATCACTGCCGTGTCACGCCTTGACAATGTGTGATTTTACACAAAGTTTAGAAGAATAAATGGCGTCGCTGATGTGTGCTCCTTTCTCTGTGTGTCCTTGCTTGCTAGCGTGTCATGTCGCTACAGTATGTCAATGGTCTTCAGTCCTCAGGTCGATGGTCATTGGTTGCCATGGTTCTTGCAGAAGGAGAAATCAGATCCAGTTACAAAGCTTTGATGAGGGAGACATAAAAGCCTCTTTCTTCATAACACCTTAAGAGTTGTAGCTCAGCTGCACCCGTCAGAGCCCGCGGCGTGGCCAGGCCTCAGTTTGCAGACATGTAGCTCAGGCTAAAGCAGGGCTGAGACTCCAGTCACACACTCGAGAAGTGCCTATGAAATTTCACTTTTGTGCGATGGTGGCAGTTAAATTTTTTTTGCCATCCTGCTTCGTTGTAGTGCAGTCATAGTTACAATTCAAATTCACTTATGCTGGTTTAGAAAAGTTTAGGCACAAGGTTGGCCTGGAAGAGGTTAATCAGTGCTCTCTTGTTGCATTGTCTCACTTAATGTATTGCCCAGAAGTGCTCTCTCTCTCCCCCTCTCTCTCTCTCTCTCTCGGATCTGGCTGCCTACAGATAACTGCAGTCTTTGTGCAACCCATTCTAAGCAGATACATACTGTTCCATTCACGCAGGGTTTAGGTTATTTATTTGTCCATTCTGATCATTTACATGCATTTCCATCACATGTCCGTGAACTGATATGTCTATTCAGTCTCAAATCTGAGCCCAACAATGGATATAAAAGTGATCTTACTGTACAAATGTAAATTAAAAAAAAAAAAGAATATATAATACCAGTTTGATTCTGCACCAATCAGAGTCTCGCTTCGTGTCCAGGGCCACATGTACATTGCACTGGACTCCTTATTAACATGTATGAGAGAGGAGATGAGCGCAGATAGCCCCGTCTATGGCGAATTGTTTATCAGTGCATGGTTCTTCTCAGCATGCAGAACAGCCGTGACGGCCCCCAGTGCGAGGCTGAGCAGGCAGAGCTGTCATTGTTTAACGCCTTCCCTGATTAGTTTACTCTCGCCTGATTAGAAATTAATTAAAATGATGACACAGATCCCAGCAGAGGAGAGGGAGAAGGGGGAGGAGGAGTTGTGATAGGGGGCAGTGGTGGGAGGCGAAGGGGAGGTGAGGCTGAAAAGAGGGTTAGTGGTTTGTTGGTGGTGTCCACTGGGATGGGGTGAAGTTAAATTGGGGAGCTTTTAGTGAGAGCGGGAGGGACTGGGTGTGGAGTGCGTGGCAAGGGGGGGGGGGTGCAAGGTCTTTTGGAAATGGGGGTGTAAGCGTGTGGGGAGTGGTGCTCTGGCGAGGGACAAACATGGCTTAATAAGTGACTCTTGTTGCAATCAGAACATCGTTTCCTCATGCATTCTAATGAGCTGGATGTTGCAGTGGAGATCAGTTGGCGCTCTAATTTATTCAATATATTTTGTGTATTCACCCTGTTTATTTAATAACGGGGAACCACGCACATTAATCAACATCTCAGCCATCATCACATCAGCGCATATATTCCAGAGTGAGTTTTTTCTCTCCTCGGTGCTCAGTCTGGGTCATGCCACGGCTTCTCAGGAGGACGTTGCTGGCAAACATTGTGCCGCTGCTATCTTCTCTTTGCTTATTGCATCTGCAGACATGGTGAATGTTGCCGTGGAAGTCAGAACAAAAGCTCTGAGTATTACAGCGAGGCCTGATAACATCGTGCTTGAGCAAATATCAGTGTTGTAAACATTTGAGAGTGTAGCAGGAGCTTACATGTCACTCATGGATGAGCCTGTAATTCTGTCTGCTAATAATTCTCCCTGGAGTCACACTCCTGTTATCCCACTACAACCGGCATCTCTGCCTGGTCTATTCCCTCCCTCATCATTGTTTCAGTGAAGGCCTCGCTAAACAAAAGACTAAGTTTAAAATCACAGGGGGGTTTAAAAATCAAATGTTGCTTACATCTGGGGTGAAGCAGCCTCAGAGCATTACTGAGCCACCGCCATGCTTCACTTGAGGCATGGTGTTGTTTTCAGTGTGACACCAGTCCAAGACAGTCCAAGGACGGATAATTTTTTGGAGATGTTCAGAACTCCTTATAAAAACTCCTTATACAACGATATAGAGTGATGATAATCAAGTCAGTGGCAGTAATGCACCGGTAAGCTGGTTGCCAACCGCCAATCAAATCTAAAAGAAGAAGAAGAAGAAGTGTATGCTTCATTCTTCATCCTGAAGACATACTGCTGATCTGTAGGCCTGAAAAGTCGCCTCCAACTTGCTCAAAACTGTATAAATAAGCCAAAGAGGATTTGGGATTCTGTTCTGTGGAGTGATGAAACAAAACTGGAACTTTTCGGGCCTATGGATCAGCGGTATATCTGGAGGAGAAAGAAAGAAGCATATGCTGAAAAGAACACCATGCCTCAAGTGAAGCATGGTGGTCGTACAGTGGTGCTCTGGAGCTGCTTTATTTCCTCTGGCACTGGAAACCTGCAGCATGCTAAGGACAAGATGGATTCAATCAAGTATCAGAATTTGATGCACTATTATTCTTAATGCTATTGTTGATTTATCTCAAATTTTTTTTAATAACCAGATAGACAAAATTTTAAGCTTTCAAATGACTCATGGCATGACTACAAACAGGTTTACTACACTTCAATGTGTGGCAGCAGAAACATTAAGATGACAATATCTGTTGGCAAATGCAGATGTGAGGTACAGAGGTCTCCTTTTGGCAGTGATTACTGCAAAAAATGGCACCACAAAATATTAAATTGAAGGGTACCATATACAGTATTTTGTCCATGTCATTGTTTAATTATGTATTCAACAGAATCAGTAATCAAAAGCAAAGTCTGACTTGTGTTAAATATGATATGAACAATAATCAATCAATCAATCAACTTTATTTGTAAAGTACTTTAAAAGCAACACTTGCTACACAAAGTGCTGTACAGCAAGAGAACATAAAAGCAGGGCACTAACACAAAGGGCGCTAACACAAGAACCACAGTAAAAAAAAAAAATCATAAATAAAATAAAAAGTAAAATAAATAAAAATCCATTTCATTCAATAAAATCAATGTCTCATACTGGGTCGAAGGCCAGGGAGTAAAAATGTGTTTTAAGACGTGTTTTAAAAATGGACAGTGAAGGTGCTTGTCTGATGTCCAGGGGTAAATCATTCCATAACCTAGGGGCCATGATCGAAAAGGTTCTGTCCCCTCTGAGCTTGCGCCTCGCCTTTGGTACCTCCAAAAGCAGCTGTTCAGCTGACCTAAGGGACCGGGTGGGAGCGTAGGGATGCAGAAGCTCAGAGAGGTAGGGTGGAGCAAGACCATTCAAGGATTTAAACACAAAAGAATTTTAAAATGAACTCTAAAATACATGGGCAGCCAGTGGAGTGAAGCTAAGATGGGCGTGATGTGATCTCTTCCACGTGTACCTGTTAAAAGACGAGCAGTGGCGTTTTGAACCAGCTGCAGACGGGAAAGAGATGACTGGCTGACACCGGCGTAAAGTGTGTTACAGTAACCCAGCTGAGATGAAATAAAAGCATGGATTACTGTTTCCAAGTGTGATCTAGAGAGAATGGGTTTTACTTTTGCTAAACGCCTTAGATGAAAGAAGCTGGATTTTACCACAGAACAAATCTGCATGTCTAATTTAAAATCATTGTCCATGATAAAATCAAGGTTCCTAACTGTGGATTTAACATAAGGAGTAAGGGGGCCCAAGTATACAGGAAGGGACTCACAGGGGCGACTAGGTCCAAACACCATCACTTCGGTCTTCTTATCATTAAAATTTAGGAAGTTTAGGGCCATCCAAGCCTTTATGTCTTCAATGCATGCCAGGAGTGAGTTTACTGATGAGGCAGCTTTTTGTTTTAGAGGGACATAAATCTGACAGTCATCAGCATACAGGTGGAAAGAGATACCATGCTTTTTAAAAATGGAACCCAGTGGAAGTATGTACAGAGAAAAAAGCATGGGCCCTAGAATTGACCCCTGTGGGACCCCGTAAGGCAGAGGAGCAGAAGAAGATTCAAACCCAGACATGCTAACTTTTAAAGTCCTGTCTGACAGATAGGATCTAAACCAGTTGAAAGCAGTGCCACAAATGCCCATTAGGTGCTGCAAACAGGAAATTAAAACATGACGGTCCATTGTGTCAAAGGCAGCAGTTAAATCAAGAAGCACAAGAACAGCATATTCACCTGAATCACATGCCAAAAGAATATTGTTAAAAACTCTTAACAAGGCTGTCTCTGTGCTATGAAGAGCTTTGAAACCAGATTGAAAAATCTCCAAAATACCGTGTTCATCCAGAAAACATTTCAGCAGCATATAGACAATTTTCTCTAAAATTTTTGATTGAAATGGCAGCTTGGAAATAGGCCTAAAATTTGCCAACATGGTATGATTGAGACCAGGTTTCTTAATCAAGGGCTGTACTACTGCATGTTTAAAATTTGCAGGAACCACACCAGATGACAGACTGCAGTTCAAGATGGCGAGAACTGACTGGCCTATACTGGGAAGCACCTCTTTAAAAAGTCTAGGAGGGACAGCATCACAGGGAGACCCTGAGGGCTTAATGTGGGTAACTACATCCTCTAAAAATGACAGAGTCACAGGTTCAAACTGATTAAAAATAGCAGAACAAGGGACAGAGACAGAGGGATCAGAGGCAGGAGGTGAGATGAGAGCCCTGGTGGTGGCCACCTTATCAATAAAAAAGTTAATAAAATCATTGCATAACTCAGAGGAGGCCTCCAAACAGTCAGTCTGTGGGGTATTAAGAACAGAGTCAATAGTGTTAAATAAAACATGTTGATTATGACAATGAGATAAAACAATATTAGCAAAATATTTGCTTTTTTCCTGCTTGACAGTATTTTGATACTGATGCCAGCAGTCTTTTAAAATCTGCAGTGACACCTGCAGTTTGTCCTTCTTCCATCTGCGTTCAGCTCTGCGGCACTCCTGTCTGACTGCACCAGTTCTGTCATTGAACCACAGCTCAGGTTTGGATCGAAGCTGCTTGTTTTCAGTGGAGCCACAGACTCCAAGACGGTTTGGCAGGAGGAGTGAAACCAGGAGCTGAGTTCCTCCACAGATGAGATGGAGCCAGGAGAGACACAGAGGTGGTCAAAGGCAGCGGAGAACTGACCAGCAGTGGAAGGGTTAAAAACCCGGCAACGCTGAGCAGGAGCGCGAGTTTTAGCTGCAGCGCATGACAGATCAGCCTCAAATAATACAAGCAGATGGTCGGACAATACAGTGTCACAGATTTCTAAATTAAAAACAGACAGGCCATATGAGAGGACAAGATCTAACGTGTGTCCATGCTCGTGAGTAGCACCACCAGTCACAGACTGCACCAGATTTAGAGAATCAATGAGATTTAAAAAGTCTTTCACCAGCGGCTTATCAGGACAACACACATGTATGTTAAAATCTCCAACGATAAGAACACGATCATAATTTGTAACAATACCAGCTAAGAAAATGGAAAAGTCCTTTAAAAAGTCATTATTATATTTGGGTGGTCTGTATATGACGGCACACAGTACAGGGTTTATTCGACCCACCTCAAAGAAAGTCAGTTCAAAGCTGGAGAATGGAGAAGGTAAAAAGCACCGTTTACATTTATAGTCATTTTTGTAAACAGTTGCCGTTCCTCCTCCTCGTCCTGTTGTCCGCGGGGAATTAAAATAACAGTAACCTGGGGGTAAAACTTCAGACAGAGTAGAGAGTTCACCCACAGTCTGCCAGGTCTCCGCAACGAAAAAGAAATCCAGTTCCCGGGAGCTGATGAAATCCTTCAGGATGTAAGTTTTATTTGCCAGCGATCTGGCATTTACCAGGCCAATCCGGGCTTGAGCTGCAGTTGGAGCTGGAGCCAGGGCCTCAGCAGAACAGGAAACGTGCCGCAGCGGTCTCAGGTGCCAGGGATTTACCCCATGCTGGCGGGGCCTGGGAGAGTAGCAGCGCCGGGGCCGGATCACCTCACCAAGGCCAGTCACAGGGACCAGGCAGGCATCAGCAGGATCCAGGGAACGCCAGGACACAGAAACCCGGGGACATAAGCCGCCCGGAGTCCGGGGAACAGAGAAGGAATGTGCCAGGCGGGCCTTCAGTTTCACCAGCCGACCACTGCGTTTCCCACGGCGACGGTGAGACCTCCGCCTCCACCTTCGCACGGAGAGAGGGGCTGAGGCCTGATACAGGTAAGGCGGGATATCTGACAGGAGCGGAGGCTTCTGTCCACCATAATCAGACGAAATAAGATCCTCGGCAGAAAATCTAAGATTCAACAATGTTTGGCGGTTGTACACAAGTAAGGACTTGATTTCTTGAATGCCAATGGTTAAAAACAGTAAAAAAACAAGCAAAGCTGTCAGAGACACACGGTCATCCCCATACACTGGCGCCATCTTGTCATAAGGGATAATAATAAGGGATGCCATTAAACTACTGTCAGTGACACAGGCTATGGGTGGTAAGGAAGAATTACCAGATGACTGGGAAAGTACAGCAGAAGTATTGAGGGAAACGGGTAGAAAGGTATGTGGTGTATCCAGTGGACAGAGGAAGGAAGACAAGGAGACTTGGTGATGGAATGAGGAGGTACAGGAAAGTATCCAAAGGAAGAGGTTAGCAAAGAAGAAGTGGGATAGTTAGAGAGATGAAGAAAGTAGACAGGAGTATAAGAACTCCTTATACAAAGATATAGAGTGATGATAATCAAGTCAGCGGTAGTAATGCACCTGTGAGCTGATTGCCAACCGCCAATCAAATCTAAAGGAAGAAGAAGAAGAATCTAGGCACATGGTAAAGAGAGAGGTGGCAAAGGAAAAGGCACATAATGAGTTGTATGAGAGGCTGGACACTAAGGAAGGAGAAAAGGACTTGTATTGATTGGCTAGACAGAGAGCTCGAGCTGGAAAGGATGTACAGCAGGTTAGGTTGATTAAGGACAGAAATGGTAATGTGCTAACAAATGACAAGAGTGTGTTAAGAAGGTGGAAGGAGTACTTTGAAGAGTTGATGAATAAAGAAAATGAGAGAGAGAGAGGAGGATGGATGAAGGAAAGATGGTGAACAAGGAAGTCCTGATGATTAGTAAGGCAGAAGTGAGGGCAGCTTTGAAGAGGATGAAGAATGAGGAAGAAGAGGATGAAGAATGGAAAGGCGGTTGGTCCAGATGACATGACTGTAGAGGTATGGAGATGTTTAAGAGAGATGGCAGTGGACATTTTAACCAGATTGTTTAACACAATTTTGGAGAGTGAGAGGGTGCCTGAGGAGTGAAGAAGAAGTGTTTTGGTACCAATTTTCAAGAACAAAGGTGATGCTCAGAGCTGTAGTAACTACAGAGGCATAAAGTTGATCAGCCACACTATGAAGATATGGGAAAGAGTTGTTGAAGCCAGGTTAAGAAGAGAGGTGACAATCAGTGAGCAGCAGTATGGTTTCATGCCAAGAAAGAGTACGACAGATGCAATGTTTGCTTTAAGGGGGTTGATGGAGAAGTATAAAGAAGGTCAGAAGGAGTTACACTGTGTCTTTGTGGATCTAGAGAAAGCATATGATAGGGTGCCAAGAGAAGAAGTGTGGTACTGTATGAGAAAGTCAGGAGTGACAGAGAAGTATGTGAGGGTGGTGCAGGACATGTATGAGGACAGCAAGACGACGGTGAAGTGCACTGTAGGAGTGACGGATGGATTCAAGGTGGGGGTGGGATTACTGTTATGTCCTAATAATGCGAGACATGAGCCATGTTGTACCGAGCAACGAACTGAACTTTATTGAGATTCACACTCAGTATACATATTGGCCGTAGCCCGCCTGATGTCACCATGTTGACTGCCTGGCGTCAGCTACGGCAAGCCCCAAGGGCCAAATCCCCACACAACATTCCCCCTCTTTACAAAATGTGAAAGGCATTATGTAGAACACACACACACACACACACACACACACACACACACACACACACACATACAGTATATATATATATATATATATATATATATATATATATATATACTGTATATATATACGTAAAATAGAAGCCCCCTCCACATTAGGTTTAACATGAAAATGCCACAGAACACATGCAACATATACAGTTTTTGTTTTTGTTTTTTTACGTTGGTCTTGTTTTTCTCTCTCTCTTTTCACACACAGAGAACAAGATAAGATAAGCCTTTATTAGTCCCACAATGGGGAAATTCCAGGATTGCAACAGCACAGGGATAGCAACACTCAGAACAATACAAATTGTTAGCCAATATAAATATCTTGGGTTAATAATAGATTCACAGCTTTCCTTTAAAGCCCATATTGCTAAATTGTGTAAAAAAATCAAGTTAAATCTTGCAAATTTTCGTGCAATTCGAAATGAAATGTCAACTGAAGCCGCAAAAATATACTTGCATTCAATGATTCTGAGTCACTTCAACTATTGCCTAACTAGCTGGTCCCAGGTGGGTTTGAGTGCAAAAAAACCATTGGAAGTTTTGTACAAACAAGCAGTTAAAGTTATGGATAAAAAAACCCTAGGCATTATCATCATTGTGCAATTTTAAAAAAAATACAGTCTTTTAAATTGGGATAGTCTTCATACATTTGCAAATTTAAATTTGATTTATAAAGTACTGCATGATTTGGCTCCAGATCCACTGGCAGAGATCATCAGCCAAAGAAACAGCTCTGAGCGCGTCACTCGAGGCTCTGTCAGAGGTGACTGTTTCATTCCTCTGCGCAGGAGCACTTTCAGTAAGTCGGCCTGGTCAGTGAGGAGCGCTAGTGAGTGGAACTCAATACCTGAGGAGGTTAAACTGCTCACAACATTCAAGGCCTTCACAAAAAAATTGAAAATGTGGCTTATAAACACCTACAGCTGCCAACACTAAAAGATAAGTCTGCTGTGATGTTTGATGTTGTGTTTAAATGTACGGTTTGTTATGTATATGTTATTTGTTACATTAGTGCCCTCTTAAATGTCTAACCATGTTTTTTTCTTGTAGATGCATTTTACTGCTTTTTTACATCTTGGCCAGGGACTACAGATGAAAACTAGCCTTTTGGCTAATTCTGGCTTTTTTAACCATGTGTAATCATGTGTTTTATGAAATTGCATTGTCCCTTTTCAAATAAACTAAACTAAATTAAACTAATAATTCAAAAGATAAGATAATAAGAGCAGTGAATATACACATATACGCAGAAATATACACAGTGCGGAGCATTGTAGCTAGATGGAATAAACAGCATGATGGTATATTCAGTTACCCCGCATAGTATGAATATGTACCCATACAGTATATTTCGTATTTGAATCAGCCTTTTTTTTGTTTTGTTTTTTTTTGTTACTTATTTGTACCCGTAGGTAGACTTGGTTTGCAGTCTGGTGACAAGCCACCGGCTGCTGGTCGCTGCGTGCGCGAGCGCCCTAAACCTACATGTTTTTGGTGTGCGGGAGGAAACCGGAGAAATCCCGGAGTAAACCCGCGCAACACGGGGAGAACATGCAAACTCCACACAGCTCACTGTTGGTCGGGGGCTGGGATCGAACCCACGATCTCATGATCCCCGCGATCCCCCGGCCGAGGGTAAAACTGTGCTGCCACAGTGCTAAACCACTGCGCCACCGTGCAGCCTTGTCCCCCTCTTTAGTGATTGATATTGTCCTAGTTGTATAATGGAGGGGACCATTATTATGCAAGTTTGTTATGTTTTGTGCATTCAGTACGACCTCTACGAGCAGCCCTGGTTAGGTTATAAAGCCTGACAGCTGTAGGTAGGAAGGACCTGCGAAACCTCTCGGTCGCGCACTTAGGATGGTACAGCCTACTGCTAAATGAGCTCCTCAGTGCGTTCAGCATGTCCTGCATGGGGTGGGACTTGGACTCCACCAGAGATGACAGCTTAGCCACCATCCTCCTCTCTCCTATTTCCTCCACTGGGTCGAGGTGCCGCCCCAGGACAGAGCTAGCTTTTTTTGATCAGACTATTCAGTCTCTTCCTGTTGGCTGCCGTGATGCCATTGCCCCAGCAGGCCACTCCAAATGTGATGGCTGGTGCCACCACCGAATTGTAGAAAGTCTTCAGGAGCACCCCTTGTACACCAAAAGACCTGAGCCTCCTCAGTAGGAACAGCCTGGGCTGTCCCTTCTTGTAGAGCGCGTCGGTATTGTGTGACAACAGGCCTAATAAACTAAACGAGCACCTGAGTAGACCGCCAGGGTACCCTCCTGTGTTGGGGCAGATTATTCTGCCGCCCAAGCACAACACGCTTCAGCTAAAGCTGCTTCTACTAAAAAGTCATCGAGGTGTCTGGGCCTCTGACGCGTCCTAGCTGAGCGCCTCACCAGAGGAGGACCTGCTCCAGGCTCTGTCGGCCGCACCTGAGAATCCCCAAAACCCCCATCAGGCAAGTCCCAACCCTCATCAGTCAAATCTGCTGCAATTCCCGGACTCTGGGCAGGCAATGACTTCCTGAGCCGGCTGGCATGCCACCGTGACCCGTCCGAGAGCTCGAACGTGTCCTGGCCCAGCTGCCTCACGATCTACAGGGGCCCCGTCCAGAAAGGCTGCAGCTTATGCATATGGTTGGGGTGCTTAATCCTGACCCAATCCGACACATCGAGTCCATGGGCCCTCGCCCTGTGCTTCCTGTCGAAACATTGTTTCATTTTCTGCTGCTGGGCGATGACCTGGTCTCATGGAGGGTCTGTGTCCCCCGAAGAGGAGGTTGTGGGGGGCCGCAGCCGGTCCAGAGGCAGATGTAATTCATGCCCCAGCATGAGCTTTGCTGGGGAGGACCCTGTCGTGGTGGGGGCCGTTGCCCTGTAGTGGAGGAGCGTGTTCTGAAGGGCATCAGGGAATGCGAAGCTGTATGCCAGATGGGCCTGCAGACCATTTTTCAGAGTCTTGTTAAAATATTCCACACCCCCATTGGCTTGAGGGTGGTAGAACGCGGTTCAGATGTGCTCCACGACCCCGTCTCCCAAAAACTCCCCAAACCCCCCAGAAGTGAACTGTGGGCCATTATCAGTTGTGATAGCATCCGGGACCCCCCACCTGGTGAACAGCAACAAGAAGAAACCGATGACCACATCCGTTGTGACCGAGTTAGTGGGCAACACTTCCGGCCATTTGGAGAACAGATCGTAGACCACCAGTAAGAAATGGCTGTTTGGAGGGGCTGTGTGTAGCTCGCCACAAATGTCCAATTGGATGTGCTTCCAAGGGCCCTCCGGGTACAGTAACGGTCGCAGGGGTTGGGGGGAGCATGCTTGTCTTCCCAATCTTCAAACATGGAACACAGTTCTTAACAATAGTCTCAATGTCCTTATCAATGCCAGGCCACCAAACCGAATACCTGCAACGTTGTTTCACCCTGACCACACCCAGATGACCCTCGTGGAGCATGGCCAAAGTGCGCGATCTCAGTGGAATCAGTGATATCACTGGAATCAATGTGCTTTGTCTCCTTGTGACACACACACCATTTCAGCAACTCAGTTTGTCTCTGAACCTGTGAAAAGGCGCCAGATCGCCCTGCACCTTTGTGGGCCAACCCTCCCTGATGACTGAGCACAGCTGTGACAAACTTGTTTGATGATCTGAAACATTCAAGTGTGCCAAACATACAAAAAATGAAAAAAATCAGGAAGGGGCAAACACTTTTTCACACCACTGTAAATGTTTCAGATCATCAAACAAATTTAAATATTAGGCAAAGATAACACAAGGTTACAAAAATAATTTTTTTGTAAGTTGTCTGTGTTTTTTCAACTGATTTAAGACAGTTTTGCACCGCTGAATCCAAAAATGACATCTGCTTCTCTTGATCAGGTGCTAAGTAAAAACTTGTACTTACTTAGTACTTACTTAGTACTGTGCATGTACTTACCTTTATGTAAAGGCAAGTACATTGTCATGAATGCCCCTTGCGGGGCATTAGTGAGACGCCAGGAGCCAGAAGTAAGTTTGCCAGTTTATTCACAAAAAGGGCAAAAGGATAAAATAAACAGCCACGTGGGGCAAAATACGTACATACACTGAAGCACAAAATAATAAACACTGATGACGAATGAAGAGGTGCAGCAAGGACGGAACCTATGCTGTGCAAAAACACTTACAAAGACGAACAGCAATGAATCCAAACACAGGAGGAAGACTGGAGTCGGGGGTAGAAACTCCAGCCCAACAACACGGAGGTGTTTGTGAGTGTAGGTTGCAGCGAGGAGTGAGCCTCAGCTGCTCCCTTAAATACTGGACATAGGCCAACCAGAAAAGGGCAATGTAATTAATGAAATGGCAAACAGCTGTCATGACGCCGACTCGGCTTTGACAGCCGGAAGTGCGGCCATGACGCTGTCACAATAAGAGCCCGAGAGGTCCTAATAACAAACCCCGAAATAATATGGTGGAAACGGGAAAATACTGAGAAACCCGAGCGCGGACGGGATCCGCGCTCAGATCACCACAGTACCCCCCATTCAAAGGGCACATTCCAGGCTTCAAACGTAACATCCAAGGCCCCCCCCCCCAACCAGAAGGCTACCAGGACCGACCCAGGGAGGGCAGAGGGGGAAACAGGCCAGGAGGGAGAGAACCAATAAACAGAAAAGGCAACAGTGACACCCAGAGGAAAAAAAAAACCACACAGGGAACGGATAACAATATGGATAACAAAATGGCGTGGCTACACACAGAAATGACCAAAACTAAATCAAGTGCAACAGGATGACTAAACAAAATACAGGTACCCTTCCAACATACATAAGTACCATGTAACATTCCAACTAGAGAAATAAAGTGCAGCAGCATGATAAAACAAAATAAGTAAGGTACAGCCCGATACAACAAACGAGAGGAAACCAAAATACAGGTACATTTCAAAATACCCAAGTACCCAACAACACTTCAACTAGACAACCCCCCCCCCCCCCCCAAACCTTCAAGCACTACAGAATAAGCAAGAAAAAAGGGGGAAAAAAAGTATCTGCATGGTGCACATGGTAATTCAGGCAAAGAACAGAGAATCCTTCAATATACATGGAACAAAAAAACACAACTTCAGGGATGCTGGCAGGTAGAGAGCGGAGGAAGGGACAAAACAGTTCAGGCGGTCTACCCGCATCCCGATTCCACCTAACAAAAAGGAAAAAGAACAGTTTGGGTGGTCTACCAAAGTCCCAGACCTGGGGAAACAGTACCTCAGGCAGCTGGACCAGGTCACCGAACCAACAAGGCAGTCCTTTGGGCGGCCGACCCAGGACGAAGAACTGGCGAGACAGTCTCTCGGGTGGCCGACCCGCGTCCTTAGACTACCAGGACTGGAGGGGGAAGCTTGGAGGTGGCCTCCCTACAGAGAGGGACAGAGAGGGGAAGCCAATCCGAATAAGGGGGACCCCAGCGGCACCCAGTGGAGGAAAATAGGGGAGAAGATGAGGAACCAGTCCCGTGTCAGGTGAAAGGTGATCTGCAGCTCCCTCACCGACCTCGAACTGAACCGGCGCTGCACCCTCGGTGGACCCAGACTGGGCCCGCGCAGCATCCACGGTGGACCCCGACCGGGCCAGCGCAGCACTCACGGTGGACCCCGATTGGGCCAGTGCAGCACCTGGGGTGACCTCCAAACATGAACCTGGAGCCTTGATGACGACAACCGGAGCTGACTCGTCTCCGGTGACCCTGGGAAAAGGCTCAGAAAGACAAAGAGAACCAGGATCAGGATCACCGGCAGCGGCAGAGCCCGGCGAGACGAGCTCGGATGCAGCGGTCGGCTGCACCCGGCTCATCTCCCCAAGAGACAGGCAAGAATGCTCCAGAATGGAAAGTAAGAACAGAAAATAGAGCACTTGCCTGATCTCAGGCTCCACCGCCATCCAGGACTCCGACGATCCAGGCTCAATGATCTGGAGGTCCATTCCTGGTTCCGGTCCGACTGCGGCGGGCTCCGCAGCCGGCATGATGGTCATCACAGTCTGGGAACCCCCAAGCGCTGAAGCCCACGCCGAAGGCCCACACGGCATGGTGGCAGGGGATCCGTGACTTGCTGGGCCCGACTGCTCCTCCACGGGGACCCGGGGATGCTTACTCGTCGGCTCAGGCTCCAAACGGCAGTCAGGTCTCCTCCTCTGCCCATGACGTGGCTGCGGGGCTGGAACCAGGCTCTCCAGGGCCGCAGGCTCCTCCTTCGTCCAACGGTCTACTCCTGGCACCGGGGGACGCTCAGAGAGTAGGGAAGGAGACACAGAGGTTGCAGGTTCAATGTTAATGGCTGCAGCAGGTGGTGGGAGCTCAGAGGACTGTGAACCCCGAGCTCCACCCCCAGGAGTCAGACAAGGCAATTCATTGTACTGAAAGTGAGAATGAAACAACACTTGCCTGTTCTCCTGAGGAACAATGGTGGCTAATGCAGCAGGCTTGATTCTCCCCTTTTCCCTAAGGATGGTGACTGAGGGCCCCCCGGGAAGACGAGGAGGAGCCGCTCTCACAGGATCAGTGATGGGCGGAGCCAGAGCAGGACTCGCAGAACTCACAGCAGCTGGAGAGAGCGCCGAGGAGGAGGGAGGAGCAGCCGAGGCAGTCCGGGAACGAGAAGCTGACGGAACAGCAGGGAGAGGTGACCCGGAGGCTGGGGCTGCTGTCTCAACCCTCTGATGTGGCACAGGGGAAACAGCTGGCTGGGAGGCAGAGTTCTTGCGGCAGCCGGGACAGGATCCAGACGGGGATCTCGCAGAGGTTGATCGCAGGCAGGGCAGCGACATCTTCTGGCAGAGGGCGAGGGTAGATTCAGGTCTGGAAAGCGCCGCTGCTGCGCAGAAATGGAGGCCAGCAGCCCGGCGTACTCAGGATAGTTATTAAGTTCGGGATTAGCCTCCACCAGTCTAACTGCCGCCACCACATTCTTCAGGATACTGCTGGGATGAGAGGAAGAGCGTGCTTCAGCCACATGACCTCTGATGAGCTCAGCTGCCCACTGTGTCTCTTCACAGGGGGCCCCGGCTGTCCTCTTCCTCTGCGGCATATGGAGACGGCCCTTCGGTGATGCAGAACTTAGGGTTGGATGGGTGGCAGGAACCTGATCCTGAGGCGAGGGACGGAGATGCCTCACCGTCGGCTCCGACTTCGGCTTCCTGCTGGGACTTTTCATCGGCCCACGGATCCTCCGCCGAAGTGCCATAATTTCGACCATCCTCTCCCTGCCCTCAGCATGATCCGCAAGGCGAGGATTGTGCTTAATTGCCGCTTCTGCGAGGTCCAGGTACCAGCGTGCATTTTCGGGAGTGGCAAGCTGTGGAGGAGGCCATCAACCTCCATGAGTGCCATGACTGGCTCGTAGCCCAGGTCCAAAGAATAATTAGTTCTTGATGACGCCATCTCCCGAAATACACTGGCACTCAAAAAAAAGGGAAAGACTTAAGCCCAAAACAAACTTACTGTGGCTGGAGTCTCATGTGGCTGCGACCTACTGTCATGAATGCCCCTTGCGGGGCATTAGTGAGACACCAGGAGCCAGAAGTAAGTTTGCCAGTTTATTTACAAAAAGGACAAAAGGATAAAATAAACAGCCACATGGGGCAAAATACGTGCATACACTGAAGCACAAAATAATAAACACTGATGACGAACGAAGAGGTGCAGTGAGGACGGAACCTACGCTGTGTAAAAACACTTACAAAGACGAACAGCGATGAATCCAAACACAGGAGGAAGACTGGAGTCGGGGGTAGGAACTCCAGCCCAACAACACGGAGGTGTTTATGAGCGTAGGTCACAGCGAGGAGTGAGCCTCAGCTGCTCCCTTAAATACTGGACATAGGCCAACCAGAAAAGGGTAATGTAATTAATGAAAATGGCAAACAGCTGTCACGGCATAATATAATAATATGGTGGAAACGGGAAAATACTGAATAACCTGAGCGCGGATGAGATCCGCGCTCAGATCACCACATACATGTAAATTGAATGTTATGTCATCATTGTTCAAAATTCAGAGAATTTCAAGACATAAAAAAGAATTTTGCATCATATAAAGCAAAAAATACCCATACATGTAAGCAAAAATGTATAAAACAACATGTGGCCATAATTCAAAAAGTTGACCTGATTGAGCAAAATCAATGTGATTTTTGGATTCAGCACATCAAAATTGTCCTAAATCAGCTAAAAAAAATAGACAATAAATTTGGTGTTGACCAGTGTAACCCAAGTAAACACAAAATGCAGTTTTTAAATGAAGGTGTTTATTATTAAGGGTAAAAAAAAATAAAATAAATCCAAACCTACATGGCCCTGTGTGAAATGTGCCCCCCCCCCCGTTAAAACATAAATTAACTGTGGTTTATCACATCTTTGGAAAATTGAGGTCAATTTCTGTAGGAACACCCAGGTATGATTATTGCCACACCTGCTCTCAATCAAGAAATCACTTAAATAGGACCTGCCTGACAAAGTGAAGTAGACCAAAAGATCCTCAAAAGCTAGACATCATGCTGCGATCCAAAGAAATCCAGGAACAAATGAGAAGCAAAGTAATTGAGATCTATCAGTCTGGAAAAGGTTATGAAGCCATTTCTAAAGCTTTGGGACTCCAGCAAATCACAGTGAGAGCCATTATCCTCAAATAGCGAAAACATGGAACAGTAGTGAATCTTCTCAGGAGTGGCCAGCTGACCAAAATTACCCCAAAAGCGCAGCAATGACTCATCCAAGAGGTTACAAAAGACCCCACAACAATATCCAAAGAACTGCAAGTCTCACTTGCCTCAGTTACGGTCAGTGTTCATGACTCCACCATAAGAAAGAGACTAGGCAAAAATGGCCTGCATGGCAGAGTTCCAAGACGAAAACCACTGCTGAACAAAAAGAACATAAAGGCTCGTCTCAGTTTTGCCAGAAAACATCTTGATGATCCAAGACTTTTGGGAAAATACTCTATGGACTAACGGGACAAAAAAACTTTTTGGAAGGTGTGTGTCCCATTACATCCGGCGTAAAAGTAACACAGCATTTCAGAAAAGGAACATCATACAAAAAAAATTCCCAGAATAAATGTCCCAGACCTATTGTTGCCAAATTTGAGCATTTCAAGCAAAAAATTTTGGTACAGAGGCAGGGCAGGCAGCTTAAAAACACCAATTATGGTCTAAATGATCAATTTCCACAGGACATCTTGGAAAGGAGAAGGAAGCCTTTTCCCATTAGGAAAGAAAACATCCAAGAAGGTAAACGAGCTATTGTTTCTGTGGATAGACTGTATATAGATGGCAAGTTGTTTATGGATGAAACTATAACGCCCTGGTTATTCTAGAGCCTATTTTCTTTTTTGTTGTTTTTTTTAGCTGCAGGTGGAAAAAGAGTGTGATTGTGTGCAGGTCTCTTACTCGATCTCAGTTTAATTTGTTAACATTTGTCAAAATGCTTTTTTCTGTGTTGTTGAGGTTGTTTGTTTGTCTGTTGTAGTTAATTTTTTTTGAAGTTGTCAGGTCATTGTTGTATGTTATCTGCATTTTTTCACCACTTACTAACCCTAATGTCTGTTTTCTTTCATCCTTCTGGTTTATAGGAAATAACTAAGTACATGCACCCCATTTGCTTGCAATTGCAGGCAAATGGAACAGAGACATCATGCGTGCACACCCAATCATATATGCATAGGTGTATATTTTACACACAGCATACACATATATGCATACATTACAGACATATAATCACACAGGCACATTTACTTAGTCTTTAGTACATAACCAGCTAGTGAAAACATGTCCACATTTAAGTTTGTCACGTGGAACATACAGTACATGGAATTGGTACCAGGGAGAAGAGGCTAAAAGTTTTTAATCGACTGAAGGATCTACAGGCAGACTTTGTCTTATTGCAGGAGGCACATGTTTCTAAGTTGTCTGTAGATGCGCTCACCTCCCCGGAATTCCCCCACATGTACTCAGCCGGCTTTAATTCTAAACAAGGGGGGGTAGCTATACTGGTAAACAGAAGAATATGCTTTGTTGTGAATAATACCATAACAGATCTGGAAGGTAGATTTATAATACTAAAAATCTCAGTTCAAAATTTGGATCTATGTATTGCAAGCGTTTATGGCCCAAATGTTGACGACCCATCCTATTTTCACACTTTTTTTTCACTTCTCTTTCTGAGCACTTGGACACTACACTTATAATAGGAGGGGACTTCAACCTGATATAAAACCCTGCAATCGACAGGCTCCGTACATCAGGGAATTACCGAAAATGGCAGGCTACTGACACTCTCAAACAATACATGAATGATTTTGGTCTTTGTGATGAATGACATTCTCTTCACCCAACTCTTCGGGAATACACTTTTTTTCATCAGTTCATAGTTCACATTCACGTCTAGATTTCTTTTTAGCCAGTAACTCTATTGTGAGGGACATCACAGACATTGAAATATGTAATGTTCAAATCAAGCTATTAGTGATCACTATCCAGTATCTCTTACACTAGTAAATAGGAAAGCTACAAGGGAAACTAGGAGCTGGAAATTTAATATATCACTACTGAAAGACAAAGACTTTATTAACTACTTTAATAAAGAGTGGGAATCATATCTGGAATATAATCATGTGCCAGGAACATCCCCAGGTGTTCTTTGGGAAGCAGCAAAAGCGGTCATGGGTGGTAAAATAATCTCTTACTGTTCATATAAGAATAAAAAAGAAAAAGCACTGGTACTCGAGTTAGAACAGAAAATTAAATCACTGGAAACAACCTATGGAATTTCCCCACAGGAACAGACACTTAACGATCTGAGAAAATTTAAGCTGGAATTAAAAGAAATTATAAACAAAAGAGCACAGTTTTTAATACAAAGACTGTGTCTTGAGAAGTTTGAACACAGTAATAAATCGGGGCGATATCTTGCGAACCAGCTTAGATTGAATAAAGAAAAAATAACTATCCACTCTATCAAGGATATGACTGGAAATATTACCCATGAGCCTGAAGAAATAAATAACTCCTTCAGAAAGTTTTATGAAAACCACTACTCATCTCAGGTTAACCCATCTGACTCAGAGATAAATAAATTTTTGGATGATATTAACTTACCACGATTAAATAATGAACAGAGTGCAGCTCTGGATGCACCTCTTCAGGTGTCTGAACTCCAGGAGGCACTTAAGCACATCCCAAACAGCAAAGCTCTGGGACCAGATGGTTTTTCAGTAGAATTTTTTAAAGAACTTTGGCCTGTGATGGAACCTACTTGTCATAACCCGAGTGTCGGTTCTGGCCACACTCGGGTCTCATATCTTTTTGTTCTCTGGCTTTGGCAGCTGAGGATTCCTTCCAGCTCCTCGGGCTCTTATTGTGAAGGCGCCCGGGGGAGCTCCCTGCTGTCAAAGTCAGCTGCTGCTCTGCTGTCATTAGCAGCAGCTGTGCCGCGTTGGGGTCATTAGCCACCAGAGATATAAGCGGGTGCTAAATGTCCTCCAACGCGGCAGTCTCTGTTATATCCTGTTATGATCACCTGCTATGCTCTTCTGTGGTGTTCATCTACGTTCCGATTGTGCTCCTGTTATTCTCAGGTATGTTCCTTTGAGACTTCACTCTCACTGTTGTCCGTCTGGCGCATCGGGTGCTCCCCGGCTCAGACGTCACCCAGCCACTGTATGTGTTCTGCCTTATCCTCAATAAATTACCACTGCAAACTCTCTGGTGACTGAGGCGTCTTGTGACGGTCCGTGAGGGCCGTCGTGACAGTAGACTGCCGCCTAACGCCCGGAGAGGAGGCGTTGTTTTGAGACGCCATTCACCGTGTAGTTTGCAGTAGTGGACTGTTAATTCCTACCTGTCTGAGTGTCTGCAGCGGGGAGTATGCCGTCATCCAGGGGCCATTGTCGGCGCCTTGGTAGGCAGCAAGCAGAGCTCCTGAAGGAGGTCGACTACACCATCTTCACCGCTACGCTGTTGGACGCTCCCAGCGGCGTTCGTAGACACCTGGACCTAGCCGAGGAGATTCTGGATTCTCTTCCCCGCTTCACCGATCATCCAGAAGTAAGCGTGAGGAGAGATGACATCGCCACCCAGCGTGAGAGACTCCGAGGGCTGGAGGGAAATCCTGGCAGGGAGCCGAAGCGGAGGAGACGTCGCCCCTCGCTTCGGGATCCCGCTCCTGCCTCTGTTCCGGCCCGGGAGTTTGCACCACCCGGAGGGTTTTTCCCATCGGGCATGTCGTCACTCGGGATTCCCCCAGAGAAGCTGCAGATGACAGCAGACAAAATCTGGGACCGGGTGGCTGCTGCTTGCTCCGCTAAAAATCCTCCAGCGTGTATGAAGCATGTGGTGGCGGCGGTCAGACTGGTGGAGAGGAATCCAGCGCTGCGTGAGTTTTCTGAGTTCGCCGACTTGCTTGCCGCTGTTTCTGTGCAGGAACAGCGATTTCCGGACCTCACCTTCGCCTCTCCCCCTACAAGGAACTGTCGTCACTCCGGCTTCCAACCTCGGCTAGAGCCCCGTCTGGATGCTGTTCCGGGTCGCCGCAAGGGCTCAACCCCCCACACAGCTGTCACACCTGCGCCTCGTCAGAGGGGAATCCCCGCAGCCTCGTCTTCTCCCGGGCCCTCGCCCGCTGTCCCGTCAGCGCTCCATGCCCGACTGACCCCGGCTGTCGCCCCCTCCTCCTCGTCGCCTATCCTGGCTGCTGTGTGTCACGAGAGCTCCGTTTCGGCGAGCTTCATCCCGGATCCGCCTCGAGTGGCCTCTTCTCGTCTTCCCAGAGGGCCCTCTGTCACCATCCAGCGGGGAAAGGAAGGAATGACGTCCCCCACAGCGGAGACCATCTTACCCTTAGGGGAAAGGCGAGTGCATGATAATTTCTCTCCTCTTGACATTGTTGTGCCTTGTCTGACTCCTAGGGGTGAAGTTCGGGGTATGCAGCCCCCCGAGCTCCCTCCACCCGCTGTGGATGAAAGTATTAACCCTGCTTCCTCTGTGTCTCCCTCCGCTGAGCGGTCCTCTACGTCAGGCCAACGTCGCTGGATGAGGAGGGGGCCTGCGGTTCTGGAGAGCCTGGTTCCGGTTCCGCAGCCATGCCATGGGCGGAGGAGGAGAGCGGACTGCAGCGTGGAGCCATCGCCGATGAAGAAGCGTCCCCGGGGTTCCACGGAGGAGCGGTCCGGTCCAGCAGGGTGAGATTCTCCTGCCACCACGCCGTGCGGGCCACCGGCGTGGACATCGGTGCCGGAGGACTCTCTGGCTGCACGCACCATTAGGCCAGCTGCGGAGCCCGACGTAGCTGAGTGGGAGCCTGAGGACGACCTCCTGACTTCTGAGCCCGGATCATCGCAGTCCTGGACGGCGTCAGAACCCGAGCTCAGGCAAGTGCTCTGTTTTATCTTTCTTCTTCACCTTTTAGAGCACTTTTGCCTGTCTCAAGGGGAGATGAGCCGGGTGCAGCCGCCCGCTGCGTCCAAGCTTATCTCGCCGGGTTCTGGCGCTGCCGGTGATCCTGATCCCGGGTTTTCTCTCTTGTGTGAGTCTTCTCCCAGGGTCGCCGGCGAGGGGCTGCTCTCGCCTGCTGCGCCAGAGGTTCCGGTTTCGGGGTTGGAGGTCGAGTCTGGTGCCACGCCGACCGGGTCCACCGGGAGTGCTGTTCCTGCCCAATCGGGGTCCACCGTGGGTTTGGTTCCGGAGGCCCAATCGGGGTCCACCGTGGGTGCTGTACCAGCAGGTCCTAGGTTCGGTGAGGGAGCTGCAGATCCCCAGCCACCGGATGCTGGACAGGCTCGTTTTCTTCATCACCCTCATCTCCACCGTCATCCTTCTCGTTTCCCTGAGGAGCGCTACCTGTCTCCACCTGGGGCCGTTGGGGTCCCGAACGCTCCGTCCGGTTCCCCCGCACCTCTCCTCTTCTCTGTGGGACCACCGGCTGCTTCCTTCCAACGGTTCTGGTGGGCTGGTGTCGCGGGACGGCCGCCTGAAGGACTGTCTCGTCAGTTTGGTTCTCTGGGTTGGCCCCCCGACCTATTTGTATTCCTGTGCGGCGACCTGCTCCGGCTGCCTGAAACTCTCTTCTCCCGAGCATGGGACTGGGGTAGGCCGCCCGAACTGTCCTCTTTTTTTCCCCTCCCTGTTCTGTCGCCTCTTGTGGCCGGACGACCCCCCGAACCTTTTGCCCCCATCCCTCCGGGCCTGGACTGCACCCTTCCCGGGTTCCTGATCTCGTCTGTGGGACTGTTGGGGTGTGTGTGGGGGGGGAGGGGGATTTTGTGTTTTTTGTGGCTCACCAGGTTGTTTCTGAGTTTGGTGGGGGGGTTTTTTTTCTTCCACCTTGTGTCACTATTTGTCAAGGGTTTATTGCCTATTTTGTACTTATTGTGGTTTTTTTTCTCCCTACCTTTGTAGCCTTGTTGGTTGTTTGTCTCTCTCCCTCCTGCCAGCGCCCCATCCACCCACCCTAGGGGGGTGGGGGGGGGGCTTGGGTGTTACTCAGTCCGCTCAGAGCTCGGCCTTGAGGGGGAGGTACTGTCATAACCCGAGTGTCGGTTCTGGCCACACTCGGGTCTCATATCTTTTTGTTCTCTGGCTTTGGCAGCTGAGGATTCCTTCCAGCTCCTCGGGCTCTTATTGTGAAGGCGCCCGGGGGAGCTCCCTGCTGTCAAAGTCAGCTGCTGCTCTGCTGTCATTAGCAGCAGCTGTGCTGCGTTGGGGTCATTAGCCACCAGAGATATAAGCGGGTGCTAAATGTCCTCCAACACGGCAGTCTCTGTTATATCCTGTTATGATCACCTGCTATGCTCTTCTGTGGTGTTCATCTACGTTCCGATTGTGCTCCTGTTATTCTCAGGTATGTTCCTTTGAGACTTCACTCTCACTTTTGTCCGTCTGGCGCATCGGGTGCTCCCCGGCTCAGACGTCACCCAGCCACTGTATGTGTTCTGCCTTATCCTCAATAAATTACCACTGCAAACTCTCTGGTGACTGAGGCGTCTTGTGACGGTCCGTGAGGGCCGTCGTGACACTACTTTCTTTAAAATGGTGAACCAAATTAAAGAAGATAATGTAATCCTTCCAAATATGAATTTGGCTAGTATTATCCTGCTCCTTAAACCTGGAAAAGAACCTATGCTTCCATCTAGCTATCACCCCATCTCACTTATGAATGTCGGTCTTAAAATAATTTGCAAAGCTCTCGCCAAAAGACTGGAAAGGATAATTCCGTTTATTATACACCCAGATCAAACAGATTTCATCAAGGGTAGGCACTCGGCTGATAATACACGTAGGCTATTTAATTTAATAGACTACTTCAAGATCAATAACATAGAAACTACAATGTTGTCCCTGGATGCAGAGAAAGCCTTTGACCGTGTTAACTGGAAATTTCTTTTTATGGTGTTAAACAAGTTCGGGTTTGGTTCATCTTTCATAAACTGGATTAAAACACTATATAGCTGTCCAGCTGCATCTGTCCAAACAAATGATCAGACTTCCCGAAGCTTTAACCTCCAGAGAGGTACTAGGCAGGGGTGTCCACTCTCTCCTTCACTTTTTACCATCTTTATTGAACCATTAGCAGCAGCCATACGACAAAATGTTAATATCAGAGGTATTCAAACTGGAGAAAAAACACACAAGATAAGTCTTAATGCTCATGATGTATTGATTTTCCTTGAAAACTCACAAAGATCTCTTCTTCAGACAGTGGCGCTCATTGATAAATTTTCATCATTATCAGACTACTCTATTAACTGGGGTAAATCAATAGTTCTACCTATAAATTGCAGTTTCTCAAATACATCTACTATTCCAATACAATCAGGTAATATTAAATATTTAGGAATAGATATTTCCCCCAGGTTCTCAGAGTTATTGCAACTAAATCACATTCCCCTTTTAAAAACAATACAAGATGACCTTACGCGCTGGAGGACACCTTTATCACTAATGGGAAGAGTCGCAACCGTTAAAATGATGGTCCTTCCTAAAATCAAGTATTTGTTCACAATGATTCCTACCCAACCATCAATGGCCTAGTTTAAGTCTCTAGACTCAAATATAAGTAAATTTTTATGGAAGGATAAACCATCATGGATTAGTTTAAAAACCCTTCAAAAAGCAAAAGAGTGTGGAGGCTTAGATCTACCAAATTTTTTAATTACTTTTTAGCCAATAGACTGCAGTTTGTTTTAAAATGGACAAAATCAACCCCACTAGGAAACCCATGGTTAGATTCTGAACAGGCTCTCTGTGGGTTGCTAAATATCTCTGACTTACCTTTTATAAGTCCATGTATTAAACGCCATGACTGCTTTAAAAGTATTAATTTCAGCTCCTCTTTGACAGCTTGGTGGAAATTTTTAAAAATAACGAGGTCTTCACTTGTCCCCTGTAAACTCACACCCATTTAGAATAATCCTGATATCTTGCAACAAAAGAGGACATTAAAATTTCCACTATGGCAAGAGAAGGGAATAAATAACTTAGAACATCTTATTCAAGGTGGAAATTTTATCCAGTTTCAGGAACTAGTGTCACAGTACGACATCAGTAATAAAAAGTATTTTGAATACCAACAGCTTAAATCCATAATAAAAGCAAGATTTAATCTTAATCAGAGTGATTTAGAGGCACCAGTTAAGGTGGCAGAGTTTCTAAATCTTCATTCCCCTAAATTGATATCGAAAATACATGGACTATTATCAAAGCTGGATGAGTCCGTATCTCTTCCAATATCAAAATGGGAGACAGACCTATTGATCAATAAGGAGGAAAGTTTCTGGACACAAATATGTTTAAACACTTAAGATGACTAAAAACTCTAACTTACAACTTATACAGTATAAAGTTCTACATAGAATTCATTACACAGGACAAAGGATGTTCAAAATGGGCCTGAGTCACACAAATATCTGCACTCACTGCACCAGCAACGTCCCGGATAGCTATATGCATGCTATGTGGTCCTGTGCACCGGTTCAAAGGTTCTGGCAGAAGACATGTGAGGACTTGTCGGCATGGCTTGGGTATAGTGTTCCATCCTCACCCACACTTTGCATATTAGGTGATTTAAGTGAAATAAATATAGATGCAAGCATGTCACACATGGTTCTCACTGCCTTATGCATCGCAAAGAAAACTATCCTCATGAACTGGAAATCAAGAAATAACTTATGCATGAATGAATGAATGAATGAATGAATGAATGAATCTTTATTTTGGATAGATTAAAAGTACAGGTTAAAAGAAACTGAATAATATAACAAAGGGGGAAAGAAAATCCAACAAAGTCAAATTAGACAATAACTCCTCTGATTATACAGTTCAACATAAGTTTTCCGAAATGGGTGATGGCTGAAGCCGCAGCTTATATTTCCCACCCATGTTCCATCCAAGAATTCAAAAGAAAAAAACAAAACAAGAGCGATTACAATTCAGAACGAGGCTAAGACAAAATGTGACAAAAAACTAAGCTACAACACAACGCAGGCTGGATATGACAATCCTTATGTGATTTTACATGTCATCTTGGATATATGTTTGGAGTATTTCTTCCTTTAGTTTTTGTTTAAATTGTCCAAGCATTGTACATGATTTTAATTCAGGTCCAAAATCGTTCCATAATCTGACTCCTTGCACTGAAACACAGTGTTGCTTGGTGGTAGTTCTCACTGAAGGTTTTTGAAATATACATGTTCCTCTGAAATGATATTGTTTCTCCCTTATTTGGAAGAACTTTTGGATATTTGCGGGCAGTGATAGATTCTTCACTTTAAACATTATTATTGCAGTTTTAAAGTCAACCAGATCTTTCAACTTGAGAGCTTTTAATTTAAGAAAAAGTGGGCTTGTTGGTTCCCTGTAAGCAGTCGGGGTTGGGTGTGCGCCGGTGGTGCGGGTTGGCCCTGGTTTGTCCTTGCGTGATGGGGTCGTGTTTTCCCTGGGGCTCTGGCTGCACCCTGGGGTAGGTGCCTGCGTCCTGGGTTGCCCTCCCCGTCCACTGGGGTCTGTGGGTGTGGGTGTGCATGTGTTTGTGTGTGTGTATGTGTGTGAGAGTGGGTGTGAGTGGGGGCTTGTGTATGAGTGGATGCGGAAGTGGGTGTGTGTGTTGTGAGTGGGCAGGTGGGGCTGTGTGTGGGTGTAGGTGGACATATGTGATGGTGGGTGGGGGTACGTGTGTGTATGGGTACGGTTACCTGTGGGTGGATGTCTGGGGGTGGAGGATGTGTGTATGGGTAGGAGAACTTTGTTGGGTGGCAGGGGTGGGACAGTCCATCTAGTGGTATGGGGATTGGCATTTCGGGGCCTGCTTGTCCCGGCCGCCCTGCTGTTGTGTCGCGGGGTGAGGTGTTTTGTCGCATTGCCCCTGGTGTCATTGGCGGCGGGTGTGTGTTGGTGCTTGGGGGTGGTTGGACGGCCATTGGTGCGGGTTGGTGGCCATGTTTCCGTCGGGTTGCTCCAGGGCGGCTGCAGGGCGGCCTGCGGCTGTCGGTGTATGTCTGGGGCGGGTGGTTGTGAGCCTGCGTGGGTGCTTGGGGGTGTCGCTTGGCATGTGGAGCACTGTGTGGGTCCGGCCCATTGTTCACTATTGTGACTATGGTTGTCCATGTTTGTGTGTGTTAGATGAGTGGGAATTGGTATGGCTGCCCCATCATGTTTGTGGTGCTGTGAGCGCCGGGGTGCGACGCTGGTGGGTCCTGGGCTGCTTGCACTGGTGGCCCTCGCCCTGGGTTGGGATTTGGAGGCAGTGGGTGGCCTCATGAACCAGTTTGCAAGCTGGCTTCTGGGGGGGGGGGGGGGGGGATGGCCTCGCCTTTAGACCGCCTCCCTCCCAGTCTTATTTCCCGCCCTCCCCCTGACTCTGGGTGGAATATATATCTTCGTTGATACATTTAGGGCTTTGGGGTGGGGGGGTGCCGCACTTTGTCAGTGAAGGGGATACCCTTGCTGCGCGGTAGGGCTGCACTCACTTCAATTTTAGTTGCATTTTAGACACTGAGGGTTTGGGGGGATGGGAGCCCTGCTGCCCATCACAGTGGTTAGCGGTGCTCCAATCACTATCCCCCCAATTTTAATTGCACTTTGGTAGTCCACACATTTACACACAATTACATCATATAACCGACATACACCCACCATGTTTTGTGCGGGGGGTGGGGTCTTCCCCCACGCCTGTTGCCCTCCTCCTGCTGGGGGCGTGCGGGCCCGGTGTGGAGCCTGGGACCCATCATGTTGTCAAAATCCCTGGGTGCTACTGAATGTACAGATACAGCCAAGGGAGTGAGAGGGGGGCTGAATATGAGCGTAAGTGAGAGTGAGGGGGTGATAAATGGAGGTGGTGATGGTGGGTCAGTTTTGTGCGGCGCTTTGCATGTCGGGTGGTATCGCGGGGCGCTTGCGGTGGGCTGCTGATCAGTCGCTCAGGTGGATGCCTGGGGTGGGGGTCTGCTTCTGTGGCCTGTGCCGGTGGTCTCCCTGGTCACTGACGGGCACTGGTGCATGTTCAGGCTCGATGCATCTGCTTCGCAGCTGCCTTATGAAACAAGGGTGAATGAGGGGTGAGTTTGAATGGGTACAGGAGTGAGAGAGAATGGGTTTGTCCGGGTGAGTGAGCGTGAGTTAGTGCATATGGGTGTGCATGGGAGCATGTGGATGAAAAGGTGTGGGGAGGGGTGTGTCTGCAAGTCGGGAGGTGCTGGATTAAGGGGGGTAGTGCCTCTTGGCAATGTGGGCTCCCCTGGACGGGGGGACTTCTTTGGGCATGGGGGTCCCCGGGGTGTGCGGCAGTGGCGCTGGGGTGGGCCTGCTGTGGGGGTGCCTGGTGGGGCTTGCGCCGGTGGGGGGGGCGGTCTCTGGCCCGGGGGGTGGGGTTGCTGGCCTCCTAGTGCCTGGGGCCAGGGGGTGGGCGTTGGCCCCGCTGGGGGGGGGGGGGGGGGCGGGGTCAGGCGGGTCCGGGAGTGTGGGCTCACCTCGCCGGCCGCCGAGCAGCCTGGCCTCCCTTGATCGTCCCTCCGGGGGTGGATGCCTGGCTTTCCTGGGGCTTGCTGACCTTGGACGTTTGTGCCCTGTGAGGGTTGGTGGTGCTGCCTTGCCTGCTCGGGGTTCCCTGGGGGAGAGCTGCTGCGACCGGCCCTCTGCTTTGTATGTTTCCTGACAAACCACTCACATGCACACACTTAGTTTGCTCACGCTCTCATATATATGCACGCAGACGTACACGCACAAGTGTCTCTCCTTTAACAGGTGCAGAAACCAAACTCATGTTGAGACATCTTCGGTGGAAAAAGCAGTTTGTCTTTTGTTTGTTTTAGTTGTTGGTTTGTTTGTCTGTTCCCCTCCCTTTTCTTTCCCCCTCCACACACTTCCTTTCCCTCTTCCCCATCCTGTTGGGTCTTCCATGGGTAAAATGATTAAAATAAAGTATTAAAAGTTATTACAGGAGGAGTTTTCAACAATATGCAATACACAGTTAGGTACTCTATAAGCTCCTCTTGGCAAAGTAAATCTGTTTTGGCACAATAAAGATGTCAGAGCCCTGTTCTGCTTGCCTAGCTGCCTGACAGGACAAGGGAGAAAAAAAAACAAACCCTCAAACACACAGGTGAGGAAATACAGAAAATCCTGGGAAAGTCTGAACACAAAGAAGCATCGAGACAATAATTAAACACATCAAGCCAAACCATGACACTAGTACAACAAAAGTTCACACCTATTGGTAAACAACTTTTGAGCTCTAACCTAAAATACTATTTTTCCTTTTTCCTGAACATATCGCCACCCCCCCCCAACCCCTTTGTCCTCTCCTTATGTATGATGATGTAATCAAAGGATTGACAGTGTTCGTATATGAGCCTTTGGGGTACCTGTGTGTGTGTGTGTGTGTGTGTGTGTGTGTGTGTGATATATAATATGCATATTTGGGGCTCTTGTAGTGTGGAAAGTAGTGGGTTTCCCATAGCGATGAGGGCTTGTGGTTCTCCTGGTAACCTAATTGGCATGTGTTTCCTGGCGAGTCTCATTGTGGCCTCTCCTAATCACTGTCCCCAGCCTTAACAAGAGCGACCTACAGTACTGCTGCTGCGCTGAAGGAGCATGTCTTTTGTAGTTTTATTTCTTTCTCTCGTCTCTTCTCATCCCCCTTGTCCTAACAGAGGGACTCGTTGAGACAGCCTGATTACCACAGTCAGATCCAGAGATGTGCGTGCATGTGCACGCAAGTAGATGTATATATGAATGAGCTTACCCCCCCCCATCCACTAAAACCAGTTGGTTTATTGATGCAGACTCCTGCCCAACTGAGCATGTAAACCGTAATTGGGAAATGCTTTAAATAATTTCTAATTAGTACAAGTGTGGTAATAATTGGCTGGGTAATCTGAGGATTAATTAGCAGTGTTGTGGATGCGTGTTAGTGAGTGACTGTGAATGAGTACATGCATGTGTGCTCGGCGAGTGCGTGTGCGGGTCATTGTGCATGTGCATGCGTGTCCGTGCGCTCACGAACGCACTCAGACAGGCCTGGACGGGCGGCTGAATAGACCCCAGGTTCTGCAGCTTGCTAATGGAATCCCGTCCTCTCAAGGAGGTCTGTGGAGGAGGGAGGCCAAGACAGAAGCACCTTTGTTGGCCAAGTTGTACTGTGGGTGGCCCCCCCTGTCTGCAGACCCTCATTTGTATCACGGTGGGCATCCACCCCCTTCTCTTATAACCCCTACCTTATTTAACAGCTAACCTCGCCTCTATCTCCCCTTCACCTCGCCCAGACATCCCAGCTCTGGCCTCCACCCCCTTCCACCCCAACCGCCCCCCACTGTGCACGCTGCTCTCATCTTCTTTCTTTGGCTAAATGACACGTTTTATTTTCTTTGACCCAATATGCTCCCAAGCCCGGCTGTTGCTCCCCCCTCCCTATTTTTTTTAACCTAGATGTATTCTTCGGCCACTTTCTCCTCTCCAGTCACGTTCACCCTCTTCTGCCCTCCTCCACATCTTCCACCCTCTTCCCATCTTCCTGTGTAGAAGAGGGCCAGCAGGCGCTGGGCTCTTGAGCTGTGTACTTCCACCTGGTCTACCCTCTAATTACTGCATCTTTTCTTTTGAAAGGAAAAAAGAAAAGGACATGAAGGGGAAAAAAGAAGGAAATGAAGAACAAGGAGACTGCAGCCACTTGTTGCTCCAAGCACTGGTTTTATAACACTTACATACTCTTTTGTGGCTTTCATTGGTTCAGGAATTTTTATTTCTACAAAAGCTTTACTTTGAAGAACAGTTCAAGCTCTTTATCACAAAATATCTGGCTACCATCCTTGTTTCCACCCATACTGTAGTAATTCAACTCTCAGACATTTTGCCATCCACCTTTTTTTTCTTCTCAAATCCTCACTGTTGTAAATCATTCTGTCTTCCTCTCCGTCACCTTCTGCCACCCATATTTCACTCTTTCTTTCTGTCTCTCTGTGACAGATGGCTCTTAAGGCCAAACAAATGAGAATGCAGTAAGAAAGTAAACAAACAAGCCAGGATCAATATGCCGGGAGACTAATTGAACAGTGTCACAAGCAATTTTGCTTGAACCTGCTTGTATTCATTTGTCTCTTGGCGCTGCTCTCGACAATCCTGAAGCATACAGCTGGCAGGCAAGGCCAGTTTGATCAAAAATGTGTAGCAATAAATAAGACCGCTTTGCAAGAATGAGAATCATCCACAGTTAATCATCAATAAATAACACCCAATATTCACAAAAGAAGTGGTTATTGTTTTTCTTTGATTTCTGTTGATATTGTGATCTTTTTTCCTTGTCATCTGTACAAATTTCAACACCATGTTAATAATCTTTGTTTTTAAGTGCTGAAATGTGCACCCCTGTTTCTTTTGAGAAAGATTTTCTATATTCACCTACTTTTTCTGAGATTTATGGTGCTCAAATGACCGATGACACACAGATTTAGCTAATGGTGCTCAAAGGTGCTTATCACGTTCTTCCTAATCTGGCTAGTTAGATGCGTTTGCAGAGGGTTTAGATTTATTACCCAAGGTCCCTCTGTTGCTAATGGCAGCTAATGCATGTATACGGTGGAAGATGCAGATTTTAAATCAGCCCTGTTGTCCTCAGTGATGTGCAGTCAGTCCGTGGGGCTGGTCCCGATGCCTGGCCCATTCTCTGACATTTACTGGGCTGGTACAAGGACGTACCCTTTCCCTTCCCCTCGTCTTCCACCCATTCCTCCCAGTTAATCAGACTGGTGTGAAAAGGAGGCTGATAAGCCCATTGTCTGGCTGACAATGTCTTGGTGATAGGCCCTTAGTGGCCAACTGGATGCTGCTCTGTCCCTTCTCCTCCTGTGTCAACCCATCCCATATTTCCTTGCCCCGAACCTTTCTGTTCACGCCCCTCCCCTCTCCTCACCCCTTTATCAGCCCTTCTTCACCCTTTTCTCCAAACTCTTTACCACCCTTGGCTTTGCCATGTCTGTACCCCCCCCCCCCCCCCCGTGCAGCCCCAAGCTTCCTCCCCTGACCCCTTCTGTGTCTTCCCTCTCCACTGACCCTGCTCTTCTCTCTTTTCCATAGAGCGGTGCAGAGCCACCAGAGGGAACTCATTAGTGCTCTGCTCCCAGGTTAATTGGCTCGCTCAAAGAAAAGGACTGAGAAAGAAGAAATGAATGAGAAGAACACCCACTCTGTCCAGGGAGAAAAGGAAATCGACCTGCGTGTTTCTCACACTGGCAGCTCTTCTAAACAGTGATGCAGTTGCTGTCAGGCCAGATGTGATCCCCTCCCAATGATTAGTACTGTTGCCCTACCCATGGTGCATGAGGAGGGGGGCAAGGCCCTAGCTGCTATTGTTGACTTTATCTATCATGGAGCTATGTAACAAATCTATGCGGTGCCCCATGTGACAGGTTCATATTTCTCTAAGAAAAGGAAAATGATAATATCAAGCTGAATTGAAAGTGTTATCTGCTGCCTATCTGGATGAATCTATGCAGAGATGGAAGCTGTTTCCACACGTCCATGAAGGACTGAACAGAGCGTGCTTCAGCGCCCTGGAGGGCATGGCACAGCCCTCCATGTTCTAAGAAACAGAGGGGAAATGACTCTTGAGGGACTGTGTGCTAGGAGTGGTACTTGTGACAATACCGGGAGTATGTGAGTGCAGTTTGGAGTGCTGTCCACTATTTAATTAACCACAGTACTTCCTGACACTAGGGGCCAAACAGCACATGTCAGACAGAAAATGACCAGTCACACACTATCAGAACATTATTAAATAAATCAGGATTTCATTCCTTCTAGAGCTGGGCAAACTATGACTTTCACCGTACACCGATCAGGCATAATGACCGCCTGCCTAATATTGTGTTGGTTCCGCTTTTGCTGACAAACCAGCCCTGACCCATCGAGGCATGGACTCCACAGACCCCGGAAGGTGTGCTGTGGTATCTGGCACCAAGATGTTAGCAAGGCTGTACTGTACATCCTTTCATGGAAATGGTATTCCCCTGATTGTTGTGGCCTCTTTCAGCAGTATAATGTGCCTTGCCACAAAGCAAAAATGGTTCAGGAATGGTTTGAGGGGCACAACAATGAGTTTGAGGTGTTGACTTGACACTCCAAATTCCCCAGATCTCAATCCAATCGAGCATCTGTGGGATGTGCTTGACAAACAAATCCATGGAGGCCCCACCTCGCAACTTACAGGACTTAAAGGATCTGCTGCAAACATCTTGGTGCCAGATAGTACAGCACACCTTCAGGGGTCTAGTGGAGTCCATGCTTCGATGGGTCAGGGCTACGTAATATTAGGCAGGTGGTCATATTGTTATGCCTGATCAGGATATGAAAGAGAGCATTTTAGATCACTAAGACACATGTTACCCAGAATAAAAATGGTATGGCCTGTGGATTCTTGTCTATTGTATAAAGGCCTGTTGGCTAACACTGTAGTTATCAATAGTTTCACAGCAAAATCTAACACTTTGAAAAGCCACCCTTTGGACCCGATTGGACCCCTTAACAGACCAGTTCTGGTTCTTGTATGTAACCACTGGACTGGAGATTTTTGGGGAAAATTCATGTCATGTTCAGAGGTGAGTCTAGTGTCTCTTGGGATCCTAGGCAAATTCACAGGGGCTGCTCCAACCAGTGTTCATCAGCCTTATATAATAAATAATCTGATGCTAACAAAAAATGTCAAATGTAAACTTTTTTATTTCAAAAGTGCACATTAGAATCTTTTCAGCATAAGAATATAAACATTAAATGCAAAAATAGAATTCTGAAGAGCAATAAAAAGCAGAACAGGAGGCAGGACACACTAAGCTGCTCTGAACTACATTAACGACTGTATTATTTGCACTAATTACCACTTTCTTGCTATTTTTTCTCATATTCCTCTTTTTTCTTCTTTCTTTTGTCACTGTCAGATGGATAACTTTGCTTCATTTCGACTGAGATGCTCTCACTTGTTTGCTTATATAAGATGCACACTGATATTTAAGAGAGTGGGAGGTGGGGATGGGGAACCTTAAGGGAGTTCTGCTCCGGCCTACCGCTGTCATTGCAAATGCTCCACATTGTCACTGTTGTGCCCCCTTCTGGCCTGGGGACCTAAGCATTTTCCTGTCTTGCCTGCTAGCACACAGCACCTCTGGTCAAGTTTCATCATGTTTTGTGGCAGTTTCCTCATTGGTGATAAACAACAGGTTTGTCTGCACCTCAAGTTCACATCTAAGCTTCTGCTTTAAACCCCAACATGCAAAAGTTTCCCAATTCAGGAGAAAGCTACACCTTAATAACACAAAATCAGGAGAGTCCCACTCCATCGTCTAGGAGCTCCTACCAAGGCCACGCCTGTATCTACCTTGGACTAACGCATGACATAGTTACAAAAGTAACTAACTGGAACTAGTTGTAGAGTAATTATTGTTACTCTGGTTTTATCCAAATGTTTTTTAGTTCTCATGTTTCAAAGTCTTCATTTTCTTTGTGAGTAGAAACTATATGCAATGTCCTCTAAATGTTTCTGCCCCATCATTCAAATTTTTTCCTGGAGTTGTTCGTCAGCTGTTTTCTGCTCTGCAAGAGGAGTCATTGACCTACTGGTCTTTTTACTTCCTCTGTGCATCCCTTCCTCGAGCTAACTGATTTTCAATTGAAGTAGGACATTTTTTGATTGCTCCACAGCTAAATTTCTCTCCATTTTGTTGGCTTTTTGGCACTGAACATAAAGCTTACTTTTCAGAGATTCCACCCGGCTCAGAGTTTGATTCAGCTCTGTTATATATAGAGTGATGTGGTCACGTCTTCATGTCAGGTCAGGCATTGGTTTGCTTGCTACCGGATAACCATGAAAACCGGTACTACCTGTCTCATGGGTCGGGCCGTCGGCGACTCAACCGGCAACCCCGCCCTTCCGAGGGCATGGAGGGTGAAACTGGGCAACCTGGCAGAACTAAAAACAATATCTGTCACAGGTCTGTGGTGGATCCCCCCCAGTTACACGGGGTGAGACTGGACATCCTGGCAGATAAGCACATCTGTCGCAAGGTCTGTGGTGGACTGTTGCCAGTCGGTGAATCGTGATATGCACTATACAAAGAGCAGAGATAAACAAACCTATCATCTGGTCAGTCACTGCAACGGATACTGGAGCCAGTTTGTCTTGGCCTGTCCTTGCCACTGATAATACCTCTATCTGCCAAGAATGTGCCGCTAGTCCAGCAAAAGCTAGCGGTACTCAAATACTTTGCAAGCAGTTTCATGAAATGGTCAGTCAGAAAGCAACTCATACCGGCTCAGATGTCGCCTGGGTTAACAAGGTCAGGAGTTCCTGGCAGCGGAGGGCGAAGGACAGAGATACGTGGAGCAATCTGATCAGACCTAAATGAAACAGTCATTGTCGCCCCCGACAGACTGCTATGACGATGATGATATAGCACTGCTTGATGCTGAAGATTTAGACTGCTCTTTCTCTACCAGTGTCATACTGTCTGTCTGCCAGCCGCTCTCACTCTGTGTCCCTGAGGCGGCTCTAGGTATATGCTGAGTTGATGTAATGACTGCACAGCCTGTGCATGCAGGTGTGTGGGTAAACAGGTAGGTAGGTATGGTTCAAATGAAAGAATGTGCTGATAGCTGTACAGTATTGTGACAGCCCCACAGGAGGGATTTTGTTTCTTTTTTAAAACCATTTGATAGCTCTCAGGATGTAAAGAGAATGTCAGCCCATTTGACATAAAAATCTAAAAGATTTTAAACAAATTACCTACTGGGGTTTTAATCTGTCTCTGCTGGTCATTTTCAGCAATAATGAGCATGGCAGTAAACTGTGGATTACTCAGTGGCTTAAAAATAATTTTGTCACCAAACTTTTTCCTCTCTTAAATTTTTGACTCCAGGCTAAATGTTTTCTTGATGAGTCTCCTGGACAGAACCCACTGTTCTTATTTTCTAGAACTGTCCTGGCAATGTACTGTATCCTGATATTTAAAGGCAACAGATAACTTTTCCCTGTCGCTCACCTGCAGTGTCTGAAGTGATACTTCAGAACATTCTTTTCCATTTTTCCTCTTCACATAACAGCAACTAACACCTAACATCGGGACTGTAGCAATACGAGGAAGTCATGACTAAAGATTTCATCTTTGCCTCTGCTATCAAAGGGGGTCTTTTTTCTGTTCAGTGACACATTCTCTGCAGTAGTTTCTGCTTCTTCCATTTCAGTGACCGGACTATGTGGGCAGTTTACAACCAGCATCGTCTTAATTGCTGGGTCCATGTAAATAAAGACATACTTGCACTTTCCTCATGAGAAAGTTTATCTGTGCTGCTTTTTAACACAGTCAAAGTTTGGTGAAGTCCCTTGGGAGTATTTTTTTTCTGCTTTGGATCTTCATGAGAGGAGCTCTTTCTGTTCTTGAGTGGTAGATGTCTGGATTTACACCGAATCATTTACAGGGATAAAAACCTGAAGAGCTGGATAAAACAACAAATCACACTGAAGGATCCAACTCTTGTCAGTTTCTCACTAACTGCATTTGACAATTGATTCTGCATCAAGTACTCCACTGTGAAACATTCTCATCGGCTAAAACATATAATGGAACCTGAAGTAACACTGAAGCACACAAGAAACTTTTTATGTCTGTCATTGTTTTTACAGTTGTATGACACCAGGCCACATTGACGTACTCTGAAATTTTGCTTTTGGAAAATTTTTAGGCACATATGTTTGCAGATGCTACCCGACCTTCAAACCTTCTGTTTATGACAGGAAGATAACCAGCGTAAAGGAGTCTATCTTATTTTATAGAGTATGAAATGAATAGAAAAGCAGCATCAAAGCAAAGTATAAGATAAATGAGAATTTTTTCAAGAGTATAATAATGAAAATATTGAGCTAAAAAAGTATATAAGTTCAAATTGTGATTGTTCCGGGTGAGGAATCAGTTTTGTAGCAAGAGAGGGTGAACATACGGCAGTTTATGATTAAAGAAGACCTCAGAGTGATTGTGGGCAGCGTGTTTTCTTTTATTAGGAAAAAGTTAAATTTCTCACTAGAAGAGGAGACCCTAAACTGGCTATGACTGATTTCTTTGTTTATAGCTGATGATTTGCTTCCTTTATTGTGCTTCACATTCAAATTTGGTTTCTGTCGGCATGCGCGTTACTGTTCTTGTCGTTTCTTCTGCAGCACTTCACCAAGCTCCTTGCCCTCCTTTGGAGGACCCTTTTTACCTGTGGACTCGCAACCAACCTGACAATTACCGGACAATCTGGCTCTATATTACCCGTGATGTAAATAACACGGGTTGGGAATCATAGGGTAGAGGGAATGGGAGACACTGGAGTCCTGTATGTAAATGGTAAACAATGCTCTTTCTCTTCGCATCTCCCCCTTTCTCCTCCGTTTCTCACCAGCGAGATGATAACAGGATCAGTGGCAGACTGGGCTTCAGCCAGCGCGGGGATCATATTCACAGGAGCGGGGTTGAGGCTCTCTCCAGACTGCACCTAAACAGCGTGGCTCGGGATTAGGATAGCAGCGGCATTAGTCACAGGCTCATCTCTTTGCCGTCTTCACTTCACTCTTCTTGGCTCCGCTTTGGATTGTTGGACATCGGTGCTTGTAAACCCGCCCCACCACCACCACCAACACACATGCACACCATGCACGCACTAACACCACCCCCCCCCCTCCTCCCCCGGCCACTTTTTTTTTTTTTTTCAGCTGAGAGAGAAAGCAAAAAAGCAAGACGGGGTGGGGGAGGGGGGTGTACTGCATAGATTCGCCGCCATTGTGTGTCAATCATACTGCGGTGTGTGTGGATGTGTGTGAGCGAGAGAGAGAGAGAGAGGGAGAGAGAGAGAGGGAGAAAGCGCTTGCCTTCAGTGATTAGCTCTGTCAATGCTGGGCTCTTGCTGCTTACAGAATAATACAGTAAGGCCTTGAGGAGCAGGAGGGAGAGAGGAGGAAGGCGGTATTACGCCTGTAGGCCCGCCGGCTCAGCGGTCAATGGTTTGCGTTATTATGTGTATACCTGTGGATGTGTGTTTATGTGTGGGAGGCTGTGTTTACGCGTCTGTGTTCTGGACTATCTGTCTGTGTGGGAGAGTGTATTTCTGGATTTTTTTTTTGGGGGGGGGGGGCAGATGAATGTCTGAGACTCAAAAAGGAAAAAAAAAAAATCTGAACACAATTAATGCAGCTGGACCGCTGCACAGGTTGAGTGTTTCTCCATCCGCCGCTCGGTTAACCACTCCCTCGTCTGTCCCGTTTTCTTGTCTCTCCGTCAGACAATCACGCGCGCACACACACACACTCATCTTTTCGCTCATGTCATAAGTGGGTGTGCGCGCTATCGCCTTGAGCTGCAGATGAACATGAAATAAACACAAACTAGGGTAGTGACAGTTTTAAATCGGCTTTAGATCACTATGAAAGGTAAAGGATTAGGACGCTCTTCTCAGTCCCGGGGAGATAGGACGCAGTGTTGGAGGAGAGCCCGCTCCTCTCAGCCCACAGTGGGCCCCGTGTCTATCTTCTAATCTTCTAAAGCACTCTTATGCCATTTGCATGTAGTGCAGCCTACATAACAGTCAGCATAGGGCTTTGAGATCTATATAGGCCATGATTTATTTTTTTTTTCAGAAAAATGCAGTTTTTGAACATGAGCAAAAACGCATTATTGTGTGATCTAGTCATCAATTTCATATGTTTGACTTATATATACTTTATGAAATAGATTTAATCTTTTCCAGCCCAGTCCCACCTAAAAAAAAACGTACAAATGCAGGGCTTTTCCAACATGAGAATACGTACGTACACACAGGAAAAGACGTTTTTTCACCTGCACCGGATACGTGACGTTTACACCTTGAAGAAATGCATCCACAGGCGCCATAAGGTTTGTCTGCCACTCTTTCTTTCTCTTTAACCATTAGCGGTGATGCCTACCCCTAACATCTTCCCTGACCTTAACCATTAGTGGAGTGAAGGACATAAAAACGAAACAAAAAATAACTCGGTAAACTAAAAAACAAGCCAAAGTGATAAACAACTCAGTGTGTGGTACGAACTCACGGCCTGTTGGTTGAAGTGCAGCCCAGCAGCCAATGAGTGCTGAAGCGCTTCTAAGACAGGTGTCGCTAATGGGCAGTGACAACGGCGCGCGCTTGAATTCGCACATGCGCAGTGAGTGACGGTGTTACGCCTTACACCAAATCGCAGGTATGTTGTTTTTTTTTTGTTTTTTTTTACATGTACAAATGCACGTTTGTTTGTTTTTTGAGGGATGAAAATGTGCGTTTTTAGTGAGATTGGCTGATCTTTTCAGTGCAACCTGTGCTACGTAAAGATTTATGCTGTGTGAATGCCAGATCAATACAGATTCTTAAATGTGTCTTTTACATTTATTAATTTACATTTTTTTCTTCTTTTTCTTTCGGCTGCTCCCTTTAGGGGTCGCCACAGCGGATCATCTGCTTCCATCTCACCCTCTTCATCTTCCCCCGTAACACCAACCCTCTCCATGTCCATGTTTTATTTATTAATTTACAAATAATGACCTAAAAATAAAAATCACAATTTATTTAACGATAATAATATAGTACATATTTTCTTGCAAGATGGCATTTTTATGCACATTTTTACATTTAAAAAAAAAAATCAAATTAGGCCATGTGATAAGTTTTTTTTTTCTTCAGAAAAACGGGTTGTTTAATTTAATCCATGCCCCTATCTAATCGCCCTAATTGTGAATACATGAGCCACCGTGTGTAGGCCGTGCTCTTGTCTTCTGATTTCCGTGGGGTTTGTCTACTTTTTCCTCCCTCCCCAAATCAAGCATAAAACCGATTTTTTTTTTAATAATGCTCTCTCTCTCTCTCTCTCTCTCTCTCTCTCTCTCTCTGAATGCATGGACTGACTCGCAACAAAATCAAATTAAAATTTTCTATTGAGAATGTTGCTCTTGTTATTCAGATGCCGGTTTGGGCTCCTTTGTGTGGATCTAATTATTCTCCACTATCAGGACGGTCCACGGGGTAATTAGTCACTTCTTACCAAAGTCCTCCCTGCATCCTCAGATTCTTATCGCCATAACTCTGACATTTTAAAAAGAGACGTTTTGCCTCTTTTAGGGATAGCCATGAGGTTGTTTTTTTTTCTCTTTTTAAATTTATGTCAGTTTATTTTTCTGTAGCGTTTTGCAGTTTAAGCATTGTGCGCAAATACCAAGTGCTATTGGAAAATGCACCTGCCTTTCAATGGTGTCTGAACGGAGGAAAAGGGGTGGGTGGGTGGGGGGGGGATCTTGTTTTTGCACAAATGTTGCACCAGTCGGAGCAATAAGGAGGTGCAGCTATGCAGTAGCTGGGAGGAAGAATATTCTCAAATCACCAGGCGCAGATGAATAGGCGCTTATAGAGAGAAAAGGTCCGCAGCAGAGCGAGAATTCAGCGGCCAGCAATGAATGTGAGTGGGAGTGAGAGGCTGAAACGGTGGATACTCGGTAAACAGGCCCACAACACTTGACAAATACAATTAAAAAAAAAAAATCGAGGAGTCTCAGTAAATAAACAAATTCCACTGGACGTCATGGGGGGGAAATCAATAAATAGCAAGATAGAGTTTCTCAACTAAATGGACAGTATAAGAGAATTAAATTAAAATGTATTGTTTGGTATCTATAGTTATTTCCAAAGTATTTTTAATCTTTAAAAAAATCCTTTAAAAATATGTATTTTTGCCTCAGCAATTCACAAGAACCCCCCCCCCCCATTTACTGATGCTTAATTGGTCAAATCGACTCTGCCTCTGATTGTTGCACAGCTTGACGTAATGTTTTATTTTTTCTCCCCTCTGTTATTTTCAAGAACGTTTTAATCTTAAAGGCTCTGGAGTGCTTTGACTGTGATTAGATGCTCTTGTAAAAAGGGACGGAAATGTATATTCCTAAAGAAAAGTTGCTCTAATAGGTTTCGCTGAGTCAAACACACGAAAACATTAAAATCTAAAATTTTATTTTCCACCAGGACCTATCATGGTCATTTGTGCCACCTGTAGGCTGTGACCTTAAGGGGGAGTGTGTGTGTGTGTGTGTGTGTTTGTGTAGGTTTTATTAGAATACAATAAAAAAGGGTGCATCAAATGCTAAATTCAACCAAGAAAAGACATACCACATTAAATAATTAAGAAAAAATAGCCTGGAGTGAGGATGGCAGCTGAAGCGGTGATGATTGCAAAGTCATCAGTGTCGTGCAGTGAGTTTGGAGTGTGTGCACTTTTGCACGCAAACATGAGTTTATTCCTGTTTCCCTCACTATCTGGGAAGAGTTGATAATATGTGATTTTGGTAGTTTTTTAGAAAGAGGAGAGAAAAACAGAGTGGTGGTTGGATTTGGAGAAGGAGGAGGATGGTGGTGGTGGTGGGGTGTTGGGGGGGGGGGGGGTGTTTTTCTAATCAGAGTCACTGTCGTTTTGTTGTCACCTGCTCCCAGACAGACAAAGTGGCATTTCCTGACTGTTCCCATCCCCGTCTGAGTTATCTGACACCCAAAAATACGGCTACGGGGAAGCAGGGAGACGAGGCACCACAGCCTTATCCCAGTAAGGAGATGGCTTCTTATCAGATCCGGCTAGGAAGTTTATTTTATGGAGTAAATCTGGATAGAGGGGATAAAGAAATGACACATCCCTTGCGGACACAAAAGGAGAAGGAGATTAGTCCTCCAGCAGCATATATGGCTTTAGTTCAACCTGACAGGCAGCGGATTGAAAGGTCATGAAATAATAATCCCCCTATTCTTCTGCTCTAATCCTACGAGGGTGTGTTTCACTATGGGAACGTATAGGCTGAGGCTGTGTGCTGCAGGGTGGATGTTCATTTTGTGTTGTCACTGTATTTAGATAGGCATCCAACACTGATTTAAATTAATTAGACTAATTATGATTGAAGTGGGGGTTTTATGACGCATGTCAGTGCCAGCTTCTCTCTCTCTCTTTCTCTCTCCCTCTTTCTAGGTTTCAGGCTTTTATTTTTCTTGTTTATGTTTGTTTGTTTGTTTGCATGCTCAAGGTTGTTCTCCTTGCATCTGACTTTTTCCCCCCATCATGCTGGAGGTTAAAAGGACATCTCTGAGACCCTGCATCAGGTGTGATACAAACACAAGCTTCACCGCATCATGTGAGTCCAACTTTGTGTCAAAGCATGAGCATGATTTTTAAAAAAAAAAGGAGATTATTGATTAAGGGATGTGTGTATGTGTTGGGAGTGTGTTGGGTAAAGGCGTAAAGGGAGGGGTGGATGTGGCCCAGTAGGCTGATAATCAAGCATTGAGAATGAGAGAGGGAGAGAGCGAGAGAAATTCAGCTCAAACTAATGTGTTCCACACAATTACTCGATTAATAATTCTTATTCCATTACAGTGCCATAGAGACTCTCAGAAAGAAAGAACGAGGGAGACGGTGGGAGAGATTTTCAGAAGCAGGGAAGGAGAGAGAGAGAGAGAGAGAGAGAGAGAGAGAGAGAGAGAGAGAGAGAGAGAGAGAGAGAACACATCAGGCAAGAGATCTGCAGTGGCTGTATATTTCCCAATATCCTAGTTAAGGCTGCAAGGCAGGGGTCAGGAAACTTAATTATAGCGTAAGTGGATAGAAACTGCAGAATGATAAAGAGAAACATGCAGACAGATTGGAATGGCAAGGACAGGTTTAATACTATCTTCTCCTGTCTGCTCCCTTCCCACAATACGAGCCAGGCCTGCAATCACACACGGGAGGCAGCCCATACACCCCGCCTGACAATAACACTAATGCATATCAAAATTACATACTCCACGACTGCAAGGCACTTTGCATGGTCACTATTACTTTCCAATTTTGGGAGTTCAAGAAAATGTGTGTCCCATGTAATGGCAATATCAGAGGAACTTATTTCCATCCTGTGGGCAGGCGTGTCAGGGCGTCAGATAAGCGTTCACCTGTGGTTGGACAAAAGTTATTAAAACATGTCTATGCTGATGGACCAGCTCAATAAATATGCCAGCGTTTTTTGATTTTTAGACCTGCCATTAATTTCTCTTTCTCTTCTCTATTTATTATGCTTAATATCTCAAAGTCCAGATTATTTTCTCTTTTTCTGAGGAGGCCACATGTGTGTCTTGTAATTCCCTGCGCCTTGATTTGGATTTTAAATCACCGGGCCCCAATGGGCATCCCAATACATGCCGTCCGGCTGTGTGAGCTCCGCAATCTATTCGCACTGTATAAGATTTGCATATCTGCTGCTCATGAAGCAAGGCTTTAATTTCCTCCTGCTGGAGATAAACATCACCTTGTTGGAGCAGATGGGCGGAGGCAGGATGGGGTCAATGAAGAAGAAGCGGGACAATGGGCACTGGTTCAGACTCCGAATGAGCAGAAGTAATAAAATTGTGCAGTTTCCATGTGGTGTCTTTTTTTTAAAGGATAAATTAGGATTAAATGTGATATAAGGAGATGCCGCAAAATTCTGTTGGAAGACAGGTTGGGTGGTGAGGTGGGAATAATATCTAGCTTAGTGGTTACACAGAGGGGCAAATTTGTGACTGTGTGCTTCAGAATTGTGCATTCTTAGTTATTTTTCACTATTGCGATCAACTCGTTAGCAGGGGACTTCTCCTGGATAGATACATGGCTCCTAATCAGAGGTGCTATGTGTCGGCAGGTGAACGCTTGGGGTCCCTGAGGGAATCACTACAGTAGTGACAATGTGGAGAGTTTGCAATGACAGTGGTAGGCCGGTGCAAAAGTCCGTAAAGGGGCCCCACCCCCACCCCTCACTCTTACAAGTAATGGTGCACGTCTTACGTCGTTACATTATTGGAACCATAGTAGTAGTAGATTATTTACTATATAACGGTGATGGATGCTGGTTGGAGGGGTCCCCTGTGAATTTTTGCCCAGAGCCCCTAGAGACTCAAGAATCACCTCTGCGCCTAACCTCTCACTGGTCTTTAACTCCAAGTGATGTTTCTCACTTGTTTAAATCTGCAGCCATCTTCATATATTTTGTCTTGGTCTTTATCTATTTTGAATATAATGAATAGTCTCCATGGAGCTGAGCTTCTTGCTCCCACCGCTGCTGGCATATTGTACTGATCACACTAGACGAGGGGTGCCACATTCTCTGAATTAGAATGTCAACTAAGCACCTTTCTTATGACAATATTAGACACAATGGAAATGATTAATTAACCCCAAATAGAAGGAATTTAATCACCGTCTGTGCTGGAATTCCCTGTTCACATTTGGGGAGGTAAATTGGGTGTGAGCTTGGGCAAAAGTGAACTTTTCAGTCTGCCTTTAACTTACAGAAGGTGCTATGCAAGAGGGCACACATTGTTCAACATCGTTTGCGTCAGAAATGGGGAGGAAAGAAGATAGTGTTTGAATCATAAGCAATTCATGCAGTGTCTTGTTTGGATGAAGAAATCTTGTGATTAAAGTTCATTTAGAGGAAGTAGTTGTTTTCTGCATTGAGAGGAGCTGGGCAAGGCTGGGAGTTACACATGTTTAGAGGTGGAGTTAGAGGTGAAGAGGAGAACATGGTCTTATATTAGCTTCCCCTTTTTCTGTCCTTTTGATATTCATTTATTAATTTGTCATACATTTATGCAAATCAGATCAGGATCCCAAGTTATGGCACAGACAAGAGTAATTAATTAAAGGCAGAAATACACTCGTGCACAAACACATTATATAGTACGTGTGCCAAGCCTCGTGTCACAAGTTCATCAAATTTTCACAATACACGACCGGATAAGATGAGAGGAGGGGGGGGGGGGGAGGCAGGAAATCTGCATCACAGTGTTAATTTAATCAGACTTCAGTAATACCTCCTCTTTTCCTCTCTCCCCAGGCAGCTCGCGGTTTCGCCGCTAGCTTGAGGAGAAGATGAAGGGAGCTTTCAGCCTCTTAGAAGATGAGGGTTAAAGAACGGAGAGATTAAGGAAGTGAGAGAGCGACTGAAAAGAGGGCTGGGGATTATGTCATCTACAATTGATGTGCTCTCTTAATGTACCTTTAAACATGTGCCACTGGGGCCTGCTTTTATAATGTCTATTCACGGATGGGTGGGGTGGGGGGGGTATTAACCCCAAAATACTTTGCAACAGATGTGTGGTTCATGTATTGATAGTAGCTATCAGGGTTTATGTCACTTTGATATGTATACGGCGTGTGGAGAGATCGCCTTTGTCAGAGGAAGTCCATTCTGCTCGGCTTCCGATACACCGCCATGCATTGTGCTGATCTCCATATCAAAAAGAGATCCTTTATCGAGTGATCATAAGGACAAAATGTGTCTTTATTCCGCGTCTTCAGCTCAAATGAAAATGTTCCTGCAATCTGGTCCAACTTGGACTATGAGCAAAGGATTTATTAAACTGACAGATTCTCGTCTACCCCGCTGGATGACTCATCTCAAATTGCTGCTTGTCTCAACAAAATGACAGTGCAGAGGGTGTGTGTGTGTGTGTGTGTGTGTGTGTGTGTGTGTGTGTGTGTGTGTGTGTGTGTGTGTGTGTGTGTGTGACGATCTACAGATCTTATCCTGGAAAATGTTATGGGGTTAAGTGTACTTGGAGTCATGTGTTGACTGTATGCGCGCACACATACACACACACTCGTCCCCGTGTCTGCGGCGTGCTCAACCATTCGATTAAATCCACGGCTATCACTAACAGGATTAGCTGAGTGGACAGCAGAAGTCTATCATTGCTTATTGATTTCCCCTGATTCCCATCAGCCCATCAGGGCAGGACATTCTCTGAGTGGCCCCAAAGGGAATCACTCCTGGCGTGCCCGGGTTAACATACCGTAGCTCACGTATCTGAGGAGGCTCAAAGCAGCCACCAATCGTTCTGTGTAAGGAAGAGTCAAATAAGTCAAAGCTATCGGGGGCAACAGATGCTTCTGTCTCTGCCTACTGTGTGAAAAATTATAGTTTGACTCCATTTCAAGTCAGATACTCGGGATCAATATAATCAATGGTGTACTGTAATGTAGGAAGTGCTCAAGGTCTTCTTTTTCTGCTGTAGTCAAGATTTTGTTTTTTTTTAATGTGCCATTGGAGGTTATGTGATTGGTTTAGTTTGTCTCTGTTAGCAAGATTACACAAAAACTAAACAACAGGTTTGCATTAATATTTTAATAGAGATGCAGCTTGCCCCATCTTAGATCTGATTCAATTTGGAGTCAGTCTGGATCACAGTACAGATGCAGGGCTTTAGAGCAACACTGGAGAAGATTGGACCCCACTACAATAGTGAAACTGTAATTGTCTGTTACCCCCATCTGAAATACCTGTCACCATGTGAGCTATGTGGATTTCTTTACAAGCTGATGGATAAGAAACAAACAAAATATGCCTTTCTAGTACAATAGCAACAAGGTCATTTGTCTCGTATCTTTTTCTCTCGGAAAGTGTAAGCCTAACCAAGATGCACTCTTGTTTGGACTATTGCTCAGTCACTCTCTTGCTTTCTTTCCTTGGTTTCCTTCGACAAGATCCTCTTTGATCTCATTGCTGGCTCTGCCATGACGTCCACAGTTAGTAGAACTGTTATAGTCCTGATCCAGGCACACTCAGACCATGTTAGAAGTAATGTTCACCCTGTCAAAGATCAATGTACCATGAAAGGGATTTTGGAAATATCTTAAGGTGAAAATCTTACATAGCTTTAAAAGCCCTCTCAGAATGAACAGGTAAATACAGCGGGTTAAAATGTTGACTTTGATCATTTCTATCCAACATTATTAATCCAATTTAAAGATATGTGCATATGAAATCCTGGATGGAAATGCATAGTAACTGATAAAATTGTGATTATAACATACAGTATGTTCTCGCAAGGGGTGGATGAACTCCTGAATCACTTAAGCCTGAAGCGAATAAATCAAATGGACACAACTGGTGCGCATAAACGATGAGGGGTAATGCTCAGGTTTATTTCTGAACATTGGCTATTTCCCTAAAAAGTGCTTCATTCAGTGTGATAGGCTGTACTAAAGACAAGATCCGATTTCTTTAATTGAACTTGAAGCCCATGCTGAAAAGTTAGAATTTTCTTACTTAAACTAGCATGGCCATATTTAACCAGGACTGATCCTGAATGAGAGTTTTCTATAATCACTCCCAAGAGCTTCAACATCCCTGAGTTTTCTGTTTGACTACCTATCCTTCAATATCATTTACAAGAGGTTTATGCAACATTATTTTTGCATATTAGCCATATTAATACAGAGATAAAATAGGAGTGGGCTAGCATGATTAGCGTCACCATCTTCTGAACATGTTTCACAGATGTCATGTCAGTGGCTGTTGTTTCTGGTCATTCCATCAGTAAGTTCAGTTGGCAGTACAACTTGCAACCCCCACTGCAAAACTATGTACTTTAAAAAAAAAGCAGAATAAAATTAATGGATAGAATTAGTTAGTTAATTCCCTTCCACGGCATGTGGGACACCATGTGGTGTGTGGGGCGGCGCCTATCTCCGTTTCTCTAACCCTAGGCCACACAACTACTGTAAGTAGTGAACGCTGCAGTGGGGGGGTTCAGTCCTCTGGTAACTCTGTGCGTAACTTTCCTTTCCCCGTTCTATTATGCAGAGCACCAAGCTAGAAGGCAGAAAGTACCATTTTTATATGGTCTTTGGTATGACTCGGCCGGGATTTGAACCCTGGCCTCCCGGGTGTGGGGCGGATGCTCTACCAACTAGGCCACTACTCCGGTATAGAATTAGTGTTGCATACTAAAATTTAACTAGCGGGCACTCAAGAGTGCAAACCTCCACCAAGGCTCCCTCCCTCCCTCTGTCCATACCTCTGACCATCCCTCCATCCATACCTTTGTTCGTAACTCCGTCCGTACCTCCAAATTTAGCCAGTAGTTTTTGTGTAATCCTGCTGACCGACAGAGGGACGGATGATAACATTACATGGCAAGATAGGGCCTTGGCGGAGGTATGCACTCCTGATTCACCTCCACAATGTAATGGGTCCATCTGTAGCCCAAAGGCAACCTCTGGTTTTTGCGTAATCCTGCTAAAAACATACAAACAGATGACAAACAAACAAAATGCTCCAAGCACATTACCTTCTTGGCAGAGATAATAAGGTAATGCAGTGATGATTTACTCGGGATGTAATAACTGCTCTGAAGCTCTAGGCTTAATTTTTCCATTTTAGGTTTTTAATTTGTGACCTTTAGGAGCTGATAGCTGCCCAGCTCAGTGTACTTTTACTACAGAGCTGATGCAATACTTGCACAGTGTCATTTGGTGGTGGCTATTCAAAATAAGCCAGATCTTTTCTGTTAATTTATCATCTTGTTACTGCTCCATTTTAGCCCAGAGGAGGCAGCATACGTGATTTGAAATGTGACATTTTGCCTGTTCAAACCATGAGGCAGATTTTCATGTTTCCTCCATCCATATTTGACAAAACCCCAGGGAAGAGCCATTTCTGGGTCTTTTTCTTTTTATGATAGCATTAACTTGAGTTTGATTAACAAGTGTTTCTGTTAGTATTTTATTTTTTATTTTAAGAAATACCAATACATTAATTAATCAAAGAAACATTTATAGTTATTATCATAACAAATTTGTTGCTACTATCCCAACATTTTATGATCGTCTTTTTTAATCATGTGTTACCTTTCAAAATGAGCTTATTTTTCTTATCTTAGTTTCATTACTGAATAGGCTGTTTTTATGTCATTTAACCTTTTTATTTAAATGTAAGATTTAAATGTCATGTTTTCTCATTTTAATTTACATTTTATATGGTGTAGATATTTCTCCTTAAACTGTAAATTTATTTTCTTCTGTTACATGACTGCCCCCCCCCCACACCCACACCCAAGAGTAGGACATGGGAAAACAGAGGTAGAGAGATACTAAGAGAAGATAATAATCTAGGGGAAGCTGACAGCAGTTCACCCTCAATGGTGCGGATGTCAAAGGCTAAAAGAGGGCAACAGAAATTAATAATAGCGTTTGTAAAGAGGGGAATAAGACATGTACATGGAGGCTTAAAACTGTACTTGATGCAGCTGTGACAGGACCGAAAGAATCAGTCCAATTAAAAGTGGTAATTGCTTTGCTAATTTCTCCTATTAATTTCTCTGGTATAGAAAGAGTGAGAGCATAATAGGCGAAATGTTTTAACCCTTCACTGCCTTAATTCCATCCTTCACCTCCTCTTTACTGATGTCAGCATGCTTTGCATAATAGCTAATGTAAGCTCTCTTAGTTAATCATTTACCTCAAATTTCTCTTCAAAAATTATATATTTTCTCTGCTTCCCTCTAATAACCGACACACACAATGTTTGCTGCTATTATTAACATTATAAGTTGATTTTAAATTTATTAATAAATGAGTTGTTTACAGCGACTGTTACACATTTGTGTTGAAATACATGGGATGTGATACAGCAACTCAAAGCCAAACAGATATTAATGTTAAATGTCAAATTTTGAATTATAAATGCACAGAGTTTAAGTCTTTGAAACCTACCTTTATAATCTTATATGTGCTTTAAAGGCAGTTATACAGAGAATTAGTTCTGACTGAGCAATTTGATTGGGCAGTAGGTATTCCAGGAGGACTGGAATTTCCAACAAAAGATGAGTATTACTCTGCTTCACAAGTGTTTTAATAGTTTTTAATTGTAGTTCTTTTTACAATGTGAGCATTATAATATACTGTAAATGTAATGCTGTGTATTATACCTTTTTTCCCCCAATGGGGAGCTGTTTGACAAGAGACAGTGTTAAGAAACAGAATGTAGCTGCTTGCTTTCTTCTTGGTTCATGTAAAAAACTAACTGCTGTTGCATTTTGGTACTTTTCAAATAATATTATCCTAAAGTTTTTACTAGGGGTGGACAATATGTCCTAAAAATGATATCATGATATTTCTGTGATTTTTTTCATGATAATGATATTCTGCATGATATCAGGAAATACAGGTGTTTTTTTTTCTTTTTAATTTATAAAGGACAGTTTCAGAAGCCAGCAGTTATTTACCTTAAATGTATTCAGTAAAAACAAAACAAAAAAAAAAAATCTGTTATTTCTTCAGATTATAAGCAGCAGCTCAGATTGAGTTTCAGAATTTTTTTTTAAAAATTCTATATCAAATATTAGATGAAAATGATATAAACCACAACATATTGAGTGCACACAGATGTCAGGGTTTTATGCTGAATCAGTTTACCTGCATTAGAAGTCTCTGTTGCACGGACATGTCCTGGGGCTTTTTGGCTCGTTGCACTGAACCAGTGTTTTTTTTCTTTTCTCTCGTTTGTATGGTTGAATAAAATCAAGCTGAAGCAGCCGAAACAGAATGAAAACAGAACTCCAGGCACTTTGAATGTCAACACTGTTGGACGTTAACATGTGTGTACCGCTCCAGAGCGGTGTTGTTGATGTGCGGAAAATAATGCGGGTAGATCATACACATTGCTGCACCATTTTTTTTTTAAAACATGGCAGCAGTCTGAAACAGCCTTAAAATTTAAAAATGCCACACAACTAGACGCTGACGCTCCAACCATGGAGCAGCAGCTTCCCGTGCCTTGTTTGTTTTGCCATTTCTATGGTAACACATCAGCAGCGTAATGGTGTGACACCACCATACAGCAGCCCCCAAATATCACAATATTAATTTTTACACTGGTATCAAAATTTATACTGATATTACCATGAACAATACGATATGGCACACCCCTATTTTACTAAAGGGGTCATTGACTGAAACATTGTGTGTTTGTAGGTTTTAACTGTCTCAAATGTGTTAACTGGTCTCATAGTTAGCCAAAAAAAATTCCAAACAGTCAACAATCTGAAAAAAAGCACACTGCCTTTATCTCATTTTTCTCTCAGAGAAACTCCCCAAAATGTTTTTTGACTCTTCCAGGTAAGTTTCCTACGTCAAGTCTTGAAAAAGCCCACCCACTGCTCTATTATTGGGCCACCTAGCTGTCCATCATGTAGATCAAAGTGGTGGCTAAAAGTAGCCTATTAGCCCCTGAGTTATTAGCCTACGAGCTAACACTGGTACCAGGACGTTGGCTGTAAGCGTGGCTTGTATTGTTATATTCTTCAAAATCTTTGTCACCCTAATTTGCTGTGGAATCACGGAAAAATTATTGGGAGATAGACTGGACTGACACGAGATACACCATCGACTGTGGATCAGTGAACCAGAACGCTGCTCAACTGAGCTGGGAGGCTAGAAGCTAGTCAGCTATAATGGCTAACTGATGTAAGAGGGAGAGCGGAGTTGAAACGGCGAAGAATGGTTGTTAAAGTGACAGGCCTTAAATCAGCGTGTTTCAAGAATGCCAGGAAAAATAAAAAAACATATTTGCTTCAATAATTAAAAAGATTCAATTCAATTCAGTTCAATTCAACTTTATTTACATAGTGCCATTTCACAACAACAGTCATCTCATAGCACTTTCAACTGTAGGGGAAACCCCCACAATTGCAGCAAGACCCCAGCAATCAGGCGATCCCCTGTGAGCAAGCACTTGGCGATGGTGGAGAGGAAAAACTCCCTTTTAACAGGAAGAAACCTCCAGCAGAACCAGGCTCAGGGAGGGGCAGTCATCTGCTGCGAGTGGCTGGGGGGTGAGGGGATAGAGAAGATGAAAAGAACAGACATGTAGAGAGCAAACAGCACGATGGGGACTCAATCTATGGGAGAGAACAAACAGATGTTAATGACCAGAAAAAAAAAAAAATATATATATATTTCATTGAGAGTAAAAAATACAGAAAATGTGAACAAAATATGTCACAAACGTTTTATTAAGACATGTGCGCTATTAAATTGTGGAAAAAGTGTAGTCAATGATCCCTTTACTAAAGTATCACAGTGTATACAGTTTCTATTAAAGCCTCATAGTTTAATGCATGCTTCTGACTCTATACTATATCTGAAGATTCCAAGAAGTGAGTGAACAGAATATAAACAAAAGCAAAGATGTGGATCCCCCTGCTGCCTTGCCAAAGCTAAAAGGGTGGCTCTGCACAGACAGGCCTCCACTCTCCATTGTCTTTTTTGCAAACATCGGGTCCCTTGCCAACAAGACTGATGAGCTGACATTGGATTTCTCACCTTGATCAGTCATCCAGAATAGCTGCATCACGGTAATAATGAATTCACGGTTTCATCCAGGAATCCTGAGCACTCAACAGTTAGTAATGCCTGCTAGCTATTGAGCTAGCTAGACCCTCAAAAGTGAGAGGAGCGGGGATTATGTATGGTACTATAATATAGTAACATATAGTATCACTGGCTGTTGTATAATAGCAAATATCGTTGTGTGTGTATAAAATGAGGATGTGGTCCTATTCTGTCTATAATGCTCATTGTTTGTGTTTTTTGTTGTAACACTTAAGTGCAAAATTGCAGTGTATAAGTCATGGGATTGTTTGTCTTGGTGCCACAAAATAACTGATAAAATAGAGTAACAAATCGTCTTTTGCTGGCTGTACCTCTCAGCTGTGAAGCTGTTGTATAAAAGCAATAGCACATGAGAGGTTGTGCCATTGTAAGTGAATATCTGCACAACTGTGATATCACTTACGATACTGAACAACCATGCTGATATTCGCCTCTTGTGTGATATTGCTTCAAAGACATTATCATGCATTTGAACCTTAAAAGAATATCTCACAATACACACCAAGTATGCCAGCATTTATACAGACAAAATGGAAAAGTATATCTGTGCTGAGTTGACTAGAATCTGTCTGTTTGCTGAAATGGAAGTACTAGGAGATGCTGTTTCACTCTGTTGTCAACACTACTCAGTCTTTAATCTCACTGCTGCAGTTGTTTGAGATACATACGTCTTCCGTGCGTTTTAGAGGAAACTAATTCACATACATTGTGACATGCACAGACACTTTGGGCGGCAGGTGCTCAACCAAAAAAGGGCACTCCTAAATACTGAAAAAAGCTACATACAGTAGTGCAAATTTTACTGTACTTGCATGGTATATCTATTTTATTTTATTTTAATACCTACTGTATACATTCATGGACATGTTTAATACTCAATGGATTTCTGCAAAATTATCACCTCACACATAGTCCATGGTCTTCATCATTAATTATGTAAAGGTCAATGAAAAAATGGGCAAATTCCACTGAAAAATAAATATCTGTTCAAAATAAATAAATCTTTGCAAAATCTGAAAAAGGCTTTTCTGGCAGTAAATAAAATAATAAACCTCCTTTCAAATAAATACATCGTTTCAAAAAAATTAAAAAGGCCATTCCACCATCAGCAAAATGAGCTAAAATCCTCCCCTCTGTTAACCTGCCCCTTTCTATCCTCATAAAGACTGCAAGCATAGTTTATACAGGACAACTTATTATATCAGTGAGATTACAGTAGTAAATGTACAAGAAAAATTATGAAAATTTGAGCAAAAATGGAAAATTTTATGGAAAACATTTGCAAATTTATGAGTGTATTGTAAATTTGTCTGGGGAAAAGGTAACAAGTTTGTCACAAAATATGGACATTTTACACGTAGGAAAAAGTAATAAATTTGTTACAAAAGTAATAAATTTGTTGCAAATTTATATATAATTAAATTGCAAATTTATATAAAAAAGCTATAATGGTCTGAGAAAAATGTTCAAGTTTACAAGAAAAAACTAACTAATTGGTGAGAAAATTGGACATTTATGAGAGAAAAAAGTAAAAAAAAAAAAGAAAGAATAGAAAAATATTCTAGAAAGCTGACAAAGTTTTTCTTGTAAATTTGTGATTTTTTTCTTGGAAATGTGTGTGTGGGGGTGGGGATGGGGCGGGGCCACCTTAACTTGCCGTTAGGCCCTTGGGCTGAGAGGTTTTGTAACCCCCCCACCCCAACAGAATCTCAGTTAAAAAATGTGTCATTGCTATGTTTTAATAATGGATTGCAGTTATACAGCACTTTTCATGACACCCAAAGACACTTTACAATGAGTCCATTATTCATTCACACCACAGACAATGATAGTGGTAAGCTACCTCTGTAGCCACAGCTGCCCTGGAGCAGACTGATGGAAACATGGGTGCCAATCCATGCCAACGGCCTCTCCGACCACCACCAAATGTTTATTCACATTCACACATCAGTGTCACGAACCATGAACACACTGGAGGCAAGGTGGGTAAAGTGTCTTGCCCAAGGATACAGCAGCAAAGTGGGGGGAGTGGGATTTGAACCACCAATCCTCAGGTTTTTGGGCGACCTGTTCTACCTCCTGAGCCACTACGGCCTCATTTTTGTTTCTCTTTGAGAAATAATGCATCTGTGAGCTAGAAAACACAGCTACACTGCAAAAAGTCAAATGTAAGTAAAATGAAATAAATTAAGACTGTTTATGCTTGTTTTTGTCTGACAACATATTTATTCTTGCTGCACAGTTTGTGTAAGAAAATTTTACATGCTTTCAGATAGTTTTAACTTGTTTGAAACAATTTGATGTCAAATTTTCTTGCTTTGTTGGCAGATAATTTTACTTAAAATAAGCAAAAAAGAAAAAATATCTGCCAACAAAGTAAGATTAAATTGTTTAAAACAAGGAAAAACTTTTGTAAAGCAAGTGAAATCTTCCAGAAAACTGCACAACAAAAATAAATTCTTGTCTTGTCAGTATTATTTTGGAGAGTAAAATGAGCATAAAGCCTTGATTTAAGATATTTTATCTTACTGAGATTCACATTTTTACAGTGTGACAGATACTGCCTTCAGCATAAAATTACATCAGTGAAGTATTCCTGATTCAAACAATGCACAACAGTAGCAATGAAAAACCTGCATAGGTGGCTGGAAAGCTGAAAATAGCATGTCTTACCTTTTTTGAGAAGCGCTTTCTTCTGGCCTTCTTTAAAGAATAATCCTTCATTACGTCCTTTAAGTCCAGCTCAGGGGCAGCGCGGTGGCGGAGTGGTTAGCACTGCGGCAGCACAGCAACTCACCCTTGGCTGGGGGATCCTGGGTTCGATCCCAGCCCCCGACCAACAGTGATCTGTGTGGAGTTTGCATGTTCTCCCCGTGTCTGCGTGGGTTTACTCCGGGATTTCTCCGGTTTCCTCCCACATGCCCAAAACATGCAAGTTAGGTTAATTGGCATCAAACTGGGGATTCTAAATTGTCCTTAGGTATGACTGTGAGAGTGAATGGTTGTCTGTCTCTCTGTGTTGGCCCTGCGATGGACTGGCGATCTGTCCAGGGTGTACCCTGCCTCTCGCCCAAAGATGCCGGGATAGGCTCCAGCCCCACCCCCCAAACCCCGTAAAGGATTAAGCGGAAGAAGATGGATGGATGTATGGAAGTCCAGCTCACAAATATCGTCATACTCTATGGATGCATGCTCAATCCAATCTACTTTTTACCAAGTTCAGAGTCCACTGTCCCAAGCACAGCTGTCTGATGCAAGCAATCATGGTCTTTCTTCTCCTTTCGCCCTTCTCCTCCAGGTGAGCGCTTTAACGGACCACCTGTCTCCTCCGTGTGTCATTAGCAGTCTCCTCCACTCGATGCTCCAGCTTAGAAAAAATCATTTACACTTTCGTTTGTTTGTTTTTTTGAGCAATTTGTTTTCCCTAAGCTCTTTTCCTCTCAATAATTTTATGAGCGCCACTTTCAAACTTTTTTCTGGACATTTTGACTGAGCTAATTACTTCTTACTCTCTCTCAATGGCGCTTGCATAGTCACATATCAAAACAATTCCTCTGATAGGCTATTGTTACTGGTACCCACGTGAGGCACTTGTAAATTAGACCAATCAGCAGCCACACACTAATATCAAGTGATGGACATAAAATTTGACCATTTGACAACAACGTGATCTTTTTCATTGGCTCATGATAGGCCCCAGATCTTCATAGGCCTCTGGGCTTCAGCCCAGCCTAGCCCGCTCATAAACGCAGCCGTGGATAGAGTGTCACGAGGCTGAGCGTGGTGTGTCACAGTGCTGAGGCCCTTAAATTATGTTTGATTATTTTCTATATTTTTCAGAGTTCTGTGTTATTATTTTACTGTACAGTTGGTTTTGTGTTTTGAGTGTATCTGGAGTAGTTTCTCTTTCATCTGTATTATTATCTGCCTGTTGACATGAGCCCTCAACCGTGCCTTTTGTAACCAGTTGCCATTGCCTGTTTGAGCTTTTATTTTGACAGTGTGTATTGTTGACTTCCTTTGTTAGCTTGGTTCATGGTCCTGCACACCTGTCATTCATTTTCCATTATTCCTCACTCTGGTATCCACACCTGTTATCATTTGTATTATGCCTTATTTAACTGTTTGACTGCCTGAGGTGCTCCGTTGCGCTGTCAGCCCCTAGGCATCAAGATTTTTTTCAAGAAAATATTCAGTTCAGATGTCAGAGATTTCCAAAGCTGTAACTTGAAAGTGTAGGTGCGTAGCTGGGGGGGTCAATAAAGAGCAGGTTTTGAGTAGTTTGAATTGAAAATGTTAAGAAATCTGTAGTTGACAGGGGGCTGAAGCTAAAGCTTTGCCCCGGGCGAACGCCCCGGGCGTTCAGAATGGTGGTGGTGGTTGGGGTTCAGCCCCCCCCCCCCACTTCATGAATTCCTGGCTACGCCAATGAAAGTGGTAAGAGATAATGACTTACTGTCAATTAGAAAGATGTAGAATATGATCCAAAGTTTGAGATGGGAGTAAATTTATGCATCTAATTTGCATAATACCACAGCAGCCATATCGAATTACATAACTTTCAGTCAAAAGCGGACTTTAGACATATTTACACAAAGGATGGTTTTGGTTTTTGTCACCGTTTTTTTGTTTTGGGGTATTTGTTATCTTATCTTTAAAGTATATGAACCAGAAAATCAGTACAATGTAAACAAACAAATTCGTCAGACTTACCGCTGGCCAGGCGGCTTGCTTTGTCCATTTTAGTCCATTTTGGTCATTATTTTGTCTTCTGTTGGTCATTTTCACTTTCTCTCCCACATCCAGAAACTGTTATGATTATTCCACCTAAATTTCGCTTTTATTCTGCCGCAGTTTATCTCATATGATGACCGGAAACTGGTGTGATTGTTCTGTCCAGATACATGGTACTGGGGGTCGATGACAAGTGAACATCAACCAGCTTCGCCCACCCTCTGTTATAACAAAAGGTAGATATTTACCTTCATAAGCTAAATGATCTCTTTTTAGAATCATAGTTGGCAAATTTGGGAGCAAATGCCTCCTCCGTCTTGCGATCAATCAACATTTGTTTACAAACTCTTCTTCTCTGGTGTAGAGAAGTGGGGGGTTATATGGGGGCCATTAGTCCTCCAAGGCAAGAGCAGTAAGTTATATGTGTCTGCCACCTTGTGAGGTGCAATACTTAGTACAACTGGGGATTTATTATGGTTTAAGGCCATGTCACATGACAGTCGCGGAACTGTAACACAGACACTCCACAGCGCTACCTGTCCATGAACCAAGGCAGTTTAAGGGTTAAGACCTGTTGCTCTGTGTATTCCTCGCTGCGGTCTTCAACTAACCAGACGTAAGTTTGACGTCCTCCTTTTCTTCTCTATGTTACCGTGTCAGTCTCCCTGTAGCCTTATAGTTTTGTTGTGCACTTTGTACTTTATGTTTGGAATAAACCATCACAAACTCACAGTTCAGTGCATGGGTCTACTCTCTGCCCCGGAGGGGCATTCATGACAGAAGACCGCAGCCAGTTTGTGATCCAGCTGCTGTAGGTTTGTGTTTTTTACTTCTCCTACCTTTCTGTTTTTTCACTGGAATTGTCAGCATGTTCCCTGATTACACTAGCTCAATGGGCGGGCATGGATACCCGATGAGCCTGGGGTGGGAGGTTTGCAGGACGCTTATGGAATTGGACGATCTAATCTCCAGCACTCACGAAGCTCCTACCCCTAAAGACGCATTGTGGTACCTGGGTCTCACGGAGGCAGCTGCTTGCTGGTGCCCTCAGCTCAAGGAGCATGCTGAGGGGGTGGAGAGCATTATGCTGGTGGCAGCCCTGCGACAGGAGAACAGTGGTAGGGAGAGGAGCTCCATGAAGAAGCAGAGGTCTGCACCTATGGGGAGGCATCCCTGGGCCTCGGTACCACCGTCTCCTCACCCGCCTCCAGCTTCACCTCCAGCTCCTGCTCCACCAGCTCCAAGACGCCGCTGTCCAGCTACAGGCCGCCAGGAGAACTCCTCCACCTCCCTGTCAGCAGCTTCTCTTTCACCGAGGCAGAAAATTCCCGCAGCAGTTCCCTCTTGTTGGTTTTCCTCTCCGGCTGTCCCGTCAGCTTCCTCCTCCTCCGTTGCTGCTGCTTCTCTCTTCTCCTTGGTGTTTCCTCCCACTGCTGAGGGTGCGGTCGTCTCCTCCCCTGCTCTGCTCGTCATTGTGTCTGCAGGGTGGCTCCTCCATGTTCCATAGAGTGGTCCATCACCACTGTGGTCACGGAGAGGACAGACTCAAGGCCTGCTGCAGCAGAAACCATCGTGCCCCGGGAATACAGGCAAGTGCTTTTTCAGTCTCTTTTTCCTAAGAAGGAATTACCTTGCCTGATTCATTGCAGTCCACTGAATCCTCACCACCTGCTGCAAATATTAATTCCTCACCGGCTACCTCTGTGTCTCCTCCTATATCCCCTGGATGTCCGCTGGTCCTGGAATTGAGCCACCAGATGATGGAGGAGCCTGCAGGCCTGGATGAGTAGGTTCCAGCCCCGCAGCCATGGTCCGGACAGAGGGAAAGTGCTGCCATCAACCTGAAGCCTGCGCCGACGATAGAGTGTCCCCTGGCCTCAGCTACGCGGGATCCAGTGCCACCGGTGAGTCGACCTCCTGCTGCCTATAATGAGGCAGCTCATTATATTGCCCTCACTCTCTGTTCAGTCAAAGGTTTGGGAAAATTCATTTACAAATCTATCGAATGAGTAGCTGGGACCCTCCGGGCTGTCGAGGATGGACTGGGCCCAACTAAGGGCTCGGTCTCGCTGCAGGAGGGTCATGAAATGAATTTTGGAGGTCTCGTCCGGGTACTTCCCGCCCACCTGACCCAGATAAAGCCAAACATGGCAATGAAAGCCTTTACATTTCCCCACCTCTCTCGCATACGGGGCAGGTGAGGGAATGGAAGTTGTTCAGCGAATGGTAGAAGAAACAAGGGCAGCAGGTGAAAAGGAAGGGCCCGAATGAGACATATGGGTCAAATGTTCGTTGACCGTGCTCAGCTGCTGCGTGATTGTCTGCAACTGTTGTGTGAGCATTGCTATCTGCTTCTCTGTGACGTCAAGGCGGTGAAGAGTGGAGTGTTATGCTGATGCAGCTCCCGCTGAGTCTACGTTGTTGCTGGCTCGTTCTGTCATATTGATAGAAAGATCAGCTCACGTGCAGGGTGCCACACCAGAGAGAACACACACGACACAGAGAAGCTATGTTTAACCAGTTTATTAACCCTAAAAATAAGGAGTACAGTTACAGAAAGACGTCACTCGCCAGAGGAAGACTTAGCCTGTGAGGAAAGGCGAGAGCTGATTAGTAGAGGAAGGAGGTCGGGGAAGTGGTGAAGACAAATGTGCCACTTACGTGAGCTGAACAGAGAACCCAACAGAGAAACCCAGCAGGAATAGACGAACCAGCAGGATGGGCTGGCAGGGAGTAGAAAACCCAGCAGGAATAGACGAACCAGCAGGATGGGCTGGCGGGGAGTAGAGAAGGAGAGGAGCTGGGTGGTGTCTGACCGGGTGGAATCAGGCAGCTGAGGCGGAGGTGAGGATGATGGAGCAGGTGAGCACACAACGATCCCCGGAGATGCACCGCGCAGATGGCACCAACCTGGAAAGAGGAGAAACAGAGGAATGAAGCAATAAGTCCTTGCAGTAGAAATACAGCTCGCTTGCTTGTTGAACAGGTAGTATACCCAACGAGCCAGAGCTGAAGCATTTGCTTGATGGTCCTTTTATGCGCTGGCAAGGCAGAAGCAGCAGGTGCGCCCACTCATGCAGGTATAATGATTACCTGCAAAGTTTCACAGGAAGGGAAACCTTTCACAGGAAGGGAGGAGGGTGCGCACTCACTTGATCATGACAGCACTGCCTGTGTGTGACTGAATCAGTGTTGTGTGCACGCATTGAGCGACACCTGTGCTCACGATCACGGTGTCCAAACTGCAGATTTGACTGACTTGTTGGTAGCCTGACCATGGCCGCCAGCTTGGCCTTGCTGCCACTGTAGCTCGAAGACCACAGCTCTTTGCCTGTGTGTGGGTGCACATCAGTGGTGCAATTACCTGCACTAATGTTCCGCTAACTGCCACTGAAATTCACTGCATTCACCCAGCAACTCCCACAGCAGGACAACCTGGTGACAGAGGCGTAAATCAAGGAGATCGGGGGGGGGGCAATTTTGTTCTTTAAAATTTGCAGCTTTTCTCATAAATTTGTAACTTTTTCCTCATGAATTTACTGCATTTCTTTGAAATTGTAACTTTTTTCATGTAAATTTGCCACTTTTCCCTCATAAATCTGCTGTTTTTGCATCTTAAATCTGCAAGTTTTTTCTTGTAAATTTGTGACCTTTTTATAGTAGATGTGAATTTTTTTTCTTGTAAATTTACACACTAAATTTGCAACTTTTTTCGAGACAACTTGACTTTTTGTAACTGTGCAATTGTTTCTTTTAAATATGCAATTTTCTTTCTCATAAATTTATGACTTTTTTGCTTGTAAATTTGCAGCTTTTTTTCTCATAAGTGTACATTTGTACATTCTCATAAATTTGTGACTAACTACAATAATACTTACAGTGTCCCCATCAACATTTATTCTGGAGAAAATGTTGCATTTATTGTCCCTCCCAACATAAAAATGAAATAATCCACCCATGCAGACTACTCTGGACCGCCGGCCTACTGGAAAAAACAAATGCAAACCCCTAGAAAAAAAACCCCAAACATTTGAGGACCCCTGTACTATAGTGTTGGTAACAATAAAACATATTCTTCTTTTTAGCAATATGGCTACCCTCCTTTGTTTGGAATTAAAGCAGGCTGAGTATATATGGGGGAATTCTGGAGAAGTAAGTCTATCTACTAGCTATACTATTAGCCCCACCACTAACATTTGTACAGACTGACTAAAGCAAAGTTTGTTTCGTTGTGAAGCTACTTCTTAAGGATGCAGCTGTGTCCACACTGCTGACCCATGGTTTAATCTCACAACCTACAAGTAAATCATTTATCAGCAAGGCTGAATATATGTGCTGTCACTACTGTTTCCCTAGCATTGACATGGAGCCCAAATACTGGAAGACATGTATGCTTTGCTATATGGGATTGTGTTGGTGACAGTTTCTTTCTTTTTTTATTGGTAGATTTGCTGAAGTACAAATGTCAGCTGTGGTGAGATGGTCAACATATTTAGGGTTAGCTGTTAGCACTAGCGTATCCAGTTGTTGTTACTTTTGATTGGCCAAGTGATTCGCCCAGAAGAAACTTGCCTAATCAGATAAGAGCTTCTAAATGTTAATGAGCAGGCAGAAAATGGAGTGCTTGAAAATAAGAGTCAAAGTAGAAATTTTTAATGAGCTGTAAAACGACACAGCAATAATTTTTTGTCCTTTAAAACTACATCTATATCTCACTGAGGATGTAAAAACTTGAAATGGTAATAAATGGAACTTTTTTGTAATCAGACTGGGTTTTAATTTAGTCACTTGATCTTATAGGCCTCAACTTGATTTTCACTAATAGTTTAACAAACTAATTATGTTTTGTTCTGAAGAAACTGCCACCTTCATATAATTTTTTATGTTTTTCTATAGCCTTCCACTGCTGGCCAGTTTAGTTTAATTACAAGAAACTTACTGTAAAATAGTTTTTGTCTGCTGACTTTTGGGCCAAGCAGTAATTAGACTATAGGGGAGGCATTGTAAGTGTAATGTCTTTGAATCTATGGGGCATCTGTGTCATGGAATACGCCCCTTCATGGCGCACAGATGGGACTGACTGGACCCAAGCGCTGGAGCTGAAGTTTGCAGTGATTTAGTTTTGGCGAAAAACCCCAAAATCAAGATGTGACAAACTTGGCAAACGTGACAAAACTTAACTTGTCTTGACGTGGCATGACATAAAAAGGCAGCATAGTACACAGTAGCACAATAGATTGCCACACCGAGGGCAGTGTGCAGCGTCTCTATATAGAGCGGTAAATCAAGAACACCTGTGGACAATCAGTAATCAGAAAATCAACAGCAGCCATAAATAATTAACAAAGCAAAGAACCCATGACGTAAAACCGGAAGTAAACAAAAGGCGCTGTCAAAACAAAAGCCCAAACTCATATCATGACAGGAATAAACATGATAACATAATCACAAGAATATAAATGATCAAAATCAAACATAGTCGCGACCGTGACACTAAAACCCAAACAAAACCAAAAACATGATAATATTAATAAAGAGGATCTAAACATGAATTAAAAGCAAGGCCATGGCCTGATTCATTTCCTGATCATAGGCAGACATAAACAAAACATAAATGTGACCATGATAACATAATACTAATAAACAGGACTATGATGAACTAAACGAAGACTAAGGTAAGGGGACTGACAAGACAGAACTCAAAAGATAACCATGGCAAACAGAAGTAAATGGCAAATTCAAAAGAACATAAATAGGGATGTGAATGAGAAAATAAACACAGTGATCAGACTGGGCTGAGGTGAAGAAAACACAGTGAATAATCAAAGATAAACTTAAAGCATAAGCATGATCCCCAAGCCATGTCAGCACCTAACAATCTGTAGCAAAATGAAATACATCAAGATTAATTTTCATATGCATACCTGAAGCATAGCTTTCTTCAAGCTGTAAAAAATTAGCTGGAATTTCCTACATCAGGTACCAGAGATCACTTTACTCTTGCTTTCTAAGTTGAAAGATTAAAGAAAGCAACTATTTTCAATACAACCAATGTTACTAAGCGCATGCTGGTCCCTGTCTTACAGGATATGCAACCTGTTCTCATTCTAGTTACAGTATGTAATTATTTCTATTCTTTTAGAGCTCATGATGTTTCTAATAAACGTACAACCTGATTAACTAAAAGTTTGCCGGTACAAAAACACGTGCAAAGTACCAAGCATGTACAAAAAAAATGGGGCAGACTGATTTTCTAAGACAATACAATGAGTATTGCATATGTAACCCCTGCCTTATGTTAATTAGGTAAGGGAAATAATTAGTGTAGACCAGTTGCTAGGTTCGTAAGGGTTACAATAGGGAATTAGAGTGAGTGTGGAATGAAATAGCTGGAGGCAAGAAATGAGCAATTCATATCTGTTATTAATAAAGATAAAAGGAGCAAAATATACAAACAATGTACAAATATACAAATATAACAATGGCCGGCATGAAATAAAACCCCAAAAATGTCCTACTGAGCTCAGTGTTTGTTTGTTCGTTTGGTTTAGCCGTTTGACCAGTCAAGATATCTTGGATCTCCCGGCTCAGGTTTCTTTTCCTCTTTTAAAGCGGCAGCTTGAGTTGTTACCACTTCAATGTTGTGCACTGGAGAGAGGAGGGATGCCCTTCAAAAGAGACCTTGGTCAGACCTCTGTTCAATCTCAGTTCAATCTCGGGTCAGGCTCGCCATCTCCATTCGGAGAAAATCCAGGATCCAGAAGGTTTTTGGTTGGCAACCAAAAAAACCTAGCCTGCACGACAGTAATGGTATTATTGTTTACAGCTAGAGTAATTTGTCTTCCAATCCCTTCTTATATAACACCATAGCTTAGTGTTTAAATTCTTCTCTCATATTACTATTATCACAATCCAGCAATATAGTAATATCTTACATTTCACATCTTACATCTTACATGCATGTGTTCTTTTTTCTCACAATCTCTCAGGTAGCACATGAAATACCCTTTTTTTCCCCATGTAACCAATTAAATGAATTCCTCTGCTCATCTCTACATCATTTAACCATGAAATTATGATTAATCCTCTCTAACCTTGTCTCTGTAAATCACGAAATGAAATACAATTAATTTATCACATAACCAGGGAATATACTGTCCCATAACTTCCAATATTCCCTTTTAAAAATCAGTAAAACCCGGTCTGAGCTACTGGGTTTAGCATAACCTATGCTTTTACATAGGGGATTAACACCATGTGCTTTTAGCATCAACCTACACATTTCATTTGACAGAAATAGTGCATAAGAACTAAAAGTACTTCAGCATACTGTTGGGGACTGAAATAACATTTAGGAAAACCATACAGACACAAAGACAGCCTTTCCCATTGCTTTTAAACAGGAAAAAATCCACTCGCGATTAGCATTAGCATAACGCTAACATTAGCATAACATTAGCATGTATCTCACTCACCAAGATGAGGTCTCAGTGTGAACACAGCAAAAGTCACCGCTTCACGGCCTCTCAAGCTCGTGCTCCCGTCAACTTAAGATAATAAAGGTTGCAAATTAGCATTTGGAAAGTGTTTAGATCCATTTATAGCATCTTTCTGAATGAAACTCACCAAGAAGAGGTATCAGTGTGAACCAGATCACTCACAGCCTCTCTCTCGTCTGCTCTCATATCGTGAAAGACCGATTTCCAGCAGAGCGCCTCAGCACTTTGCTCGGAAGGCGGGGCTAATATCGCTCTTAACGAATGGAAAGACCCAGATCACCCACCGTGACCATGAAAAGGAAATTTAAAAGTTGGATGACAAGGATCGCACTTCCTCTTCCCCAAGATAATCGGTTTTCTAAATAAAATCACACACTTTCATTAATATAAATGAAATCTGAGAAAAAGGGTCATTTTCTCAGCTGGGTTACACATCAATGAACAAAATACCGCATGGTGTGGGATTTTCTCCAATATGTAAAGTTGGGCCTTTTTGTTTCTGCTCACAAAATACTGAGTGTATTTAAAGCCCCAGTCACAATTGAATGTACGAATTTAGATACTGTATGTCAGTTGCGATTTTTGGGGGCTGTGGAGGACATGGATGTTGTAGGGGTATTGGACAGGCTGCAAGAAGTTCTTGAGATGGTCTTAAGCATGTCTTGCACCTCACAGGATCTGCAGGATCCACAGGATCCACGTGAGATGGCCTTGCAAACAGGGGTAGTACGACAGCCATGGAATTCGTACTCACTTCTTGAGATAGTCTTACTACTTGCATAAGTCACACCCACTCACGATGTATGTGGGAGACGGGACGCATGGTGCAAGTAAGCCACACTTGCGTCTGTTGGGATCGTCTGAGTGGATCGTCACTTCCTGTTTTGCTGTCTGTGTGGTTTGCTCTCCTCACTCTCCTGAGCGTTTGGGTTAGCCACTAGCGATGGCTACTAGCTCTCCTTCCTCTCCTCCTCTGGTGTGCTCTCTCTGTTAGATGTTTAGCTACACCTCTGCCTCTTTTAGTGATAACGGTAAATGTAATAAATGTTGTCTTTTTGAGGCGCTCGAGGTGAGGTTGTCTGATTTGGAATCCCGGCTCCGCTGCATTGAAACACCGTCTGTGCCAGTTACTCTCGACGGACGCCCCTTAGCTGCAGTGGAGCTAGCTAGCATAGCTAACCCTGTTAGCGGTCCTCCGGCTCTCCTCAGCAGCGAGGAGACTGTGTGGGTGATGGTGAGAAGGAAGCCTAGTCACAAAGCCCCGGTACAAATCCAACCTGTTCACGTTTGTAATCGTTTTTCCCCACACAGCGACACACCCGCTGAGGAAAAAACTCTGATCATTGGCGAATCTGTAGTCAGAAACGTGAACCTAGAGACTCCAGCGGCCATCTTCAAATGCATTCCTGGGGCCAGAGCAGGCGATATCGAGTCAAATTTGAAAATGCTGGCTAAAAGTAACTGTAAATACTCCACAATTGTTATTCACGCTGGCATTAATGACATCCGTCTCCGGCAGTCGGAAGTCACGAAACTTAATGTAGAATCGGTGTGTGACTTTGCAAAAACGATGTCTGCCACTGTAGTATTCTCTGGGCCCCTCCCCAATCTGACCAGTGATGACATGTTCAGCCGCTTGACATCCTTGAACTGCTGGCTGTCTGTGTGGTGTCCTGCAAATGATGTGGGCTACATTGACAATTGGAGCTCATTCTGGGGAAAACCTGGTCTTATGAGACGAGACAGCATTCTTCCCACTTTGGATGGTGCTTCTCATTTATCTAACAATCTGGCATCTTTTTTATCCAAATTTCCAAAACCTTGATTACTCAGAGTTGGGACCAGGAAGCAGAGTCGCAGTCTTACATGCCTCTCTGCAGCTTCTCTTCATCCGCCACCCCTCAACTTAGCCCCTGTCTTCCCCATCAGAGAATCATTGTCTGCACCCTCCAAAGTAAATAAAAATATAATATATAAGCATCCGAAAGTGATTAAGCAAAATATTGGTAAAACTCAAATTAAACATAAAGCCTCTAAAATGAATAATTTGGCCTCTGTTCCTCCTCATAATTTAAAAATTAAATGTGGTTTATTAAATATTAGGTCTCTAACTCCCAAGTCTCTGTTAGTCCATGATCTGTTAATTGATCATCAGATTGATTTAATATCCCTTACAGAGACTCGGTTAGGGAAAGAGGATTATGTTGGTTTAAATGAATCAACTCCCTCTGGTTATTTAAACTGTCAAAATCCCAGAAGTTCTGGTCGTGGAGGAGGAGTGGCAACAATTTACCATTCCATATTACTAGTTAATGTAAAGCAAAAAACATATTATAATTCCTTTGAGGGCCTGGTCCTCAGTATTGGGCACTTTAGCAATTTTAGGTTAAACCCAATTTTATTTGCCATAGTTTATCGTCCCCCATCAACTACTCAGAATTTTTATCCGAATTTGCTGATTTCTTAGCTGATTTAGTGCTGAAATCTGATAGAATAATTATAGTAGGGGACTTTAATATACATGTGGATGTAGATAGTGACTGCCTTAATGTGGCATTTAATTCACTATTGGACTCGATTGGGTTTTCTCAGAAAGTAGGAAATTCTACTCATTACCTCCACCATACAGTGGACCTTGTTCTGACATATGGCATAGAAATAGAAAATCTTGTAGTGTCTCCTCATAACCCTGTACTGTCAGACCATTGTCTGTTAACCTTTGATTTTACTATTTCTGACTATTTGGCTCCTAAAGAAAAATATTATTACAGTAGATGCCTCTCAGATGATGCTGTTACCAAATTTATGCAGATTGTTTCCTCTATGCCATGTGTCAACACAACGGAAATAAGCTATAGACAGCTTTCTCCTTCTGTAATTGATAACATGGTGGATAGTGTTACAGCTTATCTGCATCAGACTCTAGACTTGGTGGCCCCCTTAAAAAAGAAAAAGTCTAATCAGAGATTTCTAACTCCTTGGTTCAACACAGAAACTCGTAGCTTAAAACAGAAGACTCGTCAATTAGAAAGAAAATGGCGCTCCACTAATTTAGATGAAATCTATTTAGCTTGGAGAAATCATCTTTTAATTTATAAAAAATCTCTTAGAAAAGCTAGAACGAGTTATTATTCTGCATTAATAGAAGAGAACAAGAATAATCCCAGGTTTCTTTTCAGCACTGTAGCCAGGTTGACAAAGAGTCGGGACTCTTTCAATCCTAGCATTCCCTTAGAGCTTACTAGTCAGGACTTTATGAACTTTTTCAATAATAAAATTTCATCCATCAGAGATAAAATCAATCAGATTCTTCCCACAGTTAACTTAAATACTGTAACTACTACAACTCCTTCAATTGATGTCTGTCTTGACGAGTTTACTCCAATCGACCTTTGTGAGTTAGACAAAATAGTTTCCTCATCCAAACCTTCAACTTGTCTTTTAGACCCTATTCCTACCAGGTTATTTAAAGAAGTCTTCCCACTTATTGGTTGCTTTATTCTTCATATAATCAATTCTTCATTAACTTTAGGCCATGCATCGCAGGCTTTTAAAACTGCTGTAATTAAACCCTTACTCAAAAAGCCAACGCTAGATCCAGGAGCTTTAGCTAACTATAGACCAATCTCTAATCTCCCTTTCATTTCAAAAATCTTAGAAAGAGTTGTTGCTATTTTGACCACCTGCAGGGAAATGGTTTACTTGAAGAGTTTCAATCTGGGTTTAGAATCCATCATAGTACTGAAACAGCCTTAGCGAAGGTCACTAACGACCTCCTCATCGCATCTGATAATGGACTGGTTTCTGTACTTGTCCTTTTAGTCCTTAGTGCAGCTTTTGATACTATCGATCATAATATTCTACTTGATAGATTAGAACACTATGTTGGACTTAATGGAACTTCGTTGCAGTGGTTTAGATCTTATTTATCTGATAGGTTCCAGTTTGTTCATGTAAATAATGAGTTTTCTTTCAACTCAAAGCTTAGTCATGGAGTTCCACAGGGATCTGTGCTAGGCCCTACTCTTTTTAGTTTATATATGCTTCCGTTAGGCAACATTATTAGAAAGCACTGTATACATTTTCATTGTTATGCAGATGACACACAATTATACCTGTCAGTGAAGCCAGATGATAATCAGTTAGCCAAGTTAGAAGCCCGTCTTAAGGAAATCAAAGCTTGGATGACTTGTAATTTCCTGCTATTAAATTCAGATAAGACTGAAGTCATTCTTGTTGGCCCAAAAAACCTTAGAAATACCTTTCCAAATCAAACTTTCAGTTTGGATGCGGTTACTCTTTCTCTTAATAGCTCTATGAGGAACCTTGGAATTATTTTTGATCAAGATCTGTGATCTATGCAAACTCCACACAGTGATCTGTGTGGAGTTTGCATGTTCTCCCCGTGTTGCGTGGGTTTACTCCGGGATTTCTCCGGTTTCCTCCCGCATGCCAAAAACATGCAGGTTAGGGATACGGGGCGCTTGCGCATGCAGCGACCGGCAGCTGGTGGCTTGTCACCAGACTGCAAAACAAATCTACCTACGGGTACAAAATAAGTACAAAAAAAAAAAAAAAAATCTGTCCTTCAATTCACATATTAAATTTGTTTCTAAGACTGCCTTCTATCATTTGCGTAATATTGCCAAGATTAGGAGCATCTTGTCTCAGAGTGATGCTGAGAAACTGATCCACGCTTTTGTTAGCTCGAGATTAGATTATTGTAATTCTTTATTATCAGGCTGTCCTAAAACATCTTTAAAAAGTCTTCAGCTGATCCAAAATGCTGCAGCAAGAGTTTTAACAGGTACTAGAAAGAGAGATCATATCTCTCCGGTTCTGGCCTCCCTTCATTGGCATCCCATAGAGTTTAGAATTAAGTTTAAAATCCTTCTTCTTACTTACAAAGCTCTAAACAATCATGCTCCTTTTTATTTAAAAGATCTGATACTACCGTATTATCCTAACAGAGCACTACGCTCCCAAAATGCAGGATTACTTGTAATACCTAGAATTTCCAAAAGTACAATGGGAGGCAGAGCCTTCAGTTATCAAGCTCCTCTCCTGTGGAACCAGCTGCCAATCTGGATTCGGGAGTCAGACTCGATCTCTGTTTTTAAGAATAGGGCTAAAACCTACCTTTTTGATATAGCCTACAATTAGGGAGGGATCATGTGTTTCTGAACCCTCCCTTAGTTGTGCTGCTAATAGGTTTAATCAGCCAGGGGACCTCCAATAATGCATTGGGCCTCATTCCTTTCTTCACTCTCAATGAAATATTTTTTTTTGCTGGTCATTAACATCTGTTTGTTCTCTCCCATAGATTGAATCCCCACCGTGCTGTTTGCTCTCTACATGTCTGCTCTTTTCATCTTCTCTATCCCCTCACCCCCCAGCCAGTCGCAGCAGATGACTGCCCCTCCCTGAGCCTGGTTCTGCTGGAGGTTTCTTCCTGTTAAAAGGGAGTTTTTCCTCTCCACCGTCGCCAAATGCTTGCTCACAGGGGGTCGCCTGATTGCTGGGGTCTTTCTGCAACTGTGGGGGTTCCCCCTACAGTTGATAGTGCTATGAGATGACTGTTGTTGTGAAATGGCTCTATATAAATAAAGTTGAGTTGAATTGAATTGAATTGAATCACACATGAGATGTTTGTACAGACCACATGGATGGTGTACCTCGGTTTTTCCATGGGTTTTTCCATGGTCAAATGATGTCAGATCATCCACAGTCACCACCAGCTGCAATATCCACCAAAAGCATTTTTTTTCCCGCTGTGGACGACTATTTTCTGTTCATTTTCTATGTAGTCCGGAGTTTAATGTGCTCAGTGCCCTCAGCGCTAAAATGCTCTCAGTGGTCAGCGTATTTTATCGCATCGCCCACAGTGCTGAAAGTTAAAAAAAGTTCAGCTTTCGGAGCTGCACACCTCCCTCAACAGCTGATCAGAATCAGACTACACCACGTTCCAAATTATTATGCAGATAGGATTTTAGTGTCATAAACATTAAATTTTTTGTTTTTCAATTAATCCCATGGATGGTATTGTGTCTCAGGGCTCTTTGGATCACTGATATCAATCTCAGACACCTGTCATAATTAGTTTGCCAGGTGAGCCCGATTAAAGGAAAACTACTTAAGAAGGATGCTCCACATTATTAAGCATGCCACAGGTTTCAAGCAATATGGGAAAGAAAAAGGCTCTCTCTGCTGCCAAAAAGCGTCAACTAGTGCGATGCATTGGACAAGCTTTGAAAACATTAGATATTTCACGAAAACTTAAGCGTGATCATCATACTGTGAAGAAATTTGAGGCTGATTCAGACCACAGATGGGTTTGTGCACATAAAGGCATAATGAGGAAGGTTTCTGCCAGACAAATGTTACAAAGCAGCAAACAGGTATTTGAAGCTGCTGGTGCCTCTGGAGTCCCACGAACCTCAAGGTGTAGGATCCTCCAGAGGCTTGCAGTTGTGCATAAACCTACTATTTGGCCACACCTAACCAATGCTCATAAGCAGAAATGGTTGTAGTAGGCCCAGAAATACATGGACTAATTATGCCTCGGTGAAACAGAGGCATATAGTAATCAGTTAGTGCATCTGTGGGTGGGTATGTGTCTCTGTCTGTCTGTCCGCCTCTCTGTTTCAGCTCACCCGATCAAAATTAAGTGGAACTAAAGGCTTTTATCATTGTATCGGCATATTTTCTTGACTTTTAATTTGCCAGAATTCCGAGATAAGTCTTTGTTTTCAAAATAAACACAAATTTAACTCACCATTTCTGTCAATGCAGCCGCGAAAAAAGGAAAATGTAATAACTATGCCGGGCCAGTCAAGGTCGGAGTGCCACTTTTTTACAGCCACCCATGCTACCATGCCACAGGCACCGAGGCATAGTACCTTGGTGCTTTTTATTTTCAAACAGTCTTGTTTAGTGATGAGTGCCATGCAACCCTGGATGGTCCAGATGGATGGAGTAGTGGATGGTTGATGGATGGCCACCATGTCCCAACAAGGCTGCGACGTCAGCAAGGAGGTGGTGGAGTCATGTTTTGGGCTGGAATCATGGGGAAAGAGCTGGCAGGCCCCTTTAGGGTTCATGAAGGTGTGAAAATGACCTTGGCAAAGTATATAGAGTTTCTGACTGACCACTTTCTTCCATGGTACAAAAAGAACTGTGCCTTCCGTAGAATTATCTTTTTGCATGACAATGCACTATCTCATGCTGCAAAGAATACCTCTGTGTCATTGGCTGCTATGGGCATAAAAGGAGAGAAACTCATGGTGTGGCCCCATCCTTCCCTGACCTCACCCATATTGAGAACCTTTGGAGCATCCTCAAGCAAAAGATCTATGAGGGTGGGAGGCAGTTCACATCAAAACAGCAACTGTGGGAAGCTTGCAAAGAAATTCAAGCAGAAACTCTCCAAAAACTTACAAGTTCAATGGATGCAAGAATTGTGAGGATTATATCAAAGGCTTACTTGTAGTCTTAGCAAATGTCTGTTTTTATTAATGCTAACACCAGCCTGCCCAGGGACTACAGGTGGAAATTAGCACTTGTGCTATAATCTGGTACAATGCATCTTTCCTCTTTAAGGTCAATGTATATTGTGCATGTCCCTGCATAAATAAATAAAATTTAAAAAAAAGAAAGAAGGGGTCCTATGTTAACATGTAACTTGACCTGTTAAGATCATTTTGATTGAAATAGCTTTTGATTTCAGTCAATATGACCTAATGCTGCAAATTCCACAAATGACCATTTTCATTTCTTTACAAACAATAAAATGTTTTGTGCATAATAATTTGGAACAGTGCATTTTAATTCTTTTTAAATTTTGCAAAAAATAGTTATCATTGGGAGGTTTGTTCAATAAAATTTGAATTATTCTCTAACTGTTGATGACTTGAAAATTATACTGACTGTCATTTGCATCGACTATTTAGGAAAATCAGGGACAAATATCATTTGTATAATAATTTGGAATGCGGTGTAAAAGTACACCATGGTCAATATTTAACAGCAAAAGCTTAGAGGGACATGTATTTTCTTACCAGTTTGATGTGGTTTAGTCCACTGAGGAGAGCGTTTCAGAGCAAAATGTGTGAAATCCCTACCACGCTTGAGTGACAAGGCAAGTGGTTGCTAGGATACCAGGCGAAGCGTTTTTTTTTTTTTTTTTTTTTTAATGAGCATATGTAAAGCGCTCAGGAAAACGGGTTGAGAGCGTTATTACTTTCCCTGTGAAGAAAGAGTTGTTTGGCCAGTACGAGACACTCGTCAAGGAGACTACATGGCCTTCATCCAGATGGACTGCAACCTTTTTGCTGAATTGCTGCAGCATGTCTCACCCCGCATAACCAAGGGACCAAGGTTAGTAGTCTATAATGTTTATTAGGGCCTGAGCCACTGACAACATCAGTCAGCGAAAGCCCTATTGTAATTGCTCTGTTTCTTCTTATTAGGGCCCGAGCCACTGACAACGTCAGTCGGCGAAAGCCCTATTGTAATTATTATTATTCCACCTAAACAATCACATTTTTCACCCCCTGAACGTTAACCAAAACGCAATTTTTTTGGGCAGACCCCTCAGACCTGGTGAAAAATTCGATAAACTGGAAAAGATATGTGCCCTCCCCACCCCAAATGTTTGTGGGTGGGGCCAAACGTACAAGATCTATGGAGACTGGCGACTGTAAACTTTGCTGTAGAGACATAAAATTTTGGTGAGGTGTGTATCACCTCAAGACATGCAAAAATCATAATTGTGGCCCTTACCCACCACCAATAGGAAGGCCGCCATCTTGCCTTAAAGTCGGCCCACCTCCAATTCAGGAAAAAAAATCACACCTTGCATTTGAACGAACTAGTTTTAGGAGCCTGCTCCAATTGAGCTAATTTTTACATGGTGGCATCTATGGGCATTGACCATTAAAAGTTATCTAATTTAAGTCAAAATCTCAAAAGGTGTGGCCAGGGTGCCATGCCAAAGTTTGACTCCTCCCCTTACAACATCAAAAGGCTGTAACTCATGCAAAACGTGTCCAATGTCCACCAAAGTTTTCATGATGGAAAATAAGTCCCGCCCCGAATGTGTCTACATAAAAATACCTGACAAAACATATAGCACCACTTAGTGGTTAAAGGAAGAATTGCTGAAAACTTTTATTTATTACTCAGGCGCGACTTGCCAGAATGAGGTGAAATTTTCTGAGATTTATCTGACCACATAGATGATCATAACTGCACTCAACTTTACCATGACATCACTCTTGTTACCATGGACATGCCCTCCTCACCATTCAATCCATGATCTCTTGGGGAAGGTTGGGAAGGTCCTGGAGTCATGAAATTTGGAACATACAGTTAGGCCCAAAAATATTTGGACAGTGACACAAGTTTTGTTATTTTAGCTGTTTACGAAAACATATTCAGGATACAATTATATAATCAATATGGGCTTAAAGTGCAGACTCTCAGCTGTAATTTGAGAGTATTCACATCCAAATTGGAGCAAGGGTTTAGGAATTACAGCTCTTTACTATGTAGCTGCCTTTTTTTCAAGGGACCAAAAGTAATTGGACAATTGACTCAGAAGGCTGCAAAAAAAAAAACAAAAAAACAACAACAAGGCTGCATGGGCTCTTCCCTCGTTAACCTGTCATCAATTAAGCAGTTAAAAGGTCTGGAGTTGATTCCAGGTGTGGCGTTTGCATTTGGAAGCTGTTGCTGTGAACACACAACATGCGGTCAAAGGAGCTCTCAATGGAGGTGAAACAGACCATCCTGAGGCTGAAAAAAAAAGAAGAAATCCATCAGAGAGAAGGCAGAAATGTTAGGAGTGGCCAAATCAACAGTTTGGTACATTCTGAGAAAAAAAAGAGTGCACTGGTGAGCTTGGGAACTCAAAAAGGCCTGGACGTCCACGGAAGACAACAGTGGTGGATGATCACAGAATCCTTTCCGTGGTGAAGAACAACCCCATTCACAACATCCACTCAAGTGAAGAACACTCCCCAGGAAGTAGGTGTATCAGTATCTAAGTCTACCATAAAGAGAAGACTTCATGAGAGTAAATACAAAGGATTCACCACAAGGTGCAAACCATGAATCAGCCTCAAAAATAGAAAGGCCAGAACTGACTTTGCCAAAAAACACCTGAAGAAGCCAGCCCAGTTCTGGAACAGCATTCTTTGGACAGATGAGACCAAGATCAACCTGTACCAGAATGATGGGAAGAAGAATGTTTGGAGAAGAATTGGAACAGCTCATGATCCAAAGCACTACATCTTCTGTAAAACATGGTGGAGGCAGTGTGATGGCATGGGCATGCATGGCTTCCAATGGCACTGGGTCACGTGTTTATTGATGATGTGACAAAAGACAGAAGCAGCCGGATGAATTCTGAAGTGTACAGGGATATACTTTTTGCTCAGATTCAGCCAAATGCAGCAAAGTTGATTGGACGGCGTGTCACCAATGATCCAAAACATACTGCAAAAGAAACCCAGGAGTTTTTTTAAAGCAACGAAGTGGAATATTCTGCAATGGGCACGTCAATCACCAGATCTCAACCCAATCGAGCATGCATTTCACTTGCTCAAGACAAAACTTAAGGCAGAAAGACCCACAAACAAGCAACAACTGAAGACAGCTGCAGTAAAGGCCTGGCAAAGCATCACAAAGGAGGAAACCCAGCGTTTGGTGATGTCCATGGGTTCCAGACTTCAGGCAGTCATTGCCTGCAAAGGATTCTCAACAAAATATTGAAAAGTAACATTTTACTTAGGGTTATGTTTATTTGTCCAATTACTTTTGAGCCCCTGAAATGAGGAGCGTTTGTATAAAAATAGCTACAATTCCTACATGTTTAATCATATATTTTTGTTCAACCCCTTGAATTAAACCTTAAAGTCTGCACTTCAATTCCATTGTAGTTGTTTTATTTCAAATCCAATGTGGTGGCATGCAGAGCCCAAATCATGAAGATTGTGTCACTGTCCAAATATTTCTGGGCCTAACTATAGGTAGAGGTGACTGTCACCTGTAGTCCTATATGGGTCAGCAACACATAACTGATAGGTAAGTGTTACCATGGCGACATGGCGAAGGTTGACTCGAAGCCATGAAACATCAAAAAGTTGCAACTTGGACAAACTTCATACGATTTTCTCCAAATTTTCTACGATGGGTATTAGTTCTACCCCGCATACTCCTACATAAAAATGGTTGACAAAACTTAGAGAACCATCTATTGGTCATGGGAAGTACTGCGCCACTCGCATTTGAAGGAATTCCTCCTAGGTGCCTGTTCCCATTGAACTCATTTTCACATGGCGGCATCTATAGGCATTGGTGATTAAAAGTTATGAAATGTGAGTCGCAATCTCAAAAGGTGTGGCCACGACACCATGGCGAAGTTTGACTCCTCCCCTTACAACATCAGACAGCTGTACCTCCAGCAAATCTTGCCCGATGTCCACCAAAGGTTTCCATGGTGGATAATAGTCCTGCCCTAAACACATCTATATAAAAATAATTGACAAAAGATATAGCGCCACTGGTGGTTAAAGGAAGAATTGCTGAAAAATCTTTTATTTATTAGTCACTCACCGCTTGCCAGAATGACGTGAAATTTTCTGTTTATTAGACCACCAGGTTGATTATAACTGCTCATCAACTTTAGCATGGCATCCCTGCTGTTACCATAGACACGCCCTCCTCACCATTCAATCCTTGATCTTGTTGGGAGGGTTGGGAACGACCTGGAGTCATGAAATCTGGAACATAGGTTGAGGTGACTGTCATCTGTAGTCCTATATGGGTCAGCAACACATAACTGATAGGTAAGTGTTACCATGGTGAAATGGCGAAGGTTGACTCCTCGCCATGGAACATCGAAAAGTTGCAACTTGGATAAACTTCATCCGATTTTCACGAAACTTTCTACAAAGGATATTAATCCCACCCTGAGCTCGTCTATGTAAAAATAATTTACAAAAGTTATAGTGCCACCTTGTGGTTAGAACAACGGGCACTTGTAAATTGGACAAACTTTGTATGATTTTCACCAAATTTTCTATGATCGATATTAGTCCCGCCCCAAACGCGTCTATATAAAAATAATCAACAAAAGCTATAGCGCCCCCTAGTAATTAAAGGAAGAATTGCTGTAAACTGTTTTCTTTATTTTTCTCTCACTAGCTGAAAAAATGACATGAAGGAATTACTAGGGCTCATTGACAGTACATGCACATAGTACAGAGCTGTTTCTATGGTGACTGGCATCCTTCAATGGCTTCCTCACCATGCAAAACGTGACAGTTACAGCTCAGACAATCCTCGTCTGATTTGGACCAAACTTTGGACAAATCATACTAATCCTACTCTGAACACGTCTGTATATCAATATTCACAAAACTGTCACACCACCACCTACTGCTGACATGAGGTACTGCACAAAATTGTATCAAATTTTGTGCAAAGACCAATAGTCAGAATGACATGACATTTTCAGTGGTTTCTCAGAGTGCGTTGGACTACCCTCAGTGGAAGTCACTTTTGTCCTGCAATAATCACAGTTGCCATGGAAACCCATTCCTTGCCATTCAACACGTTTTATACTTTGGAGAGTTGGGAAAGTCCAAGGCTCACCAAATGTGGAACGTAAGTCAAAGTGTCTCTCTTCTGTCGTTCTGTATGGGTCTGCAACATATACTTAAAATGTTAAGTGTTGCCATGGCCACATGTCCAAGTTTACCTTATTGCAATATGTTGGACTGCTGTAGCTTAAACAAACTGTCGGATTTTCACTGTAATTGCTATGATGGAGATTCGTCCCACTCCACACGCTCCTAAATAAAAATATTTGACAAAAGTTATAGTGCCACTTACTGCTCACAGGAAGTTCTGCGCCAAATGGTTTACTTTATTATTCATGCAGCCCTTGCAAAGATGACAGGAAATTTTCTGAGCCAGCAAGGTACTACAGGCGCCAGGTTCCACGGGCGCGCAGGGGGCGAAGGCCCGCTTATTTCAATTTGATTTTGGTGTTGTCATGTTTAGAATTTAGAAAAAATATTACAATGACATACTGTACAGTCATAGTATTATGTGTTATAGTATTATCACACATTATAACACATATAGCATTATTGCGTTATGCCATGATTTTTTTCCCAGGGGCCTTAAAGATCAAACATCTAACATGCAAACTCCTTGCGGGTGAAGCACGTCACACTTGTAACCTCTTGCTCCAGAGAATTTGTGGAGTTTGTTGGATTTGTCCAGAATCCTCCGTCAGGGCTGTGCAATATAACCAAAATGTCATATCACGATACAGGTAATCTTATTTGATGATAACGATGTATATCACAATATATATTTTCCTGTAAATTCTATAGTTTATGTTGTGGGAATGTGGGAAGGACGAGACAGGTTTCTCTCAAGTCATCTTTATTCACATTCACCAACATTGCAAAGAAGAAAGAGGACATTACAGGGAACTCTCGTCCTTAAATACCAGGACTCTTCACAGTTCACAAGTCACATGCATCAAAAATCACATTGCATTATAATCGGCAGTAACAATGCATCTCCTCTCTCTGATCTCACCCCCACAGTCTACAATGCATCCTCAAATTAATCCTCTAATAACACCCCGCAGTCTCAAGCTCTGCATACCAAAGCTAACATCTTTGCCGCTTCCTGTTATCTCCAAGGAAGCTCTGCCTTTGTTCTGATCTAAAATGTGAGTCACAAAATAGGTCACATATGTGTGGCCCCCACACCAGACCCCCAACATTTTAGACAAACAAGAGAATAACAACATGCATGCCGTGATAGAATCAATACACATCAGTCCGCACGCTGTCTAGGCTTCAGTCTCCTGCCGTATCTGCTGTAGCTGGGATTCAACGTCTCCGCTGCGCTGTCACGCTGGGGGTTTGCTGTCTGGGGGTGGAAACCCTTTGTCAGTCCCTGCGGGTGTTCTGGGGAAACATTACTCTGTGAAGCCCCCAGTGGGGGTCTACCTCGCTGCGGGGCCCTTGCCAACAGCACTTGCTCATCCGCCACCACAAAAGCGGGTTTGAGTCTGTTTATGCCAACTTTTTCTTTCCTACCCCCCAAATCTAGCAAAGACTGCTTGTCCCCTGTTTCCAGCACTCTGAAGGGCCCGTCATAAGGCGGTCGCAGCGGGGGTCGATGCGCAGCGTGTCTGATAAAAACAAACTCTGCGTTCTTCAACGCTTTAGGCACAAAAACGTGCGGAAAACTGTGGTGCACGGGGCCAGGCAGCGTGCTTGATTCTATGTTACTCCGCAACAGCTGCAACGAGGAGGTGTCTGGCGCCGGGTTATCTGGGAGAAACTCCCCAGGCAGGCGAAGTGGTTGCGCAAACACGAGCTCTGCTGGGGAGGCTTCTAAGTCCTCTTTAAGCGCAGAACGCAACCCCAATAAATTCCACGGTAACTTGTCTACCCAATTTGCATCTGTCAGTAACGCTCTGAGAGCCGCTTTTAATGACCTATGAAAACGTTTGCATAACCCGTTACCCTGCGGATTGTATGCGGTTGTGCGGTGAATTGTGACACCCAGGCTGCGGGCCATAGTCGACCAAAGTTCGGACACAAATTGAGGGCCTCTGTCGGACGTAATGTCCAACGGAACTCCGAAACGCGCCACCCAAGCTGTTAAAAAGGCGCGTGCTACCTCCTCGGCTGAGGTTGATGCCAGCGGAACCACTTCAGGCCAGCGCGTGGTGCGGTCCACCATTGTCAGAAGGTGTGTGCACCCCTGCGACGGCGGGAGGGGTCCCACGAGGTCCACATGAACATGATCGAACCTCTTGGCCGGAATGTGAAACGGCTCCAAAGGAGCCCTCGTGTGCCTGTGTACTTTGGCTCGTTGACACGCCATGCAGGCTGCTGCCCACTCCTTAACTTGTTTGCGAAGACTCGGCCACACAAATTTCTCCCCTACCATTTTGACCGACGCGCGCACTCCCGGGTGCGCCAGAGAATGAATCGAGTCAAAAATGCGGCGGCGCCACGCGGCCGGTACTACTGGACGCGGCCGTCCAGTGGAGACATCGCAGATTATGGGGGGCATACCGTCTTGCAGCACCCTGCTCTCCAGCCTTAACCCTGTTGGTCCAGACTGGAGTGCGCGCACATCCGCGTCACTAACCTGCTCGGCGGCCATGGCTGCGTAATCTACTCCTACACTGACTGGGGCCGCCACGGCGCACGAGAGGCAATCTGCCACTACATTCAGTTTGCCTGCCACATGCTGAATATCAGTGGTAAACTCTGATATCGCGGCCAGCTGTCTCTGCTGCCGGCCTGACCACTGTTCGGAAACCTTGGCCATCGTGAATGTTAGCGGTTTGTGGTCAACGAACGCGGTGAAAGAGCGTCCTTCTAGCCAGAACTGAAAGTGGCGGATGGCCAAATGGAGAGCCAGCAGCTCCCTGTCGAATGCGCTGTATTTACGTTCGCTATCGTGCAAGGTCCTGCTGAAAAAGGCGAGGGGCTGCCAAACCCCGGCTACATGTTGCTCCATGACCGCCCCTATGGCCACATCTGACGCGTCAGTGGTGAGCGCTATGCGGGCCATTGGGTCTGGGTGTGCCAACAACGCAGCCTTTGCCAAGGCTGCTTTCACCTCCGAGAACGCTTGGTCCCGCTCCAGGGACCAAGACACTCCAGTGTCTGTAAGGACTTATTGAAAATGTAATGAAATATAGGTCTCAGTTCATGTGCACAGGACTTTACCAAGCGCCCACATATATTATCAGGGCCCTGACTTTTGTTCACTTTTACAGCGCAGAACTCCCTTTTAACATCCTGCACCTCAATATTAAAGTGCTGATTGTCTTTGAGTTTCTGTTTCAAATCTTGAGTTTCTGTGCTAAAATCAAAGGAGTCAAAACGACCATAAAAACAATTAAGAGCATTAGCCAGCTCTGTGTCTGAATTAAAACCATCTAAAAACACACGATTACTGCACTCTGTGCTCTGAAGGCCTGCAATAGTTTTCATACTGGCCCAGGCTGAACCAAGTTTCTTTGTTGCCATCTTGCTTTCCAATTCTGATTTATAATTCTGTTTTGCTCTTAAAATTTCGGACTTCAGCTCTTTTGTGGCAACCTGTAGCTCAGAAACAGACCCAAGTGCTTTCCTCTGTAAGCAGGATTTAACTGATTTTGTAACCCATGGTTTGTTGTTGGGATATATTTTGACACGTTTACGTGGAACAATCTTATTTTTACAGAAAGCCATGTATGAGCATGTGACGTCCACCAAAGAGTCCAAATCATCCCCGCAGGCCAATGTGAACATCTCCCAGTCTGTACAGTCAAAGCATTCCTGGAAGCTGTGCACTGAATCTTCTGTCCACACATCAATGCCTCTCGTCTCCACCTTGCCTCTTCTGAGAGCAGTTTTATATGTGGGAAGCAAATGTACACAGTTGTGATCTGAGGATCCTACAGGAGGAAGGGGGAGTGATTTATAGGCCCTCTCTATGGATCCATAGCACAGGTCCAATGTCTTTTTTCGCCTGGTTGGGCGAAAAACATGATGTACATTTGTACATCTTTAGAGGTAAAATCATAACTACATCTGGTCAATAAGCTTTAAAACTGTGAATCTCCAGTGTGGATGGACAAACGCACCCACCCATCCCCCCTCCTCCCCCCTGCTGTCCCACTGTAAATGAAAGATGTGTGTGTGTGTGTGAAGACCGACATGCAGCAGACACACAGGTAGGCATGGAAAGAGAGAGAATATTCTCTGTATTTTTTTTTTTCAGAAAAACACAGACTCCAATAGCCAACACAGTATAACAGAATAAATTATTTATTTTTTCCTCTCTGCTCAGTACTGAGTGGTTGGGGACCGTAGGGAGTTTTCAAATGAAGGTGCTGCCAATAATTTCCAAATCTATACTCTTTAGCATGCATTCAATGCAATTTAGCTGTTCAATTCAATTCAACTTTATTTATATAGAGCCATTTCACAACAACAGTCATCTCATAGCACTTTCAACTGTAGGGGAAACCCCCACAATTGCAGAAAGACCCCAGCAATCAGGCAATCCCCTGTGATCAAGCACTTGGTGACGGTGGAGAGGAAAAACTCACTTTTAATAGGAAGAAACCTCCAGCAGATCCAGGCTCAGGGAGGGGCAGTCATCTGCTGCGACTGGCTGGGGGGTGAGGGGATAGAGAAGATGAAAAGAACAGACATGTAGAGAGCAAACAGCACGACTGGGACTCAATCTATGGGAGAGAAGAAAAAGATGTTAATGGCCAGCAAAAATAATTCATTGAGAGTGAAAAAAGGAGTGAAGCCCAGTGCATTGTTGGAGGTTCCCCGGCTGTCTAAACCTATTAGCAACATAACTAAGGGAGGGTTCAGAGGCACAGGATCCCTCCCTAATTATAGGCTATATCAAAAAGGAAGGGTTTTGACATGGTTTCAGACCCAAAGAGCAGACACCACTCGAGAATAACACAATTAACCTTTTATTGAATATAAGAGTGTGTGGGTGAGTGTATGTTTATCTGTAGATGTATGTAGTGAGAAGGTGAGTCAGCTGGGGCGAGCAGAGCACCGTGCAACCTGGCAACCCTATGGAGAAAGAGAGGGAGAGTTAGAGGCAATCCTAGCAGGGAATGCACCAGAAAGTTCAGTGCTTACTGTTTGTAGTGGCGAAGTGGAGCACAGGTTAAGTTCAGTAGCTCCGGTCAGGAGGACAGTGCCAGCAGACCCGCAGGAGATGTTGTGGACTGGTGAGCGGAGAAGATAAGTCCGCCGCCACCGATCTCCACCTGTGCACAGGGGATCACGGAAAGGTGAGAGGAATAGATGGGTGCTTACTTGGAAGCTGGATGATGATGAGTCCAGTTGGCGAAGGGCTGAACAGGAAACTTGACGAGGCTAGGAAGCTTGATGTGGAGAAGGCAAGTGCAGGTCTCATAGGAAGGAGACAGACGACTCCGCGCCACTGTCAGGACCTCACGGTATAAATAGCCAGGCCAGGATGAAGAGCAGGTGTGCGCGCAGGTGCAGATGATTGGCAGCCATGACAGTTTTAACCCTATTCTTAAAAACAGATATAGAGTCTGACTCCCGAATCCAGATTGGCAGCTGGTTCCACAGGAGAGGAGCTTGATAACTGAAGGCTCTTGTACATTTGGAGATTCTAGGTATTACAAGTAATCCTGCATTTTGGGAGCATAGTGCTCTGTTAGGATAATAGGGTAGTATCAGATCTTTTAAATAAAAAAGGGGCCTGATTATTTACAGCTTTGTATGTGAGAGGAAGGATTTTAAACTTAATTCTAAACTCTATGGGAAGCCAATGAAGGGAGGCCAAAACCGGAGAGATATGATCTCTCTTTCCAGTACCTGTTAAAACTCTTGCTGCAGCATTTTGGATCAGCTGAAGACTTTTTAAAGATGTTTTAGGGCAGCCTGATATTAAAGAGTTACAATAATCTAATCTAGAACTAACAAAAGCGTGGATTAGTTTCTCAGCATCACTCTGAGTCAAGATGCTCCTAATCTTGGCAAGATTATGCAAATGATAGAAGGCAGTCTTAGAAACAAGTTTAATACATGAATTAAAAACCAGATCTTGATCAAAAATAACTCCAAGGGAGGTTTGGATGTTCCTAACATTAAATGGTATCAATAGCATCTCAACTAAGGTTTATAGCAGAATGGGTTAAAGATGATCCTACTTCTGTTTGGTTGGGTCTTGAAAAGTCACAGACCTCCTGCTCACTGTTGGGCCTCTTGACTTGTAAGAATTTAAAGTCAGTTAGAAATCTCTGTGATAATAACCCTATAATTTGCAACACTCTAAAGGCCTGGTTTATGACACGAAAGCTTGAAGGAAGATCAGATTTAACTACGTTATTAATTGCTATTCAAGGCAATCCTGACTTTGTTCCTGTTATGATGGACAGTGGTTATAATATATGGATAGTTAAAGGGTTAAAGAAAATTTATGACCTTTTTGATGGAGCGTTGTTATTATCATTTGAACAGCTTCAGGAGAAATTTGGCCTTTCTAGACAGAACTTTTTTAGATACCTTCAGATCCAAGATTTCATAACTAGAAAGACCACATTCAATGTAAATGCCACAGTGTCTGCAATTGAGCAGTTACTTCTTTTAGGCCCAACCAAAAAATTTATAACTCGCTGTTAGAGTGCCCTAAGTCAGTCGGATGTGTTGAGTGTGTCAATTATACAGGATCTTAAACAGAAATGGCAAAGTGAACTTGGTGTAAACAATTGTGAGGATTCATGGGATGCAATCTGGGAGTGTGCCAAGAAGATATCAATATACAATCGTGCAAGATTATTGCAATATAAAATTTTACATCATTTGCAAATCTCTCCCAGTAAAAGAGCTAATATGAACCCTCAGCTTTCACCCATGTGTCTGAAGTGTAAAATTTCAGTTGGTACCTACACTCATTGTGTTTGGTCTTGTCCTAAAATCCAAGCATACTGGCTGGGCGTTGTACAAGACATGAGTCAGATATCTGGTGTGAATGTAGACATGGATCCTTGCTCTTTGCTACTTGGACACGCAAACCAGGACTTACTTTTTGGAAGCTTTGCTAGACTATACAGTAGCCTTGCATATGCGGCAAGAAGGAATATTTTTTGTCATGGATATGTGACAAACCGCCAACTAAAACAAACTGGCATAAAATTATCATGGAGTGTTTCCCTTTGGAATATTTAATATGTCTACTTCATTCAATAAAGAGACATTTTATGAAAATATGGACTCCACATCTCAAATTCTCCAACCTTACGGTGGCTTCAATTCTTGGGAGCGTTAACTTGGATTAAATATGACTTCCTTTTTCCTGGACCTTGTTTGTGGTGCCGTGATGGATATGTTCCTCTGTACAAGTGCTGGTTTATGTGTGTACATGTATGAGTTTGTAGTTGTGCAGTATATCCCGTTTTTTATTTCAATCTCTGACTTTGTGTAGATCAATGCTGTGCTGAGCTGTTTTTCACGTTTTGATTGTTTGGGTTTTGTGTGTGTGTGTGTGTGTGTGTGTGTGTGTGTGTGTGCGCGCGTGCAAAACAAAAGGGGAAAAATTCAATAAATACATTGGAAAAAAAAACTCCAAGGTTCCCCACAGAACTAGTAAGAGAAAGAGTAACCACATCCAAACTAAGGGTTTGATTTGGAAAGGTATTTCTAAGGTTTTTTGGACCAACTAGAATGACTTCAGTCTTATCTGAATTTTAATAGCAGGAAATTACAAGTCATCCAAGCTTTCATTTCCTTAAGACAGGCCTCTAACTTGGCTAATTGATTACCATCATCTGGCTTCATTGACAGGTATAACTGTGCGTCATCTGCATAACAATGAAAATGTATGCAGTGCTTTCTAATAATGTTGCCTAGTGGAACCATATATAGACTAAAAAGAATAGGGCCTAGCACAGATCCCTGTGGATCTCCGTGACTAAGCTTTGGGTTGGAAGAAAACTCATTAGTGACATGAGCAAACTGGAACCTATGAGATAAATAAGATCTAAACCACTGCAACGAAGTTCCATTAAGTCCAACATGGTGTTCTGATCTATCAAGTAGAATATTATGTATGATCGATAGTATCAAAAGCTGCACTAAGGTCTAAAAGGACAAGTACAGAAACAAGTCCACCTTCACTAAAGCTGTTTCAGTAGTTTGATGGATTTTAAACCCAGACTGAAAATCTTCAAATAAACCTTTTCCCTGCAAGTGGTCAAACAATTGCATAGCAACAACTCTTTCTAAGGTTTTTGAAATGAAAGGCAGATTAGAAATTGGTTTTTAATTAGCTAAAACTTCTGGATCCAGTGTTGGCTTTTGGAATAAGGGTTTAATTACAGCAGTTTTAAAAGTCAAGTACATGGCCTAATGTTAATGAAAAATTTATTTGAAGACTAGCGCTACCAATAAATGGGAAGACTTCTTTAAATAACTTGGTAGGAATAGGGTCAAAGGACAAGTTGAAGGCTTGGATGAGGAAATTATTTTATCTAACTCTAAAAGGTCAATTGGAGTAAACTCATCCGAACAGATATCAGTTGAAAGAGTTGTAGAAGTTAATGTATTTACGTTAACGGTGGGAAGAATCTGATTGATTTTATCTCTGATAGATGAAATTTGATTAATGAAAAAGACCATAAAGTCCTGACTAGTAAGCTCTTAGGGAATGCTAGGATTGACAGAGTCCTGACTCTTTGTCACCCTGGCTACAGTGCTGAAAAGAAACCTGGGATTATTCTTGTTCTCTTCTATTAATGCAGAATAATAACTTGTTCTAGCTTTCCTAAGAGATTTTTTATAAATTAGAAGATGATTTCTCCAAGCTAAATAGATTTCATCTAATTCAGTTGTAATGGATATTGTGTTAATGTTTGTATTTACTGTTGCACAAGGGTTTTTCTGTATAGCAGAAGTTTCTGCTTAATTTACAAATCACTATAATAGGAAATTTTTGACAATCCTGTGCTTTTCTTGTATTATATAGAATATCACTGCAGTAAACTGGAAAAAAGCATTTGCTTTAAAATTCGGAATTCTTCCCACAACTTTTAGTGCAAAAAACACTCTGAAAACACTGCAACTTTTATCGCAACTTTTTAAAAAAGCTCCCACGAATTCAGGCTTTTTGGCCCAAAACAATCATAAAAACATCCCGTGAAATCCTGGAGGGACTGACTATAACCCGGGCAATTTACATACCAACCACATGTATTGAACATATTGCCCCCCCCAATTACCAGTCAGCCCCAGTAGAGAAACCACCCCCCGGAGACCCGTCAGGTGGGTCTCATCCCGAGCATCTGCTTCTCTTCATGCCCGGAGGTGACCCACGACAGTCTAGACACCTCCATCTCATCATTGGCGCGCCGAAGCTCATTGGGATGTCTCCATGAGCCGTCAGACAGCTGAAGGTAGCCATCCCGCTGAACAGCCACCACCTGCAGCCGCCCCTGGTCCTCCTGTCATTTGCGCTTTCTATGAACCCGTCTCTACCGGGCCTCCTCTCTGGGTCGGACCGCATCAGCGACCCCCAGAGGAGCCCCACTCGGCTTTCAGTGTCCCTGAGTGGCATGTCGTTTCACTGTGTCAGCCAGTCCTGCCCCACTCGCTTTCATTTCGGATGCTGGCGGATGCTTGACTTCAATTTTAATGAAAATTTTTGAAAAACTGGTCAGACGTGAGGTCCTAAGGCAGACTGAACATGCATTGGATCCTCTGCAGTTTGCCTATAGGCCTCACAGAGGAGTGGAGGATGCCACTGTCACTCTGTTTGACATGCTTTTTAAACATCTGGATTTTAATGGGACACACGCCAGGCTTTTATTTGTGGACTTTTCTTCTGCCTTTAATACAATCCAACCTCATATTTTAGTTGAAAGGCTCCTGCAACAATTTGATTTAAGCAATAATCTGGTGGGTTGGATTCTGGATTTCTTAACCAACAGGACGCAGAGAGTAAGGGTCAATGGCACATTGTCTGACCTAAAGTGCTCTTCTACTGGCTCTCCTCAGGGGTGTGTGTTGTCACCACTACTCTTCATCCTGTACACAAACATGTGTCGGAGCAGACATGACAACAGACACATTATAAAGTATGCTGATGACTCAGTCATTGTCAGTCTCCTCCAGGATGGTGAGAGTGGCCACGGCCCAGTAGTTGATGACTTTGTTCACTGGTGTGAGGATTCCTACCTGCAGCTGAATACAACAAAAACGAAAGATATGATTATTGACTTTAGGAGGAAAACTCCCAGGCACAAAGTCACCATACTAAAAGGCCAGACCACCGAATGTGTACAATCGTACAAATATCTTGGGACAATTATTGATAGTGGATTGAACTTTGAGGTGAACTGTGAAAGGGTGTGCAAAAAGGGTCAGCAAAATTTGCATTGTTTGAGGAAACTTGCACGCTTCCAAATTGACCGAACCATAATGACTATGTTCTATCAGGCTTTTATTGAATCTGTTTTATCCTTTTCTTTAATGTCATGGTTTGGTCAGATAAAACTGAAACAGAGGAAATCCTTGGATCAGGTAGTCAGATGGTCCAGTCGTTTGCTTGGTGAGTCACAGCTGAGCCTGACATCCCTGTACACCAGACAAGTACAGAGGATGGCCGACTCGATTTTAAATGATGACTCCCACCCTTTGCACTGCAACTTTCAGCTTCTTCCCTCCAGACGGAGGTTTGCTGTCCCAAAAAGTAGAACCCAGCGCTACAAAAACAGCTTTGTCCCTGCTGCTGTCAAAGAGTTGAACAAGCTATAAAAATTATATTGTACATATTTTATATTTACCTATTTTGTAAGATGTGTGCCTGTGTTTGTGTCTATGTTGAATGTAATTAGTGGCTTGTAAATATGGATGTCACCAACTGCAAAACAAATCTACCTACGGGTACAAATAAAGTAACCTGAACCTGAACCTGAACCTGGCGAAGCCATTGTGACCCCTTGGTTCTCAGTACCTCCCAGCTGAACTCCAGAAGCAGAATGGGCCAGCCACTCGGCTCCACCCACCATCACGGGCATCCCACCACGCCGCCCAGTTCCTTCAGCTAGGGTAACTTGGGCTCTGGCACAGGAACCCTCCCGCGATGGCCCTGGGTGGGGTTGGTCCTGCTCATCTTCCAGGATACTAGGCCAAGGTTCATCCCATACAGCATCGTCCACTATTCGCGGAACCGGCCGGTCCCACAAGCCACGGCCTGACCAGTCTTCTCCAGCACCGCTGGTGAGCGAAAAGCTCAGTCCATAAAAAAGGTCACAGCCCATAATATTCTCGCCACTGGCGGTCACCACGAACTTCAGGTTGGAAACCTCCTCCGACTTGTACCTAGCCGTCAGTTCCACTGAACCCACAATGGCTAGTCTTTTTCCTCCATATCCACACGATGGCACTGAATGACCTCTTACTTGGTAGTATGTGAATAAACTCCTCACAGTAGGCCAAGTCAACATGGACCTCACTGCACCCTTGTCAATCAGCAACGGCACCTCCACTCAGTCCAATTTCATCATACGGTACATATGGCCATTGGTGCTTGGAAAGATGGTGTGAATAACCGTAGGAGTTGGAGCAGGGGTGTCCACTTTGCATTGCCGTTCCTCTCGCTCGAACCTATTACAGGCCCTGGAAAAATGGTGCAGGAATCCGCACTTGCCGCAGCGTTTACCTCTTGCCGGACACTCTCCAGCCTTGTACCGGCGCTTAGTGGACCCACAACCCAAACACCTGGGCGATCCCGGGGCGGACCTTATCTTCACAACTGTAGCGCATTCCTTCTTCTCCTGCTGGCTATCATCGCTGTCTGGGTCCACAACCTGCGCCGTTGATTGTGATTCAGAGCGGTGCAGCGTATCTCTCTGACTGAGGTCACGTGACAGTTTGTCCTCTGCTTCACACTGCTGAGCTATCTCGACAGCCATGGCTAACATCAATTCACTGGAGTGCATTAGGAGCCTCGACTGTTCCGTCGAGCAAAGCGTGTGCTCCGCCAACTGGTCACGAACCATCTCTTCCTCCAATGCTCCAAACTGGCAGTCCCCGGCCAGCTGACACAGGTCCGCAACATATCGTTGCACCGACTCGCCGGTCCACTGGTGGCCCTGCCGAAACTGAATCCTCTGGATGATGACATTCACAGGGGCGCAAAAATGTCACGCCATTAGTTCAACAACGTCCTCGAAGCTATCGCTAGCACCCAAGGTAGCAAGGATATGCTGTCCTTCCATACCTAAATTATGGACCAGAATTGCCTGAGCCCATATCTTCTTCAGTTTACCAAGGTTCAGAGCCACCAAGTAATTTTGGAATGCGGTGAACCATCTCGCCCAAGGGACCGGAGGCTCTCCCGGAGACTCCAAAAATGGCCGAATTGTAGACACACCAGCATCCATACTTTCATCCTCATCGCCAAATGTTATGTAAAACGTGAACCAATGACGAGACTGAATGGTTAACTAGACAGGACTTATTATAGACTCTCAGATTATACAGAGGCGCTCCCGCTAGGCGGAGAGGTGGTCAAAGAGACCGCCTGCCTTCCGCACAGCCCTCTTATACTCCTGGTGGCAGCGGAACCAGAAAGTGAAGCCACCACCCGTGTCACACCATAATATTTCCCGAGAACAACACTACACAATGCAGTAACCTGCAGCTTAAAGCAGAAGACTTATCAATTAAAAAGAAAATAGTATCCCACTAAATTAGATAAATTTCATTTAGCCTGGAAAGATCATACTCTAATTTACAAAAAAACCCCAGGAAATTTAGAATAACCTTTTATTCACAATTAATGGAAGAGAATAGGAATAATTTCAGGTTTCTTTTTAGCACTTTTGGCAGGCTGACAATGAGTCGGGACTTTTTGAATTTCTTTAACAATAAAATTTTATCAGAACTTAAATTAGTTAAATCTTTTCCATTTGCATTTATAATACAGCAGCAACTTTAACTCCTTCAGCTCTTGTTCATTTGGTCCATTTTACACCAAATGACCTTTCAGAGTTAGATCAAATTATTTCTTCATCCAGTTCATCAAACTGACTACAGTATTAGTATATTTCCTACGCAGTTATACTGTATAAAGAAGCGTTTCCATTTAACTAATTTTTATTAAGTACAGTACTCTGCCAGATCCTCAATGACAACTTTCCTCTATCTTGATCAATCTGCTGTAAGGTCTTGCAGCTGTAGCAGTGATGTTGGTCCATTTCTTTGTTGTCATTCAATGATGCTTTCGATCTGTCTCTGGAGCAGCTAGCCTTGGTTTTTACTTCCAGTGTAATGTGCTCAAGTTAGTTATGTAATCTTGAGATGAGACCAGAATAGTCTGGTTTTCTTTGTATTTCAGTTGTTAGCAGAACTTGTTCAATACACCCACATTTTCCAGAATAAATTTGTTGGATTTATTTGTGATAAAACATTCCAAGGACTCATCTATATGTCCACATCTCAAAAGCTACCAGCCTTGATTTGTCTCAGTAGATTAAGTTCCTTCAACTTGATCCTTTACACAGTGTATCTCACTTTAGATGGACTGACTTATTGCCATAGTTTTAATTTGTATCAAATGAGAGCAGCTACAGTACATGAGGTCTCAAGCCAGCTCAACCGGGTTGAACCTTTGTCTTAACGATATGCACTGTTGTCTATGACCTACCAGACTTGGGTTCCCAAGGTTTGAATTCTGAAAGCTAAGGATTTTGCAAATATTCACAATTTCAAGAAGTCTCTCTTCCAGAAAGGGTTCTTTGTGGCACTGCTTTGATGCAAAAAAGAAGAAAAAATGTAATTGCAGCACAAAATGTTTTTTTCAGAGGCAAATGGCTTTTGCAGTTCAAGAAGAACCCTTTTGGAACCTTTATTTTATTTTGGGCTACATCTCCATTTTGAATGGGAAGTTCCTCATGTTTTTGTTTATTTAGACTGTTCCAGTTTTCCCAGAATTTATTTGCTTGTATTGATTCTTCAATGGTATGCAGCTGGTTTCTTGTATGTTGGTCCCTTTTTTCCTTACTGTGTTTTTGTACTGTTTTAGTGTTTTGCGAAAATGCAGGCGTGTGTACTGGTTGTCTTGGTCTCTGTGTTTTTGATTTGATAGGTTCCTTAACTTCTTTCTGAGATTTTTACATTCATTGTCAAACCATTTGTAATGTTTTTTTTTGTCGTGAACCTCCTCGTTCACTTTTACGTAGCGCACAGAGGAGGAGAAGGAAGAATGGACTTACGTGCAAGTCACGCCAAACACACATTTATTGACACAAAAATAGACAGACCAAAATAACATAGACTGCTCGGGTAAAACTTAAGAGTCCTCCAGGATGCTCGGTTGGCATGGGAGAAGAAGCTGGGCAACAGTGACTAAGCGTAGCAGTTGTGCTGCAAGGGGAAACGCTACCAACAACCGTAGCAGCACAACTGCAAACAGAAACGCTAACAGCTCTACTCACCGTGCAGGAACAGTCAGAGTCATCCAAGTCTGCCAGCAAGCACACACACAAACAATCCTTCACCGACGTGACTGTCACACGGTGAATAACAACCGTGTGATTGAGTACAATGATCCAGTGGTGTTTGACTGGCAAAGCCCTGCCTAAGTACAAACACCACTGGCGTGACAAATTGGAAACACCTTGGCGAGGCACGGGACAGATAATTACCGGGGCGAACAGCTGACTGTCAGAGAGAGAGGGGGCATGGTTGGACTGGCGAATGTTAGACAGCGCCCACCAGGAAATGGGTCAAACGGCTGCCCAACAACTGCCGGCCAGAGCGGCGGCTACAGGCATGGAAAAGAAACAGCACACAGACATGAAAACAATGAGAAATCAAAAGATACCAAAACATAATAAACCCAATCCCTGAGCCACCAAGAACGGTCAGAACCGAGCCTACAGCAAACATGAGCTCGGATCGTGACAGAACCCCTCCTTCTAGAGGTGGATACCAGACACCCACGGTAACATCATATGAAAAACCCCATGCCCCACCCCCCCATCAACCCCAACAGGAGCAACAACACGAACCTGGGTGGGAGGTAGGGGGAACAGGAAAGAAGGGAACACAATTAACCCCACCCAGGGTCCACAATTAACCCCCCCAAGTCCAAAGACGTGGAGGCTCTGGACGCCACCCAGAGTCCCAGGCCCAGCAGGCAGTTCGGTGAACAGAGTCTGGTGGGCTGCCGGAAAACACGGGCCATCTGGCCCAGAGACTCAGTCCCTCAGGTGGTCAGCCAGCGCTGTAAAGCCACCAGGGCTGGCGGGATGAAGCAGGAGGTGGCTTGCCGACCGGAATGCCCACTGGTGGGTGACCGGACCATAGGGAGGAAACCCCCATGGCATAGGACAGGGAGGAGAAGGGGACCACGGCGTCCTCAGGCTGATCTGCAGCACCCTCGGTGGTCCCGGCTTGGGACACAGCTGCATCCGCGGTGGACCCTGACCAGGCCGACGCTGCACCCGTGGTGGACCCCAACTGGTTCGACGCTGCACCCGCAGTGGACCCCGACTGGGCCGATACTGCACCTGCAGTGGCCTCCGGCTGAGGATCTGCAGCACCCGCAGTGACCTCCGGCTGAGGGTCTGCAGCACCCGTGGTGACCTCTGGCTGAGGGTTTGCAGCACTTGCGGTGGCCTCCAGCTGAGGCTCTGCAGCACCCGCGGTGGACCCCGATTGGGCCAAAGCTGCACCCAAGGTGAGCGGGCCAACCCGCAGGAGCACCAAGCTGAAGAGGCAGTCAATAGGGGGAGCCCTAATGACCCTGGCAGGAGGAGCAGGAACCACGGCATCCTCTGGTGGATGGACCGGACCCACGATGACCTCCGGCAATGGCGCACCTTCTCCGGCAACCCTAGAGGAAGGCTCAGAGACAGCAGGAGAAAAAGGGTGGTGAGGGTTGCCGGCAGTGGCGGAGCCCGGCGAAGGGAACTCAGATGCAGCTGCGCGGTGCACCCGACTCTCCTCACCCAGAGCCAGGCAAGATCTCTCCAACACTGACATAAGAAAAACGAGAGAGAAAACTTGCCTGAGCTGGAGTTCCACCACTGTCCAGGACTCCATCGAACTTGACGATGACAGCCTGGGTCCAGCCTCGAGGAGGTCCATCTCTGGCTCCCACTCCATTGCAGCAGCCTCCACAGCAGGCGAGATGGTCATAGCAGTCCTATTGTCCACCTGCAGCAGCTCCAACGCTGGGGATTCCTCCAGCGTGGATGCAGGGGAACCTCTCCATGTTGGCTCCGGGGCAGAATCCTCCAAAACCACTGGCTCCTACACCATCTGGCGGCCCTGACCTTGGGCCAACAGGCCCTCAGGGAGAATTGGAGGAGACACGGAGAGGGGAAAAAATTAATTAATATTTGCAGCTGGAGGAGAGGACACAGCGGACTGCTGAAACTGGGCCTCTCCCTTGGGAGACAGGCAAGATTCAATACTATTAGATGGATTAGAAAGAAAAAATACTTGCCTGTCATCCCGGTCATTGGTGTTGGCAGCTGTGGGTGGCAGACAGTCATCCCTCTTCGTGTCAGCCGTGACGTGGGCCCCTCTGAAGACTTGTAGAGGAGCCGTCTCCACGATGACAGAGGTGAGTGTAGCCGGGGTGAGCTCAGCGGACCTCACGGCAGCAGGAGGGAAGAGGGCTGCCGGATGCGAGGAGGGACTCTCCCGGCGTTTCCTAGCTGGATGCTGCTGTGGTGGAGCTGGGATAACTGGAGCAGGAGTGGAGGGAATGGAGCTGTTCCTCCATGGAGTGCACCTCTGTGCTTGCTGCGGTCCAGCGGGAGATAACTCCATCTTCAGCCCGGGGGACGAGTGCTGGAGTGCGGTGACTGTAGCCAGCAGTTCCACGTACTGAGGGTACCTCCAGAGGCCAGGATGCGCCTCCAGGATCCCCACCACTCCATAAACGCTCCACCAATCCCTCTCTGGTCCGCGGACGGCGAGAAACTCATCCACATAACTCTGGATGAAGTCTGCTGCCCACTCCTCCTCCAGGCTTGGAGACCCCGCTGCCAACCCTCCTTTCCTTGGACAAGGTCGACAAGCCGGGGACATAATGCATTCCAAACACAGATGGATAGAAAAAAGAAAAACAGTTCAAAAGGAAAAAGGCAAATGTGTGGGTGACTCTGCTAAGTCTGGGCTGGCTGGACCATTCTGTCATGAACCTCCTCGTGCGCTTTTACGTAGCGCATGGAGGAGGAGAAAGAAGAATGGACTTATGTGCAGGTCACACCAAACACACATTTATTGACACAAAAATAGACAGATAAAAATGACATAGACTGCTCGGGTAAAAGTCTGCCAGCGAGCACACACACAAACAATCCTTCACCGACGTGACTGTCACACAGCGAATAACGACTGTGTGATCGAGTACAATGGTCCAGCGGTGTTTGACTGGCAAAGCCCTGCCTAAGTACAAACACCGCTGGCGTGACAAATTGGAAACACCTGGGCGAGGCGCGGGACAGATAATTACCGGGGCGAACAGCTGACTGTCAGAGAGAGAGGGGGCGTGGTCGGACCGGCGAATGTTAGACACCAGGAAAGTGGGTCAAATGGCTGCCTAACAACTGCCAGCCAGAGCGGCTGCTACAGGCATGGAAAAGAAACAGCACACAGACATGAAAACAATGAGAAATCAAAAGATACCAAAACATAATAAACCCAATGCCTGAGCCACCAAGAACGGTCAGAACCGAGCCTACAGCAAACACGGGCTTGGTTCATGACAGTTTTTGTTGTTTTTGGCTTTTCTGTTTGAGGTCTTTAGGTATGATTGGGAGGCTGATAGGTCAAATATATTATTCAGGCTTTCTACTGCCTTGCTTAGCCCTTTGCTGTTGTGTTGAAATGTTTTTTTCCAGAAAATGATTTAAAAGTAATTGTACTTGTTGTTGCCTAATAGTACTTTGGTATGTTTCTGCACTATTTTCTTTCCACTTGTAACATGTTTTAATAGAGTACAGTCTAGTTGGCTGTGCTACGTCCAAGTTGGGTGTTGATCTTTTCAGGTAGAGTGTGGTTTTGCTGTGGTCTGATAGGGGTGTTAGTGGACTGACTGTGAACGCCCTGACAGACGCTAGACTCAGGTCAGTGATGAAGTAATCTACTGTGCTGTCGCCCAGATATGAGCTGTAGATGTACTTACCATCAGTGTTGGGCAAGTTACAAAAAAAAAAAACAGTAACTAATTACAGTTAATAGTTTTACTTTTCAAAAGTAATTGAGTTACTTTACCAATTACTGCATAATTAAATTAACTAGTTACTTGGAAAAGTAGCTTTCACGTTACTTTTAAATGCATACTTAAATCATCTTGCACACATAGCAAGATAATTTAATTAATGGATTCCATTACAAACTTATTAATGTCAGGCTGAAAACGGACTGTTTCAGACAGAGCATTTAGAGCATATTCAGTCTGCTTTATCCTGCCCTGAGAGCTCTTATTGTGGGAAAAATCTGAAGAAGATCAACATGATATTGCCAGTAATTTCCTCATTTTGGAGTGAGAGTTGGCAACACTGTATAAAGCAGCCCATGTTTATCTTACCTTTATGATATGGATTTAATCCGATGTGCAGTGATCCAAAGAAAATGTCAATTTTCCACAGTCCAGATGTCTGCTGTGACAGAGACATGATCCAGTCCCTCAAATTCCTTTTGGAGATCAAAATCCATTTTTGAATTATCTTTATCCAGGTAGCAAGTAAATGTGTTTTAACTTCAGTGGATCACAGTTTCAGCTGTCTGATGAAAAGCTACTGTTTATATCATGTCTTCAATCTGTAATGACATATCTGGCAATCAGTCGGTTTAATTCTTGCTGGGTCACAAACTGTCCAGATGCATACCTGTGCTTGAAATCCAGTCATGGATGTTGAGACAAGAGTATTTCCACTTTACATCCAGCTGTGGCTGTTCAGATAGCATAGTTCCACTAACACGGCGTTGTTAGCATAGCTAGCCATTACTTAGCACTAGCTTTGTCAGAGCTTAGTTGCTGTTTAAAACCGCTTCTCAAGATTGCAGTAGGTCTCAACCAGCACTTTAGCATGCACCCAGCAATATGCTTTTGTCCTTTACTGCGACAAAGGAAAAATAATCTGTCCCTTTCCACAAAAACAAAGTAGCTTCATCTCATCCTCAGCTCAGCAGTGAAATCTCAACTCTCACAACAGGTTACATTGACTGACAGCTATGTCTCAGCTACGGTTGGATCAGTTTGTATATTCATTTATTTGCGCTAAAAATATCTATCCATATTAATAAACCAAGAAAAGCCATCTGATCAATTTCAGTAACTGTAATGCATCATTGAATATTTAAACAGTAATTTCATTACAAAGCACGTTACTGCAAAAGTAGTGGTGTTTCAGTAACGCGCTACTTTGTAACACGTTACTCCCAACACTGCTTACCATAGGAGTCACCTCTGACTCTACCATTGATAATGTATAGTCCCAGTGAACAACAGAGCTGTAGGAGTTGTGACCCATGTTTGTTTGTTGTTTTGTCATAGTTGAGTCTGAGAGGGCATATTGGGGGAGGGAATGTGTCTACCTCCTGGTAGGTGTTTGTTCCCCTGGGTGTTGAGAGTGTCCGGTTCCTGTCCTGTTCTGGCATTAAGGTCTCCACAGATTACAGTGTAACTCTGGGCCTGGAAATGATTCATTTCCTCTTGTAGGATGGAGAACATGTCATCTTTAAAGTATGGGGATTCAACTGGGGGAATGTAGGTGGCACATAAGAGGACATTTTTTTTCGGTTAAGGTGAGTTCTTTATTTATTTCTAACCAGATGTAAAAAGTTCCTGTTTTGATTAGTCTAATAGAATAGGTCAATCCAGATTTGTACCATATTGGCACACCTCCCAAGTCGCTTCCCTGTTTGACTCCTGTTTGCTTGGTGGATGGTATTATAAGCTTTCTATAGTTTGCAGGGCAGCCAGTTTGACCATTTCCTCTGTGCCATGTCTCCTGTAGGACAATGATGTGTGTGTTTGTGATTTCCTTGGCGAAGTCTGGGTTCCTGCTTTTCAGGCCAAAGGCATTTGACCTCAGACCTTGTATATTCCAAGATAAAATAGTGAGAGATGTGTGTTCCATTATTCAAAGTGTATTTGTTTCAGGAGGTTCAGGCCTGAACCATGATTGTGTAGAGCTCACCCAGCATCTGGTGTATGCTCAAGTCACAGGGTGGGGCTCTTCCAAGTGAAGGGTTGAGATTTTCTCTGCTCACAGCCTGTGTGTACAGTGGGGAAAAAAAGTATTTAGTCAGCCACCAACTGTGCAAGTTCTCCCACTTAAAAGATGAGAGAGGTCTCCAATTTTCATCATAGGTATACCTCAACTATGAGAGACAAAATGAGAAAAAAAAATCCAGAAAATCACATTGAAGGATTTTTAATGAATTAATTGGTAAATTCCTCGGTAAAATAAGTATTTGGTCAATAAGAAAAGTTCATCTCAATACTTTGTTATATACCCTTTGTTGGCAATGACAGAGGTCAAACGTTTTCTGTAAGTCTTCACAAGGTTTTCACACACTGTTGCTGGTATTTTGGCCCATTCCTCCATGCAGATCTCCTCTAGAGCAGTGATGTTTTGGGGCTGTCGCTGGGCAACATGGACTTTCAACTCCCTCCAAAGATTTTCTATGGGGTTGAGATCTGGAAAATGACTAGGCCACTCCAGGACCTTGAAATGCTTCTTACAAAGCCACTTCTTCGTTGCCCGGGCAGTGTGTTTGGGATCATTGTCAGGCTGAAAGACCCAGCCACGTTTCATCTTCAATGCCCTTGCTGGTGGAAGGAGGTTTTCACTCAAAATCTCACGATACATGACCCCATTCATTCTTTCCTTTACACGGATCAGTTGTCCTGGTTCCTTTGCAGAAAAACAGCCCCAAAGTATAATGTTTTCACCCCCATGCTTCACAGTAGGTATGGTGTTCTTTCCCCTCCAAACACGACAAGATGAGTTTTTAACAAAAGTTCTATTTTGGTTTTATCTGACCATATGACATTCTCCCAATCCTCTTCTGGATCATCCAAATGCTCTCTAGCAAACTTCAGACGGGCCTGGACATGTACTGGCTTAAGCAGGGGGACATGTCTGGCACTGCAGGATTTGAGTCCCTGGCGGCGTAGTGTGTTACCGATGTAGCCTTTGTTACTTTGGTCCCAGCTCTCTGCAGGGCATTCACTAGGTCCCCCCGTGTGGTTCCGGGATTTTTGCTCACCGTTCTCGTGATCATTTTGACCTCACAGGGTGAGATCTTGCGTGGAGCCCCAGACTGAGGGAGATTATCAGTGGTCTTGTATGTCTTCCATTTTCTAATAATTGCTCCCACAGTTGATTTCTTCACACCAAACTGCTTACCTATTGCAGATTCAGTCTTCCCAGCCTGGTGCAGGTGTACAATTTTGTTTCTGGTGTCCTTTGACAGCTCTTTGGTCTTGGCCATAGTGGACTTTGGAGTCTGACTGTTTGAGGTTGTGGACAGGTGTCTTTTATACTGATAACGAGTTCAAACAGGTGCCATTAATACAGGTAACGAGTGGAGGACAGAGGAGCCTCTTAAAGAAGAAGTTACAGGTCTGTGAGAGCCAGAAATCTTGCTTGTTTGTAGGTGACCAAATACTTATTTTACCGAGGAATTTACCAATAAAAATCCTTCAATGTGATTTTCTGGATTTTTTTTTCTCATTTTGTCTCTCATCGTTGAGGTATACCTATGATGAAAATTGGAGACCTCTCTCATCTTTTAAGTGGGAGAACCTGCACAATTGGTGGCTGACTAAATACTTTTTTGCCCCACTGTATGTGCGGCGTGGGGTTGGCAGGATGGAGGTGGGCCCTGCTTGGGTTACAGAATGACCTCTGAGTGTAGCGTGGTGTCTTCCAGGTGGAGCAGGTCCTCTGGATGTTGGCCTGGGCATGAGACTCCTGTGGGACATGCTTGGACTTTGATTTAGTGTGAGATCCTTCAGCGTCTTTGCAACGGTTGAGACTGCTGCCTTGAGGATATGTACTTGGTCATACAGGCTGTGTAGGTCTAGGGTGGGGTGCAGCGCCACATATACATTTGGTTTTAATACGCAATCTCTAGAAATTTGTGCATCTACCCTATGGATGAGGGCGGGGTGGAAGTCCCATCTGGGTAGCAAGGTAGAGATTACTACCTTTGCATTTGGGAATGTGGAAGAAGCTTTTTCCATCACTCTCTTGATAGACTTGGCCACCTCTTCTCCCTGCATTCTCAGGTCATTTGTGCCGGTGTGGATAATGATGTGACTGGGGGACCCCAAGCAGTCCTCCGTCAGCTGCTCTATAGCATAGCTGGTATTCCGGCACTTGAGTTTTGAAACTCTGTGGGTTGGGAAAAGTTTTTTGTCTTCAACATTTGAGTCTATGACGAGAACAACTTGTGGATTTTGTGTAGGGTTGCTCTCTTTCGGTGAGGTAGTGGTGTTTGTTGGAGGAAGGACCTCTTGGGTTTTTGTTTCTTGGCTTCTTGGTGTTGTTGTTGATTGGCTGGGACTGTTGTCTGGGTCCTGTTGTTCATCAGTCTCCTGTAAGGGAGTAGGTAGTGCTCTCACAGGTGGTTCACTGGTCAGAGTTCTCACCTCATCTTTGAGGTGAGAACTCAAAGATGAGGTGAGTAGGCAGCTACTCAAAGATGAGTAGCTGCCTACTCTCCAGCTTTAAAGCCTCTTCACTGTCTTTGAGTCTTTTGACCTCAGCCAGGAGCTGTCTCATCTCTTGTTTTGAAGACTCTCTTTGTCTTTGAGTCTTTTTACTTCAGCCCAGAGAGCAGATAGGCCTCTCTCTGTCTCTGTCACATAGACTGGGTGAGGGGTTGATTTTGTCTTCAGTTGTTTTCTGTTCAGATTTGAGTGTGGTGATTGTATGTTCCATCTCCACCTGTCTGACCTCTAGCTGTGTGAACTTGTCTTTCAACTCGGTGAGCAAATGAGGCTTTGTGGTAGGGAGTTGATTCTCTGATTCTTCTGTGATGTTATCAGCAGAACGTAGGATGTCCTCTTGGTCTGTGGTGGGGGTGTCATCACCATTGTGGGCTTTCTTTTCCTGTGCTCTCTCTTTGATTCTGGAGAACTCTTTCTCTATAGGACTTGGGTTGCCCTGGATCAACACTGTCCCTTTCTTGTAGAAGTGAATGGTGGTCTTTCCATCATCTGGGCTTATTTTCAGTGTCCACAATCCACTGAAACTACTATTAATAGCGAAGGAGTAGTGTTCTTTTAGGGCAGCATACCATGCCTGGGGATAGTTGGTGTAGAAGATGAGATTGGTTTTGCTTCCGTTTTTGTACAGTCTGCAAATAGAGTCTCTGGGTTGTTCTTCAGGATATTATCTTTGAATTTCTTCCTTGCAGAGTCATTTGTACATTTTGCTGGGTGCTTTATTTTGATAGCTTCCATTTTGGGGTGTGTGGAGTCCAGGGAAAGCTTATTTACTTCCATTGTATATTATTCAGTTGTAATGTGGTGATTCGGATCAACAGCACTCACCCTTAGGTTCACAGTTAACAACACTCACCCTGAGGTTCACTGTTAACAGCAGTCACTCTTAGGTTCACTGTTATTTCAGCTTTGTTCCCAGTAGAGAAACAATCCTTGAGTCAGTTCAGAGTCAGATGGTGTAATCCTCTTCAGGTAGTAATATTTCACTTATCTTTGTTGTTTTTGTCCCTCTTTTTTTTGGTTGGGATCTGGGATTCCGAAGCAATTGACAGCTGCCAGTTGGTGTTGTTAGCTTGCAGGCGAACTGGTTTCCTCTACAGTTTTTGTTTCTTGGTTGTATTGTTGGTAATCCTGACTCACTTTAAACTTGCTCCATTGGTTCCTCTCTTCTTGAGGTAAAAATGAATGTAAAAATAGCCACTAGATTCATCCAAAAAGTAACAAAAATATTTGCTTAAGTAGGAGCACATATTTTATTGCTGTTTTGTTTGCCTAGCAACATCCAACATACAGTATATTATATATCTCTACAGTGCATCTGGAAAGTATTTGCAGCGCTTTTTCCATATTTTGTTATGTTACAGCTTTATTCCAAAATGGATTAAATTATTATTTTTTCCTTCAAAATTCTACACATAATACCCCATAATGACAATGTGAAAAAAGTTGTGGGTGTTTTTTTTTGGCCAGCTGTCTAAACTGAGCGATCGGGGGAAAGGGGCCTTAGTCAGGGAGGTGACCAAGAACCCAATGGTCACTCTGTCAGAGCTCCAGCGTTCCTCTGTGGAGAGAGGAGAACCTTCCAGAAGGATAACCTTCTCTGCAGCAATCCACCAATCAGGCCTGTATGGTAGAGTGGCCAGATGGAAGCCACTCCTTAGTAAAAGGCACATGGCAGGCATCTGGAGTTTGCCAAAAGGTGCTTGAAGGACTCTCAGACCATGAGAAACAAAATTCTCTGGTCTGATGAGACAAAGATTGAACTCTTTGGTGTGAATGCCAGGTGTCATGTTTGGAGGAAACCAGGCACCGCTCATCACCAGGCCAGTACCACCCCTACAGTGAAGCATGGTGGTGGCAGCATCATGCTGTGGGGATGTTTTTCAGCAGCAGGAACTGGGAGACTAGTCAAGATAGAGGGAAAGATGAATGCAGCAATGTACAGAGACATCCTGAATGAAAACCTGCTACAGAGCACTCTTGACCTCAGACTGGAGCAGCGGTTCATCTTTCAGCAGGACAATGACCCTGAGCACACAGCTAAGATATCAAAGGAGTGGCTTCAGGACAACTCTGTGAACATCCTTGAGTGGCCCAGCCAGAGCCCAGACTTGAATCCAATTGAACAACTCTGGAGAGATCTGAAAATGACTGTGCACCAACACTTCCCATCCAGCCTGATGGAGCTTGAGAGGTGCTGCAAAAAGGAATGGGCAAAAACTGCCCAAAGATAGGTGTGCCAAGCTTGTGGCGTCATATTCAAAAAGACTTGAGGCTGTAATTGCTGCCAAAGGTGCATCAACAAAGTATTGAGCAAAGGTTTTGAATACTTATGTACATATGATTTCTTATTTTTTTATTTTTAATAAATTTGTAAAAATCTCAAAAAAGCTTTTATCATGTTGTCATTTTGGGGTATTGCTGGACTATTCAATTACAAAATCAGTTGGGCCACAATTTGAAATCAAGACATGCAACTGGGCCGCACATGTTCAGTGATCTGTTGAATATGACAAATTTCAAACCAACACAGGTCAGTATGACGAAAAATATGCACTTTTTATTCATTGGCTTGGTTTTAAATGTGCGCTTGGCACATGACAAAGGCACATCAAAAGTGCATAAAAACACAATAACAGTGCTGGGGTTGAGCAGAACTTGAAGTAGTAGAAATATTTTTCCTCTTGAACAACAATTAAATAAATAGAATAAAAAAAAATTAAATTCTGTAAATAACCATTTTGGGCATATCTCAAAGTGCATAAAAACTCAATGTACACTGTTAGTAGCATTAACATTTGTTTCTCTTTTGAAATAAAATATACTACATCTTGGTCATAACTGACCTTGACACATCACAAAGTGCATTTAGCTGAATAAAAAATGAACTGTCAAACACTTCAGTGCACAAACCCCCCAAGAAAAAATTGATAACATGAACAAACATTGCACATCCACTGATGTGGTTTGTTTTGTTTTAAATCACCACGTGTGAGTAGGAACTGTGGTAATGGAATACCACAAGGGGTTAACCAGCATCAGCGTTTTGATGCAGCCGGCTGGTGCTGTCATCACCCCAGCCCATATAGAGTGAGAGCCGGCATGTTAGGGTCTCTTTCCAGGCTGGCTCAGGATGTGTACTGTGTATTATTAATCCACATGTAACAAAGTTTGTGTTCAAAGAAGACACTACTTTCTGTGCCTCATTCCAGGTTTGTGGACATAACATTTGGCGACTGAGGATTAACTCATGGAGGTGTGTGGGGCACCTCTACAGCCGTTTCTGGAGTACCCGGGAGATCCAGCAATAGTGTGGCCTCGCTGGTTGGCTGTGTTCGAGAAGTACATTGCAGCGTTAGGCCTGGGTAAACTCGACGGAGTGAGGAAGCGAGCACTTCTGGTTCGCAAACTCGGCATAGAGGGTCAGAGAATTTTCCACACGTTATGGGAGACGGAGTCATGTGCAAATGCTGTCGGGCTGCTTGCTAGCTACTTTGGCGAACACACACGTAGCATGAAGCTGTGGGTTGAGAGGCTAATGGCGCCAAAAGACACTAAGCTAGTTAGCTCAGGGGAGCTAACAGCCCAGCTGGTAGCAGTGGAGAGATTAGCCATGGAGCTAAATGGGCGCCAGACACAGAAGCTAGACACTACAGGCTACAAGCTAGCTAACATGGTGGAATCGGAGCCACAGGAGAGGGAGCCTGTGTCCATCGAGAATGACAAGCCAGCCAAAGAGCACAGCACAGAGAGTGAACGCAGCGAAGAGGGAGAGCAGTGATCAGACTCGGCTTTGTTTTCCCCGCAGCCAGAGTCGGAGCTGCGGGAGAGGGAACGTGAGCATGCTGAGAGTCCCAGAACATAGTGGCGGCAGCCAAGCACAGAGACAACGTGTGACATGGCACAACAGAGCACTTTTGACAGCAAAGAAGAAGAGAAGTAACTGCTCCTGTTACCTCGCTCGGCAGGCTACGGAGGTTACGACCGAGCTGACGGGTGGAGAGTCTGCTTTAACGACCGACACCGAAGCGCCCACTTCATGCTCTTGGGAGGAGAGCAGCTCAGTGGAGGAGCCAGACGGCTTCGGTGTCCACACTTGGTTGGTTGTAGTGGAAGCGACCAAGTTGGCGGGTGGAGGTTCTGTTTCAACAAGCGACACCGGAGAGATACCGCACTGCTTTGGTACCCAAGATGAGCTGCAACCGACGACGGAGACAGCGAGTGAGGGGTCCGCAGCAAACATGGGGACAGAGGAACCTCCGCAGTATGGCGGAGGTCCTGAACAGCACATGAAACCAAGTAGGGCGCCGCTGAGGACTATGTGTTTTTGGCTGGCGGACGATTCGGTTCAGCACACAAACAGACTATGGCATGTCTGGGTGGCAGCTCAGACTGTAAGGAAAAAGGCATGAATGACTCTTTAGTTAGGAGTGCGGTTTAAAAAAAAAAGTGTGGCAGAATAGTCCACTTAGCTGCCTAGGGTCTGGTGGCAGTCTACCCCCGGACCCTAGTTTTAGGTTTTGGGTGTTCTTTTGATATGTTTTAGAGTGTTTGTTGGGGTTTTTAATATACCAAATTGGGGGGGGGGGTATTAATTAATTAAAGTGTACTGTGTTTTTGCAAGGGGGGGACAGAATGTGGTATTGAGACACCACAAGGAGTTAACCGGCTTTGGTGTGATGACACAGCCGGCTGGTACTGTTATCACGCCAGCCCATAGAGTGAGAGCCAGCATGTTAGGGTCTATTTCCAGGCTGGCTCAGGATGTGTACTGTGTATCATTAATCCACAAGTAATAAAGGTCGTGTTCAAAGAAGACGCCACTCTCTGTGCCTCATTCCGGGTTTGTGGACATAACAGGAACCTCTTTTTATAACTACACATTCCATTACATACATATCAGTCAACCAAAATTTTCTAGTAGAGTTAAGGATGCAAAGAGCACCCACTTAAAAACTCGAGTAATGACTTCCGTCTTGAAGGTTTGAGGTTTTTCTCCAAAATTTACTACAATTTTCTTGTAGTTTTGTACTTTTCTGTGTAAATTTATCAAAATTTGAGGCCATTTTCCTGAAATTTGTAAGTTCCCATTGTAAAATTGACTTTTCTTGTACATTTGAGACTTTATTATAAATTTGTGGATTATTTTATGGCTAATTTTCCTCTATTTTTTAATAAAATTGCTGCATTTTTTTTTTATAAATTTGAAACAGATTGTGGTAAAATTTTGACTTTTTTTCCTTATACAATTTACAGTTTTGACCATAATTTTGCAGAGCCAGAATAGAACAATAATTTAACTCTGATTTCAAAGAAAAAATATTGATAAAATTACATTTAATGAAATAAATTAACTTAAATTACCAAAGATGCAGTAATTTCTGTTAAAATATTTCTATATATTTATAGTTTTTTTTTTTTTTTAACAATCTCCTCACCACCCAGACAGCAGGAAAAAACTGCCTTATTTTGAAATCCAAATGTTGACACTTTTAGTTTGTCTGAAGGCTGCTGATGGATTAAAGTCATTGACTTCGGGAATTTTGGTCATCTTAACTTGCAGGTACATAATGATGAACATAAATTATTGTATTGGCTGGTGAAGTAAAGCCTCAGTGATTCAGTTACTCTTGTCTTTCCCTGCATATGAAGCCTAACCACACCTGTATGCTTGGCGACTCATTATTGTTCCCGTTACCAGTGGGTTAAAACCACCATAAATGCCACCACTGCTTACATACCTCTCCTGTTTTGTTTTGGGTTTTTTTTCCATATTTAAAGTACTTTAAGCTCATGCTTCTCTCGGACAGTGACGCTAGCGAGACACTCTGCCTGGCCTGTTGACTAGATCGGTCACGCCAGCGAGGCGCTTCTGAACTCCGTGTGGACGATGGTCACACACGTTGTTCGTGTGCGCGCTTGCGGACTGTCATTCCTTCATATTTTTTTCTTAAATTTATATTTCCTTGGCGTGGCCTGGGCCACTCAGAGGTTGGTTTTGTGCCACATGTGGCCCACAGGCCGCTAATTGAATAGGCCTGGGGTATTGTGTGTAGAATTTTGAGGAAAAAATGAATTTATTCCATTTTGGAATAAGGCTGTAACATAACAAAATGTGGAAAAAATGAAGTGCTGTGAATACTTTCCAGATGCACTTGTAACCGAGCTAATAAAAGCATTCCTACTTGGCTTGCCAAGTGAGTTGACCTTCTTGGCGACGCAGGTAGAGTGCTGGACTCTAGAGCCAGAGGAGTGAGTTTGAGCCCCTGGTTCGGTGTTGCCAGTTGGGGCTTAACTGCCCAGCCACTTGGCTACACACTATATCAACAGAACTCATCCAGAGTAAATAAAACAAGAAAGAACTCATAAAAATGCCCCCATCATATTTTGACATTTAACACAAGGGCTCAGGGAAGGTGGGACTTGTCCAGTTGTTAAAAATGTGCAGGAGTGGCTGGCTTGGCAGTGTGGTCTGGTTGTATTACTGCATTCTGGCACAGATTTGATCTGCTAATCCCATTTTACTAAAATCGTCAAAAAAGTTAGATTCAGACACACTCTAATGTCTTAAGGTTTCATCATTCTTCAATAGATAGATAGAGCCATATACGTATGTTTGAACACTGACTTGAGTTTTATTTTAACTGTTTACCAAAACATATTCAAGATACAGTTATTTAATAATCACTTTGGGCTAAAAGTGCAGACTCTCAGCTTTAATTTGAGGGTACTCACATCCAAACTGGAGTTACGGTTTAGGAATTGCAACCATTTTTATACAAAATCTCCTCATTTCAGGGTCTCAGAAGTAATTGGACAAATAAATTACTTTTCTGCCTCGAGTGTTTAAAGGTAATTTGTATGAGTATTGTTTTTACCACATCTGCAGATATATTTATCTCTGTGGCAGTAAGTCAGAGACAAATTATCCCACAGGGACAATAAAGTGTATATTGCATAAGACTCTAGATAGATAGATAGATAGATAGATAGATAGATAGATAGATAGATAGATAGATAGATAGATAGATAGATAGATAGATAGATAGATAGATGTACTTTATTGATCCCAAACTGGGAAACTGCAGTGTAACAGTAGCATGATGGTAGACAACAAAATGACAGAAACACACACAGTATAACAGACAAAGGGATTACTCATGGAAAGTAAAGCTACTAAAAAAGCCTATCTACATCATAGATGAATAGATGGTGACCCATATAGACACATGAATCATACCCGCTGTACAATGCAGGACTATCAGGCGCAGAGTGAGATGTGAGGTATCAATTAGACTGTAAGGTGCCAGTATGGCAGCATTGTTATGACCAGAATACAACATCACAGTGAGTTATTGTACTGTGAAATGGCATGTGGCAGGAAAGATTTCCTGTGCCTAACCATTCGATAGCGAAGCTGTAGCAGTCTGCTGGAGAAAGTGCTCCACTGTCTGTCCAGTGTGTGGTGGAGGGGGTGATCCAGATTGTCAATGATGGATCGGAGTTTATTTAGTGTCCTCCTCGCCACCACAGTCTCAAAGATCTCCGGCCTGAGACCAATTACAGAGCCAGCCCTCTTGATAATCTTGTGAAGTCTGTTGGTGTCGCTGGCTCTGATACTGCTACCCCAACAGACAGCAGCAAAGAAGATGGCGTTGGCAACAATGGTCTGGTAGAAAAGCTCAAGCATCCTGCTGCACACATTGAAGGATCTCAGCTTCCTCAGGAAGTAGAGTCTGCTCATCTCCTTCTTGTGTGCAGCATCGGTGTTGGATCTCCAGTCCAGCCTGTTACTGATCGTGACACCCATGTATATGTGGTCCTCAACCACCTCCACATCCTCCCCCCTAATCTGCAATGGCTGAGAAGGCGTCCTCTTCTTCCTGAAGTCAATCACCATCTCTCTGGTCTTGCTGACGTTCAGCCTCACATGATTCTGCTCTGTCCACTCTACAAATCTGTCTACCAGTGCCCCGTACCCCCCCTCCTCTCCCCCTCTTATACACCCAACAACAGTTGAATCGTCAGAGAATTTCTGCAGGTGGCATGACTTGGTGTTGTACTGAAAGTCAGTGGTGTATAACATGAAGAGAAAAGGAGAGAGCACAGTCCCTTGTGGAGCTTTTGTATCACTAACCACCACGTCAGACAAGACACTGCCCAGCCGGACAAACTGTGGCCTGCCTGTCAGGTAGTCAGTAATCCAGGAGATCACAGAGCTGTCGACCCCCATCACCTGCAGCTTGTCACCCACCAGCAGTGGCTGGATGGTGTTAAAGGCACTGGAGAAATCAAAGAATGTGATTCTCACAGTGTCTCCTCCACCATCCAGGTGAAGATGGGCTCATTGCAGCAGGTAGATGACAATGTCTTCAACTCCTAAATGGGGCTGATATGCAAACTGCAGAGGGCAATTAGCAGGCACAATTTGGTGTTTGTGCTAACAGATACTGTTTATCTTTCTAAAATTTTCACAGTTTTGCAATGCTGAAACAGGTCATTGCTAGTCTATGTCTTCTGACATGACGATCAATTGTGCCTTGAGACAATATTACTAATGCCGCAACTCAGTGTGTCCACCTTTTGGATGCAATCATCACTGATGAGCACAAATATATTACACACCTGCACTTAGAAGCAGCTGAGATATACATTACTATGAATTGTTCAAGTTTCTGTGTTCTCAGACATTAAATGGAGCGTGACAGTGCTTATTTCCAAGTTAAGTTGACTTAGATTTTTAAAACAGCAGGTGGACTTTTGTTTCTAAGTTTTACTGCTGCTGCCTTAAAATAAAAGTAAATTTAGCTTGTGAGAATAAGCATTGTTTCAACTTTATCTGAGTAAAGTAGAAGCTATTCTTTATGGAAAACTAGCTAGCACCAACTTACCACAATTGCATCACTCTTGAATAGAAATTGTTTTGCCATATTAAAGGTAAATGTAACTCCCCTGTATTATTATCCCCCACTTCTACTTTGTGAAGTACAGTTTACACAAATTAGTAAAATGAACTCCCAACCAGTCAAAACCACAAATTACTCAAGGTTTAATGTCTAAAAACTTACAGCTGGGAAAATAAGTATTGAACACATCAACATTTTTTTCATTAAACATCTTTCTGATGGGGCGATTGACCTAAGATTTTCACCAGATATCAGTAACAATCCAAGTAATCCATACATACAAAGAAATCAAGGCAACTGTGTTCACAAAACACATTATATTTAGTAAAGTGGAATTACGCAGGGAATAAGTACTGAACACATGAAGAAAAAGTGGTGCAGAAAGACAGAAAGCCAAGAAACCAACTGAAATCCATCAGAATTTAGGAAGCCATTCCATCCCCTATCAGTGCAAATTAATTTCAGCTGGTTAAGTCCTGACTGATAGCCTTTTAAAAAGTCTGTGAATATCAGACTGTCACACCACAAAGAACTCATGATGGGTAGAAGCAAAGAGCTCTCTCTAGACCTTCGCAAGCTTATTGTTTGAAAAACATAATGATGGCATTGTGTCACGAGCTGAGCACTGGAGGTTCCGCCATGCTCAGTCTCATGGCTTTTTCTCTGTATTTATGTATTTGTTGTATTTTTGTGCCTTTTGTTTTTTGTTATTCCTGCAATGTTTTTTATTTTCCTGTTTATATCTTAGTTTTACTATGTTCTGATTCTGTTTTACTTGGTATCTATTTCTCAGTTTGTACTTGTTTACATTTTATTCTTCTATTCCTTATTGTTGTGGTTGACAGCTGTCAGGGCATTTCCTGGTGGGTGCTTTGTGTGGGCGTAGCCCTGTCAGCTGTCAGCCAGTGTGCTCTCCTCTCATTACTTCCAGCTGATCCAAATCATTAAACATTGTTACCGTTTTGCCCGCTCATGTGACCCTACACCTGGCATTACTTGTTTCATTTGTTCTGACCCTATTTAAGGACAGTATTTTCTTTTCTTGTCGCCGCTGTCTTGAGTTCACCTGAGTCAGTCTCTCCTGAGTTCTTGTCTCCATCAGAGCCCTGTCCCCGCTCTGGTGCGTAATTTTTAAGTTACTTTCTCCTGTTGGAATTTTGTGTTTGAGCACCATTTTGGACTTTATGTTTTTGTTATTTTCAATAAATCTCACAACTCACAGTTCAGTGCGTGGGTCTGTCTCTCTGCCCCAAGGGGCCATTCATGACACACTGATTACAGGCGCATTTCTAAACTGCTGAATCTTCCATTGAGCACTGTTGGAGCCATCATTTGGAAGTGGAAAGAATATCATTTTACCAGCTCCTTGCAAGATTTCTATTAGAGGAGTCAAAAGAATTATCAGAAGAGTTATCCAAGAGCCAAAGACCACTCATGGAGAGCTCCAGAAAGACCTGAAGTTAGCAGATACTGCTATTTCAAAGAAAACAATAAGTAATGCACTCAACCAACATGGGCTCTATGCCCGCTCACCTCGCAAGACATTGCTGAAGAAAAAGCATGTTGAAGCTTATTTAAAGTTTGCAGCACAACATTTTGGCAAGCCAGTAAAATACTGGGAGAATACAGTCTGGTTAGATGAGACCAAAATTGAACTTTTTGGATACCACAACACGCAGCATGTTTGGAGGAGAAATGGCACTGCACATCCCATCATGGTGTGGGGGTGTTTTTCAGCACATGGTACAGGCAGACTTTATATAATTGAAGGAAAGATGAATGGACAGATGTACATTCTTGATAAGAACCTGTTGCCATCTGCCAAGATGCTGAAGATCAATCAAGGGTGGACATTTCAACAAGACAATGATTCCAAACACACAGCCAAGGAAACTCTCAACTGGCTCCAGCGAAGGAAAATAAAGCTGCTAGAATGGCTCAGTCAGTCACCTGGCCTGAATCTAATTGAAAATCTATGGAATGAACTGAAGATTAGAGCTCATAGAAGACACCCACGGAATCTTCAAGATTTGACAGTTTGTATGGAAGAATGGGCTAAAATCACGCCTGAACAATGTCTGTGCCCAGTTTCTTCATATAGGAGGTGTCTGGAAGCTGTTATTACCAACAAAGGCTTTTCTACTAAATATTAAATGAATTTCACCAAGCGTGTGCAATATTTATTCCCTGTGTCATTCCACTTTATTAAATATAACTTTTTTGTGAACACAGTTTCAATTCAACTTTATTTATATAGCGCCATTTCACAACAACAGTTATCTCATAGCACTTTCAACTGTAGGGGGAACCCCCACAGTTGCAGAAAGACCCCAGCAATCAGGCGATCCCCTGTGAGCAAGCACTTGGCGACAGTGGAGAGGAAAAACTCCCTTTTAACAGGAAGAAACCTCCAGCAGAACCAGGCTCAGGGAGGGGCAGTCATCTGCTGCGACTGGCTGGGAGGGTGAGGGGACAGAGAAGAAGAAAAGAACAGACATGTAGAGAGCAAACAGCACAATGGGGACTCAATCTATGGGAGAGAACAAACAGATGTTAATGACCAGCAAAAAAAAAAAAAAATAAATAAATTCATTGAGAGTGAAGAAAGGAGTGAGGCCCAGTGCATTATTAGAGGTTCCCCGGCTGACTAAACCTATTAGCAGCATAACTAAGGGAGGGTTCAGAAACACATGATCCCTTCCTAATTGTAGGCTATATCAAAAAGGAAGGTTTTAACCCTATTCTTAAAAACAGAGATTGAGTCTGACTCCTGAATCCAGATTGGCAGCTGGTTCCACAGGAGAGAAGCTTGATAACTGAAGGCTCTGCCTCCCATTGTACTTTTGGAGATTCTAGGTATTACAAGTAATCCTGCGTTTTGGGAGCGTAGTACTCTGTTAGGATAATACGGTAGTATCAGATCTTTTAAATAAAAAGGGGCCTGTTTGTTTAGAGCTTTGTAAGTAAGAAGAAGGATTTTAAACTTAATTCTAAACTCTATGGGAAGCCAATGAAGGGAGGCCAGAAATGGGGAGATATAATCTCTCTTTCTAGTACCTGTTAAAACTCTTGCTGCAGCATTTTGGATCAGCTGAAGACTTTTTAAAGATGTTTTAGGACAACCTGATAATAAAGAATTACAATAATCTAATCTCGAGCTAACAAAAGCGTGGATCAGTTTCTCAGCATCACTCTGAGACAAGATGCTCCTAATCTTGGCAATATTACACAAATGATAGAAGGTACTCTTAGAAACAAATTTAATATGTGAATTGAAAGACAGATCTTGATCAAAAATAATTCCAAGGTTCCCCACAGAGCTATGAAGAGAAAGAGTAACCGCATCCAAACTGAAAGTTTGATTTGGAAAGGTATTTCTAAGGTTTTTTGGACCAACAAGAATGACTTCAGTCTTATCTGAATTTAATAGCAGGAAATTACAAGTCATCCAAGCTTTGATTTCCTTAAGACAGGCTTCCAACATGGCTAATTGATTACTATCATCTGGCTTCATTGACAGGTATAATTGTGTGTCATCTGCATAACAATGAAAATGTATAAAGTTCTCACAGTTGCAAACTGTGAGCACTGTGTAAACACAGTTGCCTTGATTTCTTTGTATGTGTGGATTACTTGGGTTGTTACTGATACAGTATCTGGTGAAAATCTCAGGTCAGTGGCTCAATCAGAAATATGTTTAATCAGAAAAATGTTGACATGTTCAATGCTTATTTTCCCTGCTGTATAAACTGGAGATCAGTTTCTGAAATGTGTCATGGTGATTTGAAATGAATAGGACAAAAATTCACCTACATACCTAAATGGGCCTATGATGCTTTATCATTTAGCCTAAAACTGCCTCCTCATCATTTAACATTTTCAAATCTGAAAGAGCAATGAGGCAGTTTTACTTCTATTAATCATCGTATCATTCTGTGGTGACTGGACATCGCTTTATCAAGGTCAGAGAACAGGACTCCCCTCTTGTCTGGCTTGATTATATCAAAGGCACATGTCAAAAAGCATTCTGGGAACAAATGAAATTTCCCTTTCTGCTTTAGCTGACAGGGTGGTCAGCGATGTAATTTGTCCCTGACTTGCTCCAAGTGTGTAGAGTGGGCAGTCCATTGAATTCCCATCCGTCATGGTTAGTTACACGCTTGTCAGCTGCTCTTCCACTGCCCAGCAGTCGAGGCATCACCCCTGACCTGGAAGCATTATTTCTAAATCACATTTCATGGCCCCGTGTTTTTTTTTTTAAGTTCCCTTTTGAAGTCGCTTGAGTGAGACATCTGTCCAGCCCCGTTTACACTCACTTCCCACTCGGCTACCACATCTTGATTAGCTGATCTGATTTTTCTGTGTGTGGGAGTGTGCCTGTTTGGATGAATCAGTGTTTATGTGCACATCTCAATAGCGTGCAGCATGTTTGCTGCACGACTAAGGTGACTGACAGACTCATGGGAACATAATATTCTGAGAACTGTTATGTCCATAGTCTGTAATCCAATGACGAGGCCGGAGGTGCAATAGAACTCAACTTTACTGTGCAAACTCACAGACACAAGGCGCTCCTGTACAGGCAGAGGCGAAGGTCAAAAGAGACTGTGCTTCTCCCGTATCAGCCTTTTATACCCAGTGTGGCGGCGGAACTGGAAAGGTGGAGCTATCACCCTCATCGCACAATAACATATCATATTTATATATGACACCCCCCCCCCTTTAGAAAAGTCCAAAATGCATGCACACTAATTAGGCCCTCCCAAAATTTAATACCCGAGTCACGTCCTAATAACAACAAATAAAATAGGCCTATCCATACACACAAACAACTAAAACTCGAGGAGGACAGGTGGACTGCCATCCCACCTCCACACGGCCAGACGGATTATTCTGCCGTCTCTGATAATAAAAGTTCATGAACTAAAATTTGCCGTGTTCCTATTATAATACAAAATAATCCCATGAACTTTTATACAAAAAGAAGAAAAAGTTTCAACACACAACCAGTTAACATGCACCTTCATACACCACCATAGCATTCCCAATGATACCACCCCAACCCGGGCAAACCCCACAGTGATACACACCCCTAAACGTGACACACACATTACATGGGTATTTTTTTCACATGGGCACCTGTTATAGCAGTCCATTATGAGAAACATGTCAACTATGCAGCCCAGGCAATTCACATTTAACCCAATCCATCGCCCCTTGCTACCGTAGTCTCGATGGAGAAGCCACCCCCCGGGTGACTCATCTGGCGGGTCGCGCCCAGAGCTTCTTCGTCTCTTGGCCCCTGTTGATGAGCCACGTTGGGGCCCCGACACCTCCTTCTCCTTGATAATGCGCTGCAGCTCATTGGGGTGTCTCCATGAGTCATCTGACAGCTGAAGGTATCCGTCCTCCTGAACAGCCACCACCTTCAGCCGCCCCTGGTCATCACGATGTTTCCTCTTTCCATGGGCACCTCTCAGCCGAGCCTCCTCTCTGGGTCAAACCACGTCACTGACTCTTAAAGGAACTCGCCTCGACTTCACGTGTCCACGATGTCTCCATTGGGCCTCCTCACCGGGCAGCACCATACCGGCGACCCTCTGTGAAGTCCAACTCAGCCTGCAGTGTTCCTGTGTGGCACATCTGTTTCCCATGCCAGCCAGTCCTGCCCTGCTCGCTTTCATTTTAAACGTTGGCATAGCCGTAACAACCCCATGCTTCTCGGTATCTCCAGGCCAAACCCCGGAAGCAGAGGGGGTCGTCTTCACAGCCTCACCCGCCATTACGGGCGTTCCATCATGTCGCCCAGTTCCCTCACCTAGGGTAGTGTGGGCCCTGGCACTGGAACCCTGCCCTGATGGCCCTGGGTGGAAATTGTCCTGTCCATCTCCCAGAATACTAGGCCACGTGTTGTCCCAAACCACATCGTCAACCACTCGCGGAACCAGAAGGTCCCACAGACCACAACCCGACCATTCCTCTCCACTGCTGCTGGTGATTGAGAAGCCCAGTCCATAAAACAGATTGCAGCCCATCACATTCAACCCACTCTCGGTCACCACAAACTGTATATTGGACACCATCACTGTCTTATACCTTATACTCCTTCCGGTTCCGGCGCCACACGAGTTGGCTGCCTTTTGCAACAGCGGCTCAATTCTGAGTCTTTTTATCTTCCTACTTCTTTCTGATCCGGTGATAACTTTCTGATCCGGCACACCTTTCACTCTATGTGTATCACGGACACACAGATCGCCCCGGGGGTCTCCCGAGTCGGCGGACGAAGCCTCTGTTTACAGTGGGAGACGATGCAGCGGGGAGGAGCTAGCTAGCACTTGGCCGCCACCTGGTGCTAACGGAGAGGCTCAACATACCGGGAGAGCTGACGCGGGTGCCGGGCTGGAGTTTGGGCGGCGTGCAGGAAATATTAGACAGAATAATAAAGAGCGATGGCAAGAACCAAGCAGACCGCCCGTAAATCTACTGGAGGAAAAGCCTCCAAGAAGCAGCTGGCCACCAAGGCTGCTCGAAAAGGCGCTCCGGCCGGCGGCTGAGTGAGGAGGCCTCACCGTTGCAGGCCCGGTGCCATGGCTCTGAGAGAGATCCGTCGCTGCCGGAGGTCCACGGAGCTGCTCATCCATGGGCTGCCCTTCCAGCGCCTGGTGAGGGAGATCGCTCAGGACTTCAGGACCGACCTGCGCTTCCAGAGCTCCGCCGTCATGGCTCTGCAGGAGGCCAGCGAGGCCTACCTGGTGGGTCTCTTTGAGGACACCAACCTGTGCGCCATCCACGCCAAGAGGGTCACCATCATCCAGCTGGCCCGCCGCATCCGCGGAGAGAGAGCTTAGACTTTCTGCTGCACATCCACCAGCCACAATGCTCCGCACTGTGTGTCTATATATATATATATTTATAGTAATATGTACGTATGTATACTAGCTGCTCTTGTTTTTTCTTGCCTTCTGATTATTGCTCTGAGTGTTGCTATCCCTGTGCTGTTGCAATCCTGGAATTTCCCCATTGTGGGACTAATAAAGGCTTATCTTATCTTATCTTATACCGTCAGCTCCAGCGAATCCACGATGGACAGCCTATTACCTTCATACCCACAAAATGCCGTCGACAGGCCTCTCACAAGATGGTAGGGGAAATAACTCTTCACAGTAGACGAGTTCAACACGGACCTCACTGCGCCCCTGTCCACCAACAACAGTGCATCCTCACTGTCCAACGTAACTGTCAAATATGTACGGCCTTCTGTGCTTGGGGATGCGGTGTGAATAACCGTAGCAATCATGGCAGGGGAATCTACTTCCTGTCGTCGCTCCCCTTGCTGAAACCTTTTACAGCCCCTAGCAAGATGATTTAGGAGCCCACACTTGCCACAGCGTTTGCCTTTTGCCGGACACTCTCTCGCCTTGAACCGGTGCTTGGTAGACCCGCAGCCAAAATACTTTGGCAACCCCGTGGAGGACCTAATTTTTATAGCTTGAGCATATTCTTCTTTGTCTTCCACGCTGTCATCGCTATCCGGGTCTACAGGCTGCGCCGCTGATTGTGAGTCGTGTTGCCCCAACGCTGTTCTCTCACCAAGGTCCCGTGACAGTTTTACAGTACCCGCTGTTTTGAACTGCGGGGCTATCTCCACCACTTTGGTCAACGTCTGCTCACCGGAACGACGTGTGCTCCGCCAACTGATTGCAGACCATTTCTTCCTCTAAGGTGCCAAAATGGCAACCCCCAGCCAGTTGGTGCAGGTCAGCAACATACCGATGCACCGACTCTCCAGCCCGCTGGCGGCACTGGTGGAAATGGATCCTCTGGACTATGACGTTTTCCGGGACGCAAAAGTAGCGCGCCATTAGCCCAACCACGTCCTCAAAACTGTCGCTCACTCCCAGTGTGCTAAGAATATGCTGTCCCTCCATGTCAAGATTATGAACCAGTATTGCTCGCGCACACAATTTATCCAACTCACCGAGGTTCAATGCCACCAGATAATTCTCGAATGTGGCAAACCACCTCGCCCACGGCACTGGTGGCTTACCAGGAAGCTCCAGAAATGGCCGAATGCCCGAAATACCTTTATCCATACATTTATCCTCGTCGCCAAATGTTATGTCCATAATCTGTAATCCAACAACGAGGCCGGAGGTGCAATAGAACTCAACTTTATTGTGCAAACTCCCAGACACAAGGCGCTCCCATACAGGCAGAGGCGAAGGTCAAAAAAGACCGTGCCTCTTCCACATTGGCCTTTTATACATAGGGTGGCGATGGAACCAGAAAGGTGGAGCCACCACCCTCATTGCACAACAACATATCATATTTATATATGACAAGAACAACAATCAAAAGGACCTTGAATCCATTCACTGTGATGATAATGAATCTGAGAGAAAATCCTTGTGTTTGTTCATTAGCTATTAAGACCGGATGACACAGCCTTCCTGGTGCTGTCAGCCGCAGATGTCCCTCACTAAAGAATTCTGCAGCACATGAGTCCTTCCTAGCTAATAAGGTTCTAATTAGCACAGAAGTGAAAGGTGCATGGCCCTGAGATACGTTTCTCATTTAAGGAAAAAAATACAAGTAAATATTTTCTTTTCATTTTCTAAATCAAGGTAATTCTAGCTCCACTCTGATCCATGGTGTAGTTTTACTTCTATATGTGACCTCCAGTCTCTGAGTGCTTGTGTAACTTGCATGCGCAGGTGAGGATGAGACAAATTTAATCCGGAAGCTTCACCTGGAATTTAATGCGACTGACAGCTCGCCAAACAATTGCACCGATACTGAAGTGAAATTGGTTTCGTTTGTCTTGTGTCCTTGTAAGCGCCATTAAGTGATTAAGGCTGAGTGTACATACTGTAGTGTCTCCTTTCATGTCCTGTGTTAGAATTTTGACCGAACGGCAAAAGGAGGGAAAAGTCAATTGAAATTTTTAGCAGTGCAAAAGAAGTGTGAGGTGGAGGTGGAAGAAAGGATTTGTTTCTTAACATGAGGTTGTCACCTTGAACCCACCGCTAGAAAGACTGCTCTATAAAATGGTTTCACTTTTATTCTTCTGGAAAAACTAATTAGCTTTGCAGCACTTGACCCCCACCTTTCCTGCACATACAGTCTGTGCTATGTGCTCCGCTCAAGGTATGCTGTAGTTTTATTACACAATTCTGCATGGCAACAGAGGCGTTTTTGTGATCAGCACCAAAGCGGAAAAAAAGATGTTAGATTTTAGCCCACAAAGTCAAAATTTGACATTTTATAAGATCACAGCTGAGTGCTGTTGGTGCTTATTGAAGTGTGAAACAAAATGAGGTGCATCCCAGTTTAAGTATGTGAACGGCAGACAGATGAACATATAAACAGAGAACCACTCATTTTCTCAGTTTCGTGGCACTGAACATGATTTCTGACAGCTGATAAATTGACAACATCTACACCACTGACACAAATCGGGTTTAAGTGGGAATATATGAATAGTGCAACCCTAATGGTGGCACATTTGTGGACCCCCATGGTGTCGTTCATCACCTGGCGTGTCTTTCATAGTTTACACTGTACCATCAGATTTTTCTAAGAAACCGCTAAGTAAGTAGAGTGAAAACCTTTTTTTTTTTTTTTTTTTTTACCTTGAACTGCCGTTTACCGACCTTGAGATCAATTTGCTTTGGTTAAAAATCTAAGGAATATAATTTCTTTCAGTTTAGGAAAGGAGAGGCACCAGCTAAAGATAGCTTGTAAAGGGCAGGTGAGATTCAAGGATGGAAAATCTTTATAGTAAGAAGCTGTTATTGAGAGTAGAATTGTTAGAATGGTTTCTTGGGTCGAAATGTTCCTTTTTCTTATTTTAGCTGGTTCTCAAATTGTATTTAGCTTTTGGTTAAAGGGAAAGTGTGTTGGCATTAAGATCCCCTTTACACAGCACAGAGATCGTTGGGTGACCATTTAGAGATAAAAAAATTTCCCAATCTCTCAACGATCTGCTAAAGCCTCAAAAATACTGTTTCTGTGTAAATGTTTTGAAGATCCTTGTGTGTTTATGACTAAGTAAAAACTTTGAGGAGATTGGGTTGTCTGTGGAGATCACTGGAAGACCACTGACCTGCAATGCTCTTGCACTGTGTATATATACTGTGTATATACAGTGGATATAAAGTCTACACACTCCTGTTCAAATGCCAGGTTTTTGTGATGTAAAAAATGAGACCAAGATAAATCATTTCAGAACTTTTTCCACCATTAATGTGATCTATAACCTGTACAACCTAATTGAAAAACAAACTGAAATCTTTTAAGGGGAAAAATAAAAAATAAAAAACTTACAATTACCTGGTTGCATAAATACACACACCCTTAAACTAATACTTTGTTGCAGCACCTTTGGCTTTTATTACAGCACTCAGTCTTTTTGGGTAGGAGTCTATCAGAGTGGTACATCTTGATGTGGCAATATTTGCCCACTCTTCATTGCAAAAACACTCCAAATCTGTCAGATTGTGAGGGCATCTCCTGTGCACAGCCCTCTTCAGATCCCCCCCACAGATGTTCGATCGGATTCAGCTCTGGTCTCTGGCTGGGCCATTCCAAAACCTTAATCTTCTTCTGGTGAAGCCATTCTTTTGTTGATTTGGATGTGTGCTTTCGGTCATTGTTGTGCTGAAAGATAAAGTTGCTCTGTATCTTCAGCATTCTAGCAGAACCCTGAAGGTTTTGTGCCAACACTGACTGGTATTTGGAACAGTTCATAATTCCCTCCACCTTGACTAAGCCCCCAGTTCCAGCTGAAGAAACAGCCCCAAAGCATGATGCTGCCACTACCATCCTTCAATGTAGGTATGGTGTTCTTTTGTTGATGAGTAGTGTTGTGTTTGCCCCAAATATACCTTTTAGAATTATGGCCAAAAAGTTCAATCTTGGTTTCATCGGACCGTAACATATTTTCCCACATGCATTTGGGAGATTTCAAATGTCCATCCATCCATCCATCTTCTACCGCTTAATCCTTTTTGGGTCGCGGCGGGTGGGGGTGCTGGAGCCTATCCCAGCATCATTGGGCGAGAGGCAGGGTACACCCTGGACAGATCGCCAGTCCATCACAGGGCCAACACAGAGAGACAGACAACCATTCACTCTCACAGTCATACCTAAGGACAATTTAGAATCCCCAGTTTATGCCAATTAACCTCACCTACATGTCTTTGGCATGTGGGAGGAAACCAGAGTGCCCGGAGTAAACCCACGCACACACGGGGAGAACATGCAAACTCCACACATAAGGGTCACCGATGGTCTGGGGGCGGGTGACCCATGATGGTCAAGGGTGGAATCGATCCCATGACCTTCTTGCTGTGCTGCCACTGTGCTAACCACTGCGCCACCATGCTGCCCGAGATTTTAAAAAAATCAGCTGTTTCTCATTACGGGTGTTCTCACACACATACACACACACTCCATTCATTCCCATTTACACTCACTCATGCACACCTGGCATTTATTATGTTCAGCCCATGCTTTCTCATACTGGCGGTCTCTTCCCTCATTAGTATCATTATTACATAAACGCTGCATTTGTAGGAAGAGACCGTCGGAGCGTTCGGCTTCATACATGGCAGTGTGTTCCTCCATGTATGTTTGTTTTCAACTACCTACGTGTTCATTCAGCCTGACGTTTCAAGATGGTTTATTTCCTTGGTATTAGCGGCTGACCCTGCCTCACCCTCATCCACCGAACTACACGGACAGCCCCGGATTGTTCCAGCCGTAAGTTCACGTTTGCCTTTCTCTTCGTGCCGTCAGCCTACGGCGGCACTAGGCATTCTCTCCCTCAGGCTGCGGAACATCCAGGTGGTGTCCCTGTATGTCTGATGGCCTTATTATCTTCATCATTGCAACCCTCTGTTAGTAATCATGACTGTAAGCTGGACTTGTTATTTTGTGGTTTGTGTTTAATAAAGTGCATATTCTACTCCAGCGATTGGGTTTTTCATTCCTTCCCTCGTGCGCCGCGTAATGGCACATGGGGAGCCGTGACAGCTTATCCTATCTTATCTTATCTTGAAAGAATGTTGAGAGATCTGACAGGGGTGGGAATCTTTAGGAACCCATTGATTCAAGCCGATTACAATTCAGGGGCCTTGGATTTGAGCAGCTTACAATTCTCAGTGCATCTCAATGCATCTTTTTCTTCTATTCAGGATTTTCTTAACTCTCACTGTGTGACAACTTCTTACTTTTAAAACATTTGCAATGGCCCATGAACTTACTTGCAATATCTTTTAATGTTTCACAAAACCAACATGAAAAGTGCAACTGTAGCAGCACATTTGCTGCTGTAACACAGACTTCAGGGTATCCTGAATTTTAACAAATAAGACTTACAGTGGTGTGAAAAAGTGTTTGCCCCCTTCCTGATTTCTCATTTTTTTGTATGTTTGTCACACTTAAATGTTTCAGATCATCAAACAAATTTAAATAGCGTTCACTTATATAACACTTTTTCTCATCTCTGGATGACCAAAGCGCTTTACAGATCCTGCTATCCACCCATTCACACACATATTCATGCACTGATGGCGGCAGAGCTGCCATACACACACAGGCGCTAGCCTGGCCACCAGGAGCAACTGGGGGCTCAGTGTCTTGCTCAAGGACACTTCAACATGCAGACTGCAGACAGAGCGGGAATCAAACCCATGACCCTCTGATCAGTAGCTGGTCACACTACACCTGCGCCACAGCTGCCCCCGTTAGACAAAGATAACACAAGTAAACACAAAATGCAGTTTTTAAGTGAAGGTGTTTATTATTAAGGGTAAAATAAAAATCCCAAACCTATGTGTGTCACAAACCCCGTGCGCCATTGTGCGGCGCACGAGGGAGAAAATGAAAAACTCAACCGCGGAAGTATAAAGTGCCATTTTATTAAACAACAAAGAAACAAGTCCAGTTAACCACAAAATACAGGGAGATGCAATTGATGAAGTAACGGCCACCAGACATACAGGGCGCCAGCCGGATACTCTACAGCCCGGTCGAAAAGGGAGCCTAGTGCTGCAGGACAGCTAAGCACAAAAGGAAAGGTAATCATGACACTTACAGGGCTGGAGCAATCCCAGGGTGAACCATGCAGTCTGGAGGATGAAGAGGGTAAGCAGAGTCAGCCGATCACACCAAGGGATTAACCGAACTTCAAGTGATGGCTGAGTAATTAGCAGGTGATGAAAACTCATACAGGGAGAGCTAGCTGCCGCGTATGGAGGTGAATGCTCCGACAATCTCTTTCCACAGTTACAGCGAATAAATACTCCTGAAGCTAACTAGGAAAGAGATTGCCGGTGCGAAAAAGCATGGGCTGAACTTGATTGGACCTGGTGTGTGAGAGAACGTGCATGAGTGTATGAATGGAGCATGTGCATGTGTGTGTGTGTGTGTGAATGTGAGTGTGTGTGTGAACACCCGTGACAGCACAGCTGATGGCACTAGACAGGAAGAGGGGGCGTGCCCAAGCTGTAAGGGAGCGGAGGCCCAATAGCTTCCCTGAAGTGCCTGGTGGAAGCTAGGGCAAAACATAACAATAAGTCAGAACTGGGTTTGGAAGCCAAACTCAGGTTCATGACAATGTGGCCCTGTGTGAAAAAGTGATTGGCCCACCCTGTCATGGGTGGCTCTCGCGAGCCACCATAAGACGCCACACAGTCACCAGTGAGTTCAGTGAGAGTTTTATTTACGGTGAAAAAGTGACAACACAGGCTGCTGAGACAATGACACTTAGTCTTAACACAACCGGAGGCATAGGGCTATACAGCTCACTACAGGTCCAGAGGAGGAGACGGTCAAGTACAGACAGACGAGGTTGGTGATAATAATTACACCAGCTGCTAAGGCAGAGACACACAAAGATCGATACACACCAGGAGGGGTAAGGCTATACAGCACACTTACTAGTCCAGGGGCACGACGGTCAAACCAAGAGCAGACGTGGTAGGAATTAATCCTAAGCATCCGTAGCGTGGCGGAGTGCAAACAGACACTGCTGCCCCGATGCGGCCGCCAGCGCGGGTTAAAGTAGCCTGAGCGCTGGACTTCCGGGATGATGGCGGAGAGACATAACGCTTAAACAGAGAGCTCTCCCTAGCCGGATTAAAAATCATCGGTAAATGGCCAACTCGACATAAACGGATCAATAAACCAAGGGATGAAAACACGAAGGAGCCGGGCACAAGGACAAAAGCAGGGTAAAATTAAAGAATTCCTCTTCAACAACGCAGGAGAAATCGCTGAACACGAGGCCCAAAAAAACGAGGTGACTGCAGCAGAGAAAATGGAGGACGCCAGGCTCGATACCATGAACACTGGCTTTGCCAGTTTGGGTAAAGTGTTGAAAGACTTCAAGCGGCAACTACAACAGGATTTAGCGGCTCTTAAGGAGGAGCTGAAAAAAGAGATTAAGGAGGAAATTATGGGCCTCCGAAGAGAAATGGAGCGCAAGCTAGCAGAAAACATGGAGGAGCTGCGCTCTCAACGGGCGTGTATGACAGAAGCACAGGCCCGAATATCGGAGCTGGAAGATTGGAAGAGCGAGGCAAACGAACAGCTGCAGACCCTGACGGCGCGAACGCAGAGGATGCAGGAGAAAATAACCGACCTGGAGAGCAGGTCCAGACGGAGCAACATACGCATCTTCGGGATCCCGGAGGGCATTGAAGGCAACTCAATGACGAAATTCATGGATCAGTTCTTAAAAAAAGAGCTGGAGCTGCCCGGTGAAGTGGACCTGCAGATTCAACGAGCGCACAGAGCCTCGGCACAGAACCCGAAACCAAACTCTCCACCCAGGTCAGTTGTGGTAAACTTTCTGAAATATGATGTAAAGGAAAGAATCCTGACACAAGCGTGGAAAAAAAAGATACGAATCGGCGACAAGCAGATATTCTTTGATCATGACTACCCGACAGAAATTGTGCAGCAGCGAAAGAAATATGCCAACATTAAAAAAACGCTGAAAGAGAAAAAAATTAGATTCCAAACGCCGCTAACGAAGATGAGGATTCATTGGGAGGACGGCGTAAAAACCTACAACACGGCCAGAGAGGCAGCGCGGGACATGATGGAGCGGGGCTTTGTGGTGAGCGTACTGGAGGAAGCGGCTGGAGCACCGGCGGCACTGAACGCATCACGACAGCCGGAGTGGAGGCGAGTGAGAGGCAGAAGACGGGAGGAGACGTGGAGCAGCGGGCCCAGGAAAAACTGCAGGGCTTTCAACTGAAAGCCTAGATTATAACAAAGATTAAGAAAGGCACAGAAGAAATGAAGGCCAAGAAGATAAGGTAAAAGAGAAACAAACGGCTAGGAGAGGTTTAAGTGATTTTTGTTGGACATTTCTAGACTAATGACTATTACTTGGATAGTAAATACAGGTCTAGGGAGGGCCCCTCACTCGGTGAGGACATTCCCTCCACCCACCAACAGGGACCAAGGGGCAGAAGAAAGGCCCAAAGTACGGAGGTCGAGATTTTTTAATGTATTTTTATATAAATATGTGTTATTTTTGTTGTTAAAGGGGCTAGGAGCACTAGTTAAAAAAATGGAAAAACATGAATATGGGTAAAAATCTTAAGATAATGACACTAAACGTGAATGGTCTGAACTCACCTGTTAAAAGGGAAAGAATAATAAGAAAATTCAAGAAGGAAAAAGCCGAAATTATATTTATGCAAGAGACACATTTGAGCAAGACAGAACATGTGAAACTAAAGAGATTTGGCTATAAGAACTCCTACTACAGTTCATTTAAGGGAGGAACTAAAAGGGGGGTTATGATACTAATCTCAAACAAAATACAATTTGAATGTGAACAAGAAATCCAGGATAAAGAAGGCAGATATGTAATAATAAAGGGAAGAATAGATGGTATGCAGATCACATTAGTGAACATCTATGCCCCACCAGAAAGTGACAAGGGTTTTTTTCAACATCTGTTTGATCTCATAGCAGAATCAGAATCAGAATCAGAATCAGCTTTATTGCCAAGTATATTTACAAGTAAACACACGAGGAATTTGACTTGACATTGGACGCGCACGTTAGGCGCATCCAATGATGCGTCGCCATACAAGGCGCCTGTCAACAGTGGAGGTAAAGAGGGGAGGGGAGGGGGAGGAAAACACAATAGGAGAGAGAAAAAACATAGTAATCAGAATAAACGCTCGTATATGAGCCAAATTTTGACTACACAGAAAAAAACCCTCATGCATTAGCAGACAATAGATACAATCACACAGCAGAGGGAGGGAGAGCAGTGTGTGTATATTTGCATGTCATTGTGTAGTGTGAGTGTAACAGTTGTTAGTGGGCAGCAGAGGGCGCCTCCAGGCAGTGGATAGATGTTATAATCATGTGACTTATAAACAAGACCAGAGATCAGAGTCTGTCTCTCTTTTCCTCTTCCTTGCAGAAGGCACATGGGCATTGTCCTCGAGAGACCAATCCGCTGACGACAACAACTGATTGTTGATGTATGGGTAGACATAAGCCACTTCTCTGGCGTTATCTTATCGAGGAGGAATGTAAACAAGGGTACCAAAACACAAGGTCAAATCTGCACAGTGCACTCAGAGAATAAAAAATTTTCTCTCTCTTCGATTCTGTGCTTCAATTTCATACAGGCTTGAATCATACTTTAGATCATTCTCTGGAGAGCACTCAGCGATCCACAGATGTTATCCACCTACCGAAACATAGGTAAAACATGTCCAGAGAGTTCGTTCTCTCTTCAATGCATGCCAGGTAGTAAATTCCATGTTAATCCTGCCGCTGACAGTCAGTGCTCCCCCCAGCTGGACGAATTGTTGAATTTGTTAAGGGAGCTACGCCGGGGTCCGCATTTGATTAGCTCACCCAGATAATTTCGATACACTAGGAAAACTCCAGGGGCCAAAACAGAAGATCCTGTGATCAGTTCAATCTCAGTCGAATCACACAGACACATGAGTTCCAATGCCATGAGTCTCCCTTGGGTTCCCCCTGACCCGCTTCTTCTTTTAAAGGTGGCAATCGCATATAAGCCGCTTTCCAGATCCATAATTTCCATTTGGATTAAGATTCAGCCAGGAGAAGAGTGACATTGCAAGCTGGGATCAGAAGGGAGAGGATTAGGAGGGAGAGGGAAGAAAAGCGTCTGCTCTCTCTCAGAAGCGGAAGTAGAAGCAACACACAGTGAAGGAGTCCTAATTTGTGGAGGAGACTTAAATGCTGTCATGGATCATGAAGTTGACACAACAAGTGTTAAGAAGACAAAAAAACATGTAACAAAGTTCATAAGAACCTCACTGGCAGAAATGGGTATGGTAGACATATGGAGGGACTTGCACCCACTCGAAAAAGACTATACACATTATTCAGCAGTCCATAAAGTACACTCTAGAATAGATTATTTCCTTATGAATGAAGGTGACAGACACAGGGTGAGAAATTGTCGGATTGGAGGGGCAGAAATATCAGATCATAATCCTATATACATGGAAATATATTTAAACAATAGAAAACGACAAACAACATGGAAACTTAATGTAGGACTGTTAAATGATGAGAAAATGAAAGAAAGAATAAAAGTAAACATAAACGAGTATATCCAAGAGAATGACAATGAAGAAGTGGACCCAACAATACTATGGGATGCACTAAAAGCCGTGTTAAGAGGTAAATTAATTGTTGAAACATCCATCCATCCATCCATCCATCGTCTACCGCTTTTCCGGAGGTCCGGGTCGCGGAGGCAGCAGTTCAAGCAGAGAAGCCCAGACTTCCCTCTCCCCAGCCACCTGCTCCAGCTCTTCAGAGGGGATACCAAGGCGTTCCCAGACTAGCTGGGAGACATAGTCTCTCCACCGAGTCCTGGGTCTGCCCCGGGGTCTCCTCCCAGTGGGACGTGCCTGAAACACCTCAAGTGGGAGGCGTCCAGGAGGCATCCTAATCAGATGCCCATACCACCTCAACTGACTCCTTTCAATGTGGAGGAGCAGCGGTTCTACTCTGAGCCTCTCCCGGATGACTGAGCTCCTCACCCTATCTCTGAGGGTGAGTCCAGCAATCCTACGGAGAAAGCTCATTTCAGCCGCTTGTATCCGCGATCTCGTTCTTTCGGTCATTACCCAAAGCTCGTGACCATAGGTGAGAGTAGGAACGTAGATTGACTGGTAAATCGACAGCTTTGCCTTAGAACTAAGCTCCCTCTTCACCACAACAGACCGGTACAACGTCCGCATCACTGCAGATGCTGCTCCAATCCGTCTGTCGATCTCTCGCTCCATTTTCCCCTCACTCGTGAACAAGACCCCAAGATACTTAAACTCCTCCACTTGGGGCAGGAGCCTGTCCCCAACCCGGAGAGGACAATCCACCTTTTTCCGGCTGAGGACCATGGACTCGGACTTGGAGGTGCTGATTCTCATCCCAGCCGCTTCACACTCAGCGGCAAACCGTCCCAGCAAGAGCTGTAGGTCATTGCTGGATGAAGCCAACAGGACAACATCATCTGCAAACAACAGAGATGAGATCCTGTGGTCACCAAGCATGACACCCTCCATTCCCTGGCTGCGCCTAGAAATCCTGTCCATAAAAATTATGAACAGGACCGGTGACAAAGGGCAGCCCTGGCGGAGTCCAACTCTCACTGGGAATGACTCCGACCGAGTGTTGGCAATGCGAACTAAACTCTCACAACGGTCGTACAGAGACCGAATAGCTCGTAACAACAAGCCCGATACCCCATACTCCCGAAGCACCCCCCACAAAAATCCACGAGGGACGCGGTCAAATGCCTTCTCCAAGTCCACAAAACACATGTAAACTGGTTGGGCAAACTCCCACGAACCCTCAAGAATTCTCGAGAGGGTAAAGAGCTGGTCCGATGTGCCACGGCCAGGACGAAAACCACATTGCTCCTCCTGAATCCGAGGTTCGACCAACGGCCGGACTCTCCTCTCCAATACCTTGGCATAGACCTTCCCAGGGAGGCTGAGGAGTGTGATCCCTCTAAAGTTGGAGCACACCCTCCGGTCCCCTTTTTTGAAGAGAGGAACCACCACCCCGGTTTGCCATGCCAAAGGCACTGCCCCCGACCTCCACGCAATGTTGCAGAGGCGTGTCAACCATGACAACCCAACAACATCCAGGGCCTTGAGGTACTCGGGGCGAATCTCGTCCACCCCCGGGGCCCGGCCACCAAGGAGATTTTTAACCACCTTGGCGACCTCAGCCCCTGTGATAGGCGAGTCATCCCCCTCGTCCCCAAACCCTGCTTCCTCTGTGGAAGGCGTATCAGTGGGATTGAGGAGATCCTCGAAGTATTCCTTCCACCGCCCGACGATATCCCCAGTTGAAGTCAACAGTGTCCCATCCGCACCATACACAGTGTGGACGGGGAGCTGCTTTCCCCTCCTGAGCCGCCGAACAGTTTGCCAGAATCTCTTTGAAGCCGACCGAAAGTCTTGTTCCATGGCCTCACCGAACTCCTCCCATACCCGGGTTTTTGCTTCAGCAACCACCCGAGCTGCACTCCGCTTGGCCTGCCGGTACACCTCAGCTGCTTCGGGAGTCCCACAAGCCAACCAAGCTTGATAGGACTCCTTCTTCAGCTTAATGGCCCCCCTCACCACTGGTGTCCACCACTTGGTTCGGGGGTTGCCACCACGAGATGCACCGACCACCTTGCGGCCGCAGCTCTGGGCTGCCGCTTCAACAACAGAGGTGGAGAACATGGCCCATTCAGACTCCATGTCTCCAGACTCCCTCGGAATGTGGTTGAAGTTCTTCCGGAGGTGGGAGTTGAAGACCTCCCGGACAGGGGCCTCAGCCAGACGCTCCCAGCACACCCTCACTATACGTTTGGGTCTACCAGGTCTGAATGGCTTCCTCCCCTGCCATCGGATCCAACTCACCACCAGGTGGTGATCAGTTGACAGCTCTGCACCTCTCTTTACTCGGGTGTCCAAGACATACGGTCGCAGGTCTGATGATACGATAACAAAATCGATCATCGACCTGCGGCCTAGGGTGTCCTGGTGCCAGGTGCACATATGGACACCCTTATGCTTGAACATGGTGTTCGTTATAGACAGACTGTGGTTAGCACAGAAGTCCAATAACTGAACACCACTCGGGTTCAGATCGGGCAGGCCGTTCCTCCCAATCACCCCCCTCCAGGTTTCACTGTCGTTGCCCACGTGCGCATTGAAGTCCCCCAGTAGGACAATGGAGTCTCCAGGAGGAGCACCCTCCAGCACCCCAGTCACAGACTCCAAAAAGGGTGGGTACTCTGAAACATCATTTGGTGCATAGGCACAAATGATGGTCAGGACCCGTTTCCCAACCCGAAGGCGCAGGGAAGCAACCCTTTCGTCCACCGGGGAAAACTCCAATATAGAGGCAGCAAGGTGGGGCGATACAAGAATACCTACCCCTGCTCGTCGCCTCTCGCCCGGGGCAACTCCAGAAAAGGCCAAGCTCCAGCCCCTCTCCAGGAGACTGGTTCCGGAACCGGAGCTGTGTGTTGAGGTGAGGCCAACTATATCTAGCCGGTATCGCTCAATCTCGTACACCAGCTCAGGCTCCTTCCCCACCAGAGAGGTGACATTCCACGTACCAAAAGCCAGTTTAGAAAGCTTGGGATCAGTCCGCCAAGGTCTCCGCCTTTGACTGCCACCTAATCCACATAGCACCGGACTTCCATGATCCCTCCTGCAGGTGGTGAACCTACTGGAGGGCGGACCCATGTAACTCCTTCGGGCTGAGCCCGGCCGGGTCCCATGGGTGGAAACCCGGCCACCAGACGCTAGCCTTCGAGCCCCTCCCCCAGGCCTGGCTCCAGGGTGGGGCCCCGGTAACCCCATACCGGGCGGGGTACACTGAATCCTTGATATACAATTTATCATGAGAGTCTGTTGGATCGTTCTTCGTCTGGCCCTTCACCCAGGACCAGTTTGTCTTGGGAGACCCTATCAGAGGCAAATTGCCCATTGTTGAAACAGGAAAAGCAAATAAATCTAAACTGGAAACATATGAACAAAGATGTGAGAGACTGAAGGAATTAGAACGTAAACATCAAAGCACAAATGACCCAAAAATATACCAAGAAATTAAAGAAGAAAAAATAAAGATAAAAGAAACACAAATAGATGAAATTGAAAGGAAAAATAGATATCTAAAGCAAAAATATTATGAAACGAGACCAAAAGCCACAAAACTGCTGGCAAAATGGTTAAGAAAACAACAGTGAATAATGTATATAAGATTAAAGACCCCATCACAAATAAAACCACAGTTAACCCAGAAAACATCGAAGAAATATTCCATAATTTCTATCAAGAACTATACTCGCAACCTGAAGAAACAAATACTAAGGATATTAAAAAATTTCTATGCACATTGGACTTGCCATCAATAGGAAATCAACAAAATGAAAAGCTAACAGCAGAAATAACAACACAAGAGATTAGAGATGTGATTAAGTCACTTAAAAACGGTAAATCACCAGGTAGTGATGGATACCCTTCTGAGTTTTATAAACTGTTTATAGAAGAACTCATGCCACAGCTCCTAAAGTCATTTAATTGGACGTTGAACAACAACAAAATACCTCCATCATGGAACATAGCCATTATTTCAGTTATTTTAAAGCCAGGGAAAGATAGAGAACAATGCGGAAACTATAGACCAATCTCTTTATTAAATGTGGATTATAAAATATATACAACAATTATATGTAAACGAATAAAGACATTCTTGACGGAATTGATAGAAGATGATCAAACTGGTTTCATAGAGGGACGCCAAACACATGACAATATCAGGAGAACAATACATATAATTAATCAAATACATAAAGAAAAGAAAAGCGCAGTAATAATGAGTTTAGACGCAGAAAAAGCATTCGTCAGGGTTAACTGGAAATTCCTATATAGTGTGCTGGAACGCTTTGGATTTAACGAAAAATCAGTACAGTGCATAAGGACGCTGTATCAAGAACCTATGGCAAGAATCAAGATAAACGGTAGCTTAACAGACAAAGTAAATATACAAAGATCAACCAGGCAGGGATGCTGCTTATCGCCCACCTTGTTTGCTCTGTTCATAGAGCCACTGGCTCAAGCGATACGACAAAATAAGAAATTAAAAGGTGTAACAATAAAGGGAGCGGAACACAAGATTGGGCTATTTGCAGACGATATTATAGTTTACCTTGAACAACCAGATGAATCAATAATGGAAATGATGAACTTGATAGAAAATTTTGGGAAATTATCAGGATACAAGATAAACATAACAAAAACACAAATACTGACATTCCACTATAACCCTCTAAACCAGATAACTGATAAGATCAAACTAAACTGGAAACAAAAAGAAATAAAATACCTTGGAGTGAACATACCTAAAGATCTAAGCAAAATCTATAAAGCAAACTATGATAGGTTGGAACAAGAAATAAAAAAAGATATTGATAGATGGTCAATCTTAAATATGGATCTGAATTCAAAAATTGAGACAGTCAAAATCAGCATACAACCTAGATTACTTTACCTCTTCCAGGCTCTACCAACAGAGATTCCAGGTGCCCAGTTCTCAAAGTGGGACAGGATGATATCGAGATTTGTTTGGGGAGGTAAAAAGCCAAGAGTGAAATATAAAACTCTCCAGTTACCAAAAGAGAAAGGAGGCATGGGCCTACCGAGTCTAAAGGAATATTACTACTCAGCACAAATAAGATATATCATATGTTGGTGCGACGAAGGATATGAGGCAAAATGGAAAGAAATGGAAAAGGAAATTGAGGGACTCCCAGTACAAAGCATAATAGGAGATAAAGATGCATATAAGCAAATCAAACAAATAGACCCAAACACTAAATTTACTTTGGAACTGTGGTATAAAATAGTGCAAAAGTATAATATAAAGGAAGACATAAAACTATTGAAATGGGTAGCATTTTTTTTTTTTTTGTTACTTATTTGTACCCGTAGGTAGACTTGGTTTGCAGTCTGGTGACAAGCCACCGGCTGCTGGTCGCTGCGTGCGCGAGCGCCCTAAACCTACATGTTTTGGTATGCGGGAGGAAACCGGAGAAATCCCGGAGTAAACCCGCGCAACACGGGGAGAACATGCAAACTCCACACAGCTCACTGTTGGTCGGGGGCTGGGATCGAACCCACGATCTCATGATCCCCGCGGTCCCCCGGCCGAGGGTAAAACTGTGCTGCCGCAGTGCTAAACCACTGCGCCACTGTGCAGCCATTTGACAGTCAGTTTGAACCGGCAAAGCAAGATAGGGGATACAAAAATCTGGTGAACAAGGGAATCACAGCATGGGGCAATATCGGAAAAAAAGATCTCGGGAGCTTTGTAAACATCAGAAGAAAATTTAAACTAGAAAGATCGGAATTCTTCAGATATCTGCAGATGAGAGACTATTATATGAAGAAGATTAGGCATAACCTCCAAACAGATGTGAGCGAGATTATACAATTCATTTTAAGCTTATATACAGGAAATAAAATAAGAATTATTTCAAAGCTATATCAGAAACTTATGGCAAACAAACACTCAAGTAACTATATAAAGGAGAAATGGGAGAAAGAGCTAAACTTAAACATAACAGAAGAAAGCTGGCAGGAAATATGGAAAACACAACACACATCAACAAATTCAAGGACATGGAGGGAATTTGGATGGAAAAACCTGATTCGCTTTTTCATTACACCACAGATTCAAGGAAAATATACAAATACCCAATCTTTATGCTGGAGGGGATGTGGGGCTCAAAATGCAGACCACTCACATATGTTTTGGAAATGCTGCAAAATCTCATCATTCTGGAAATCTATACGTGTGACAATACAGAGGATATTAGGATATAATATACCAATGAACTGTAACCTGATGTACTTATGTGATCTTAAAAGAGACAATGTAATACAGGCTGAGGACAGATATCTAGTTAAAATCTTGTTGATTGCATGTAAAAAAACAATCACAAAAAAATGGCGATCAGAAGTTCTTCCTGACCAAGAGCAATGGACTGACATTGTTGAGGACATACGTATGATGGAAAAACTAACATATCGACAAAGAATGCAAGAAGGACTATGGGGAAAAAAATGGCGGAAATGGACACACTACAAAGTGCAACAACGAGACAGAAATTGAAAGAATAACCAAAGACGCTGGAAAAACCAGAAGAATTAAGAGATGGAAACTAAAAACTTGATGCTCCAACATTTGTCCCCCCCGCATTTTTTTTTTCTTTCTTACTCTAGCCCCTTTGTTTTTAAATGTAGACTGTGATCTGAATGCAATATATATGATGAAAAATGAATAAAAATCTAAGTTACAAAAAAAAAGTAGCCTGAGCGCTAACGACCACAAATGCAGCACAGCTGTTGAGGGTTTGACAGCTGAGCGGAAGCCTCCCCGAGCACTATCACAATAAGTGCTCGGAGAGCTAGAATAATAACGCCGCTGTCAAACCCTGACAAGAATAACCGAAGCACCAAGGCATAGTGCTCGGGTCATGACAGTAGCCCCCCCTCACTTGATGGGCTCTGAACGTCTAGTAACACCTGCCCCCCCTCCCCCCAACCACAGGGCGAGTGGATTGAGGAACAGGCAAGGAGGGGGCCAAACAAAACCTAACAATGTCATGATGGCCGCTAGGCCGTCATCAGCATCATCAACATCAGCTGCGCTCACTTCAGCAGGTGGCAATCAGCGGGCCATAAAAGCCCAACGCGCGGACGCCTCAGCACGGAGTCATCTGTCACTCTCACTGAGCAACGTGCCAAGATCTCGACCTCTCGTAAAGAATTCTACGCTTCGCCAAACCAGGCCACGTAAGCCATCTCTTCACAATTCCACTGCTAGCCTTTTCCCCTGTGCACAGGTGGACCTCCCTGGCGGCGGACCATCCTCCTCTGCTGACGAGGCACCGTCCTCCGCTCCGCGGAGCTCCTCCTCATCTCCACAGCACTGGACACCACGAGCACGACGTCGCACGGACACCAGGAGTCAGTCAGCCTCTCATTGTGGCACCTGCAAGTAAGCCCCTGCAGCATACCCGCCGAACATTGCTACTGAACAACAGTAACCTTGTGCTTGTGTTTTCCAGGGTTGCCAGGTTACTGCAAGATGGGCTCAGCTCCAGTGGCCAGACGAACATTCACACATTCACTCACACTTCACTCATAAATTCACAATAAAGATAATTGTCTGTATCTCTCGTGTCAGTGTCTGTCTCTTGGGTTGTAAATCATGTCAGTACGACTCCGTCACGATGACCCATCAGACTTTAACACACTCAGCGCACGAGTAGACATGATTTCCCACCAGCAGACAGTAATCTTAAACCAACTAACTCAGATTAACAGCCGGCTGGATCGCCTGGAAGGTCACCAGGTATTCCCCCCGGCTAGCGGGGCGCCTTCTGCACCCGCAGCTGCGGCTACTAGCCAAACCAGCCCATCTTCCACACATCGCCTAACTCCTGTACCAACCCCCGCACGCTTTACTGGTAAACTGGGGGAGGCGCGGGGGTTTTTGCTACAGTGTGAGTCAGTTTTTCTCCGCATCCCGGGGGACTTTGCCACTGATATGAATAAGATTGGGTACATCGTCAACCTGCTGGGAGGCAGGGCTCTTGATTGGGCTTATACCATCATGGCCAAACCAAATTATTCATTGTTAACTTACCAGCTGTTCGTGGCGGAGTTCATGGAAGTATTTGATCATGTGGACCAGGGCGCAGTGTTAACTGAACGGCTACTTGGACTTCGGCAGGGCAGTAGATCTGCCGCCGATTATTCTGTGGACTTCCGGGTATTAGCCGGTCAGGTTGGGTGGGGGGAGCCAGCACTCTGTGGAATTTTCCTCCGCAGCCTTAACTCCGAGTTGAAAGACGAGCTAGCGGCAAAGGAGAAACCAGACAGACTTGGGGAATTAATCTCCCTCACCGTCAGCCTAGATAGCAGACTGAGGGAGCGAGCTGCAGAACGGCGAACAGCTATCCGTACAAATAAGTCTCGCCCTCGCTCCGCTAGGTCCCCCCTCCTTGCTCTGCCCGCATCTGAAGAACTTCCGGAGCAGGAGGATATGGTTGTGGGGCAATCGGGTCTTACAGCGGCTGAGAGACAGCGTCGCAGGGAGCAGGGGTTATGCTTCTACTGTGGGAGTGAGGCACATGGAGTAGTTGATTGCCCGTTAAAAAGGGGAGGTCCGCGGATCACGGTAGGGGGATTCTCGGACAAGAATCAGACAAAGCCCCTCACTAGTTGCCACATTCCCATTCGGCTCATTCATAAACACAAGGAACACACCACACTAGCCTTAGTTGACTCTGGGGCTGAGCAAAACTTTATCTCCAGAGACCTGGCAACCCTGATGGGCCTCAGCTGTCAACCTTTACGCCCTCCCATCCATCTGGTCACCCTGTCAAAAACATCTTTGACGTCAGTTTCCCATCAGACGGCACCTGTGTTAACGATAGTTTCTGGTAACCACAGGGAGGAAATACGGTTCCTGGTCTTGCCCTTCTCCTCCTCACCTGTCATCTTGGGGTACCCTTGGCTCCGGCTGCATAACCCCACGTTCGACTGGCAAGTTGGGAGAATAACGGCTTGGAGCTCATTCTGCCTGAGCGCCTGTCTTCAGTCCGCTGCATGCGCTCCCTCAGTGCCGATGACGCCTCCCTCAACACCCCCTCCGGACCTGTCAAAGGTGCCTGACGTCTACCATGATTTGGGCCACGTGTTTAGTAAGTCACGGGCGTTGTCCCTTCCCCCCCATCGCCCGTACGACTGCGCAATTAATCTCAAGGCTGGGGCTCCCCTCCCGGCGAGCCGCTTGTACAGCCTATCAGCTCCGGAACGCGAAGCCATGGATACGTACATCAAGGAGTCCCTGGCCTCCGGTATCATCCGTCCATCCTCCTCGGCCGTTGGGGCAGGGTTTTTCTTCGTTGGGAAGAAGGACGGGTCGCTGCGCCCCTGCATCGATTTCCGGGGTCTCAACGACATTACTATTAAGGACAAATACACTCTTCCCTTGATGAACACTGCTTTCGATTCCCTCCAGGGGGCGTCTTGGTTTACTAAACTAGATCTACGGAACGCCTATCACCTGGTGCGCATTCGGGAAGGTGATGAGTGGAAGACTGCTTTCCGGACCCCAAGCGGCCACTTTGAATATTTGGTGATGCCGTTTGGGTTAACCAATGCTCCGGCAGTGTTCCAGCGCTTAATAAATGACGTTCTCCGGGACTTTCTGAATTCCTTCGTCTTTGTTTACCTTGATGATATCCTCATCTTCTCGCGCACGCTGGAGGAGCATCAGGTGCATGTACGACGGGTCCTACAGCGTCTCCTGGAGAATCAGTTGTTCGTCAAGGCGGAGAAGTGTGAGTTCCACACGGATCGCACCTCCTTTCTGGGGTTTATAATCGCCCGTAACCAGGTGCTTCCCGACCCAGACAAGGTCAAGGCGGTGGTGGACTGGCCTACGCCCACATCCAGGAAACAGCTGCAGGGTTTTTTGGGGTTCGCCAATTTTTACCGGCGCTTCGTGCCAAATTTTGGGAACATCGCCAGATACCTGACTGCACTCACATCCCGAAGGTCCCTTTCCATTGGAGTGAGGAGGCTGCCGCGGCATTTGACAGACTGAAGGGAGAGTTTGTTTCGGCCCGTGTGTTGACCCAGGTGGACCCGGAGCTCCAATGTCTGGTGGAAGTGGACGCATCGGATTCGGGGGTGGGGGCGGTACTCTCTCAGCGCTCCCTGACGGACGGGAAGATCCGCCCCTGCACTTACTTCTCTCATCGTTTGACACCTGCTGAGAGGAATTACAGCATCGGCGACAGGGAGCTATTGGCTGTCAAACTTGCGCTGGAAGAGTGGAGACACTGGCTGGAGGGGGCTGCCCAGCCGTTTGTCGTCTGGACTGATCACCGCAATCTTGAATACCTTAGGACTGCCAAGCGGTTGAATGCACGTCAGGCCCGCTGGTCTCTCTTCTTCGGCCGTTTTAATTTTACGATCACCTACCGGCCAGGAAGTAAGAATGGCAAGCCTGACGCTCTTTCCAGGCAGTTTGACGTGCCCTCCGCTGATGACCGGGAGGAGTCTATTCTGCCACCTGCGTGTGTGGTAGGTGCGTTGACCTGGGGCATCTGCGATAAGGTCAGAAGAGCACAGGAGGTGGAGCCTGATCTGGGTGGGGGGCCCCCGGGTCGCTTGTTCGTTCCTCGTCCTGTTAGGAGCCAAGTAATAGAGTGGGGTCACGCGTCCAAGCTGGCGTGCCATCCGGGTGTGAGTCGGACCGTTGATCTCCTCCAGAGAACCTTTTGGTGGCCAGGGCTGCGTAGGGACGTTAACAACTATGTCCGGGCCTGCGCTCAGTGCGCCACGGGGAAGACATCATCATCGGCCCCGGCGGGTCTGCTTCATCCTTTGCCCGTCCCCTCCCGCCCCTGGTCCCATGTAGCCATGGACTTTGTGACCAGTTTGCCCCCCTCCGGCCACTTCACGACTGTTTTAACCATCGTGGACCGCTTTTCTAAAGCTGCCCATTTTGTGCCTCTCCGGGGGTTGCCTTCAGTGCAGGAGACGGCGGACCTCCTCGTTCTCCATGTGGTTCGTCCTCACGGAATCCCCGCTGATATTGTTTCGGATCGAGGGCCGCAGTTCGTCTCGCAGGTTTGGAAGGCGTTCTGTACGGCGCTTGGGGCCACGGCCAGTCTCTCCTCTGGATACCATCCTCAGAGTAACGGCCAGTGCGAGCGAGCCAATCAGGAGCTGGAGGCTGCGCTGCGTCATCTCCTCCTGCTCTTCTTCGTGGAGCATGTACCTCCCGTGGATCGAGTACGCTCATAACACCACGGTGTCCTCGTCCACAGGGATGTCCCCCTTCAAGGCATCACTGGGGTACGATCCACCCTTGTTTCCGGAGGAGGAGGGGGAGGTAGCAGTCCCGTCTGTTCAGGCTCACGCCAGACACTGTCGGCAAGTTTAGTCCATTGCCCGCAGAGCCCTTCTGAGGACCACGGAACGGAACATTGAAGTGGCCAACCGCCATAGGAGGCCTGCCCCGGATTACAAGGTGGGTGACAAGGTATGGTTGTCCACGAAGAACATCAGTGTGCCTGCCGAGAAGCGTAAGCTAACCAAGCGCTTCATCGGTCCCTTTGTTATCTCCCGCATTGTCAACCCTGTATCTGTGCATCTTGCTCTCCCTTCTCACATGCGCATCTGCCCCACTTTCCACGTCTCCCAGGTCAAGCCCTACGTCGCCGACCCGCTGTGCCCGCCCCCTGCTCCTGTTCCCCCGAGGATGATCGATGGCCATCTGGCCTGGGGGGTAACGGCAATCCTGGACGTCCGCAGGAGGGGTCGGGGCCTTCAGTATTTGGTGGACTGGGAGGGTTTTGGCCCTGAGCACCGCTCCTGGATACGCCCTGCGTTGATCCTCGACAAGCAGTTGATCCGCGATTTCCATCGGGCGCATCCAGGTAGGATTGGGCAGGCGCCTGGAGACACCTCTAGAGGGGGGAGTACTGTCATGATGGCCGCTAGGCCGTCATCAGCATCATCAACATCAGCTGCGCTCACTTCAGCAGGTGGCAATCAGCGGGCCATAAAAGCCCAACGCGTGGACGCCTCAGCACGGAGTCGTCTGTCACTCTCACTGAGCAACGTGCCAAGATCTCGACCTCTCGTAAAGAATTCTACGCTTCGCCAAACCAGGCCATGTAAGCCATCTCTTCACAATTCCTCTCCTAGCCTTTTCCCCTGTGCATAGGTGGACCTCCCTGGCGGCGGACCATCCTCCTCTGCTGACGAGGCACCGTCCTCCGCTCCGCGGAGCTCCTCCTCATCTCCACAGCACCGGACACCACGAGCACGACGTCGCACGGACACCAGGAGTCAGTCAGCCTCTCATTGTGGCACCTGCAAGTAAGCCCCTGCAGCATACCCGCCGAACATTGCTACTGAACAACAGTAAACTTGTGCTTGTGTTTTCCAGGGTTGCCAGGTTACTGCAAGACGGGCTCAGCTCCAGTGGCCAGACGAACATTCACACATTCACTCACACTTCACTCATAAATTCACAATAAAGATAATTGTCTGTATCTCTCATGTCAGCGTCTGTCTCTTGGGTCGTAAATCATCCATCCATCCATCCATCCATCCATCCATCCATCCATCTTCTACCGCTTTTCCGGAGGTCCGGGTCGCGGAGGCAGCAGTTCAAGCAGAGAAGCCCAGACTTCCCTCTCCCCAGCCACCTGCTCCAGCTCTTCAGAGGGGATACCAAGGCGTTCCCAGACTAGCTGGGAGACATAGTCTCTCCACCGAGTCCTGGGTCTGCCCCGGGGTCTCCTCCCAGTGGGACGTGCCTGAAACACCTCAAGTGGGAGGCGTCCAGGAGGCATCCTAATCAGATGCCCATACCACCTCAACTGACTCCTTTCAATGTGGAGGAGCAGCGGTTCTACTCTGAGCCTCTCCCGGATGACTGAGCTCCTCACCCTATCTCTGAGGGTGAGTCCAGCAATCCTACGGAGAAAGCTCATTTCAGCCGCTTGTATCCGCGATCTCGTTCTTTCGGTCATTACCCAAAGCTCGTGACCATAGGTGAGAGTAGGAACGTAGATTGACTGGTAAATCGACAGCTTTGCCTTAGAACTAAGCTCCCTCTTCACCACAACAGACCGGTACAACGTCCGCATCACTGCAGATGCTGCTCCAATCCGTCTGTCGATCTCTCGCTCCATTTTCCCCTCACTCGTGAACAAGACCCCAAGATACTTAAACTCCTCCACTTGGGGCAGGAGCCTGTCCCCAACCCGGAGAGGACAATCCACCTTTTTCCGGCTGAGGACCATGGACTCGGACTTGGAGGTGCTGATTCTCATCCCAGCCGCTTCACACTCAGCGGCAAACCGTCCCAGCAAGAGCTGTAGGTCATTGCTGGATGAAGCCAACAGGACAACATCATCTGCAAACAACAGAGATGAGATCCTGTGGTCACCAAGCATGACACCCTCCATTCCCTGGCTGCGCCTAGAAATCCTGTCCATAAAAATTATGAACAGGACCGGTGACAAAGGGCAGCCCTGGCGGAGTCCAACTCTCACTGGGAATGACTCCGACCGAGTGTTGGCAATGCGAACTAAACTCTCACAACGGTCGTACAGAGACCGAATAGCTCGTAACAACAAGCCCGATACCCCATACTCCCGAAGCACCCCCCACAAAAATCCACGAGGGACGCGATCAAATGCCTTCTCCAAGTCCACAAAACACATGTAAACTGGTTGGGCAAACTCCCACGAACCCTCAAGAATTCTCGAGAGGGTAAAGAGCTGGTCCGATGTGCCACGGCCAGGACGAAAACCACATTGCTCCTCCTGAATCCGAGGTTCGACCAACGGCCGGACTCTCCTCTCCAGTACCTTGGCATAGACCTTCCCAGGGAGGCTGAGGAGTGTGATCCCTCTAAAGTTGGAGCACACCCTCCGGTCCCCTTTTTTGAAGAGAGGAACCACCACCCCGGTTTGCCATGCCAAAGGCACTGCCCCCGACCTCCACGCAATGTTGCAGAGGCGTGTCAACCATGACAACCCAACAACATCCAGGGCCTTGAGGTACTCGGGGCGAATCTCGTCCACCCCCGGGGCCCGGCCACCAAGGAGATTTTTAACCACCTTGGCGACCTCAGCCCCTGTGATAGGCGAGTCATCCCCCTCGTCCCCAAACCCTGCTTCCTCTGTGGAAGGCGTATCAGTGGGATTGAGGAGATCCTCGAAGTATTCCTTCCACCGCCCGACGATATCCCCAGTTGAAGTCAACAGTGTCCCATCCGCACCATACACAGTGTGGACGGGGAGCTGCTTTCCCCTCCTGAGCCGCCGAACAGTTTGCCAGAATCTCTTTGAAGCCGACCGAAAGTCTTGTTCCATGGCCTCACCGAACTCCTCCCATACCCGGGTTTTTGCTTCAGCAACCACCCGAGCTGCACTCCGCTTGGCCTGCCGGTACACCTCAGCTGCTTCGGGAGTCCCACAAGCCAACCAAGCTTGATAGGACTCCTTCTTCAGCTTAATGGCCCCCCTCACCACTGGTGTCCACCACTTGGTTCGGGGGTTGCCACCACGAGATGCACCGACCACCTTGCGGCCGCAGCTCTGGGCCGCCGCTTCAACAACAGAGGTGGAGAACATGGCCCATTCAGACTCCATGTCTCCAGACTCCCTCGGAATGTGGTTGAAGTTCTTCCGGAGGTGGGAGTTGAAGACCTCCCGGACAGGGGCCTCAGCCAGACGCTCCCAGCACACCCTCACTATACGTTTGGGTCTACCAGGTCTGAATGGCTTCCTCCCCTGCCATCGGATCCAACTCACCACCAGGTGGTGATCAGTTGACAGCTCTGCACCTCTCTTTACTCGGGTGTCCAAGACATACGGTCGCAGGTCTGATGATACGATAACAAAATCGATCATCGACCTGCGGCCTAGGGTGTCCTGGTGCCAGGTGCACATATGGACACCCTTATGCTTGAACATGGTGTTCGTTATAGACAGACTGTGGTTAGCACAGAAGTCCAATAACTGAACACCACTCGGGTTCAGATCGGGCAGGCCGTTCCTCCCAATCACCCCCCTCCAGGTTTCACTGTCGTTGCCCACGTGCGCATTGAAGTCCCCCAGTAGGACAATGGAGTCTCCAGGAGGAGCACCCTCCAGCACCCCAGTCACAGACTCCAAAAAGGGTGGGTACTCTGAAACATCATTTGGTGCATAGGCACAAATGATGGTCAGGACCCGTTTCCCAACCCGAAGGCGCAGGGAAGCAACCCTTTCGTCCACCGGGGAAAACTCCAATATAGAGGCAGCAAGGTGGGGCGATACAAGAATACCTACCCCTGCTCGTCGCCTCTCGCCCGGGGCAACTCCAGAAAAGGCCAAGCTCCAGCCCCTCTCCAGGAGACTGGTTCCGGAACCGGAGCTGTGTGTTGAGGTGAGGCCGACTATATCTAGCCGGTATCGCTCAATCTCGTACACCAGCTCAGGCTCCTTCCCCACCAGAGAGGTGACATTCCACGTACCAAAAGCCAGTTTAGAAAGCTTGGGATCAGTCCGCCAAGGTCTCCGCCTTTGACTGCCACCTAATCCACATAGCACCGGACTTCCATGATCCCTCCTGCAGGTGGTGAACCTACTGGAGGGCGGACCCATGTAACTCCTTCGGGCTGAGCCCGGCCGGGTCCCATGGGTCGTAAATCATGTCAAACAAAACCCTAAACAGAAAAGGAAAAGAATACATCACCTGACATATCCATCCCATTTTCCCCAGAACAATGATGAGAGGAAAAAAAAAACAGAGAAAAAACAAAACAAAACAAGACATGACTACAATACAAGGGAAAAACAAACAAAGCAAAAAAAACACCTGACACTGAAAGTTTTCCCACTGAGACCACAGACAACCGGTCTAACTCCAGTGTACGTAACCTAGCCAAAAAAATAAACCCAAACACACGATGACCCTGGAAACCGAAACAAGAAATAAATGCAAACGTGATAACTATGGAAAAAAAAAAAACAAGACGTAAATGCAAACACATGACTATGACCAAGAAATACATACTAACACATGGTGACTAAGGAAAAACAAAAAAAAAACAAAACAAGAAAACACATGGTAACTATGAAAAAAGGACAAGAAATACGTGCTACACACGATGACTATGAAAAACAAAAAAAACACAAACGAAGCCAGAAATACATACAAACACCCAGTAACTATGGAACAAAAACACCATACTGTAGCCCCTCAAAAGGAAGAGGGGAGGACCAAACAAAAAAACCCCCAAAACCCAGACTATGGACTACAAACACACATGAGGCAATCTAAATTGCTTAACATAACTTGACATAACTATGGACTGCAAATACACACGAGGCAATAAAAAATTGCTTTACATAACTTGACATGACTGATACCGTATGGGCCAAAACAAAAAAGATGATCGGCGGAGATCCAACGCCCCCCAGGCAGAGCTCCGACGACCTCCCTGCCTCCGATGGCCCACGGATAGTCCCACAAAACAGTACATGGTCAGGCGGCCTGCCCCAGACCCAAGCCCCCAGAAACAAGTCCTCTGGTGGCCGAACCAGGTCACCCAGTAGCAACCACAATTTATCGGGCGACCAACCCAAGACGCCAAACACACAAAGCAGTTCCTCGGGTGGCCGACCCGCATCCCACAACCACCAGGACCGTGGAGGAATTGCATGAGGCCGCCCGCCTAATGACGACAAGACATGAGAGCGCCAGTCTGCCAGACAAAAACCTCCAACGGCCCCCAGCTGGTGGCTCCTGAAAGGGGAACAACCAAGAACTTGGACGTCCTTGAATCCTGATTGGGTCGCAGCCGCACCTGAGCTGGACCCCCACTGGACCTCGTCGGACCCCGACTGGGTCATAGCTGCACCCGCGTCGGACCCCGATTGGGTCAACTCGAACCCTGATTGGGTCGCAGCCGCACCTGCGCTGGACCCCCACTGGACCTCGTCGGACCCCGATTGGGTCATAGCTGCACCCGCGTCGGACCCCGACTGGGTCACCTCGGCCCACGAGTCGGACCCCAACTGGGTCAGGATGGACCTCGATTGGGTCACCGCTGCACCCGCGTCAGACCCCGGCTGGGTCACCTCGGCCCACGCGTCGGACCCCGACTGGGTCTCCTCGGCCCACGCGTCGGACCCTGACTGGGTCGGTACTGCACCGGCGACGACCTCCATCCCTGCACCTGGAACCTCCAGTCCCATGACCTTGACAGATTCCAGACTGGTAACGCTGTGGAGAGGCTCAGAGAACAAGAGAGGACCGGTATCAGTTCCACCGGCAGCGCCAGAGCCCAGCGAGACGAGCTCGGGTGCAGCAGACGGCTGCCCCTCGCTCGCCTCCCCATGAGGCAGGCAAAAATGCTCTAACACACCATAAAGGAAAACAAAGAAGAGCACTTGCCTGCACTCGGGCTCTGGAGCCGTCCAGGACTTCGTCGATCCAGGTTCAGACAGACGCTCGTCATCGGGCTCCCACTCGGCTGCGTCAGGTTCCACAGCCGGCCTGATGATCTCTGCAGCTGGATCCTCTCGTGCTGATGTCCACGCCAATAACCCGTATGGCGTGGGGGCAGAGGACCCTCGACCTGCTGACTCGGGCTGCATCTCTGAGGAACCCTGGGGACGCTCACTCGTCGGCTCTGGCTCCTCACCACTGTCCGTTCTCCTCCTCTGTCCAACACAAGGCTGCAGGGCCGGGAAATCTCCCAGAGCCGCAGGCCTCCCCCTTGTTCGACGGCGTGGGACTGACGCCAAGGACTGACGGCGAGGACCGCTCAGCAGGAGGAAACACAGAGGCAGCAGGTTCAGTATAAATGGCTTCAGCTGGAGAAAGAAATTCGGGGAGCTGTGAACCCCGAGCTTCACCCCCAGGAGTCAGACAAGACAAATCACTATAATGACTAGGAAAGTGAAATTGAACTTGCCTGTCTCCCGAAGGTAAGATGGTGCCAGCTGAAGAGGACGTTGCTCCTTCCCTCGCTCGCTGGATGGTAACATAGGACCCATGGACGGAGCTCACCGGCACAGGACTCAGCTCACTCTCAGCAGCTGGCTGATTGAGTGGGTCATTCCGGCGGCCCGGAACTGGATCCGGAGCAGGAACTTGTTGAAGACGTGCTCGGCCGCGGCACCGATGCCTCCGCCGGCCCCCAGATGGTGCGAACTCCAGGACTGGATCGAGGATGGGATCAGGATCCGTAGGCCAAGAGCAGGAGTGCCTCTTCTCCTGCTTCACGCCGCGTTCCTCCTCCAGCATCAGGAATATCTCGCGTTGCGTGGCGATATCCTCCCTCCTCACGTCGACTTCTGGGTGGTCGGTGTAGCAGGGAGAGAGATGACGAAGAACATCTTCAGCAGCGTCTAGGTACCAATGTATGCCATGATGGTAGTCCAGCAAGGAAGCGGAGATGAGCATCTCATCCACGACTTCCAGGACGCCTGTCAGCTCGTGGCACGGGCTCCCAGCGCGGCCCCTCCACGACAGCATTCCTCCCACACACACAGCACCCAGACGGGAACAGCAACTGTCCAGAAAACTCAAACTCACTGGTGAATTGTGTCTCGGGTTGGCGTCACCGTAAACGCCGTTTTGGCAGCAGTGTACTGTCATGGGTGGCTCTTGCGAGCCACCATAAGACGCCACACAGTCACCAGTGAGTTCAGTGAGAGTTTTATTTACGGTGAAAAAGTGACAACGCAGGCTGCTGAGACAATGACACTTAGTCTTAACACAACCGGAGGCATAGGGCTATACAGCTCACTACAGGTCCAGAGGAGGAGACGGTCAAGTACAGACAGACGAGGTTGGTGATAATAATTACACCGGCTGCTAAGGCAGAGACACACAAAGATCGATACACACCGGGAGGGGTAAGGCTATACAGCACACTTACTAGTACAGGGGCACGACAGTCAAACCAAGAGAAGACATGGTAGGAATTAATCCTAAGCATCCGTAGCGTGGTGGAGTGCGAACAGACACTGCTGCCCCGATGTGGCCGCCAGCGCGGGTTAAAGTAGCCTGAGCGCTAACGACCACAAATGCAGCACAGCTGTTGAGGGTTTGACAGCTGAGCAGAAGCCTCCCCGAGCACTATCACAATAAGAGCTCGGAGAGCTAGAATAATAACGCCGCTGTCAAACCCTGACAAGAATAACCCGAGCACCAAGACCTAGTGCTCGGGTCATGACACACCCATCATTAAAACATAAATTAACTGTGGTTTATCACATCTTTGGAAAGCTGAGTTCAATTTATCTAGCCACACCCAGGCCTGATTACTGCCACACCTGTTCTCAATCGAGAAATCACTTAAAATAGGACCTGCCTGACAAAGTGAAGTAGACCAAAAGATCCTCAAAAGCTAGACATCATTCTGGGATCCAACGAAATTCAGGAACAAATGAGAAACAAAGTAATTGACAGCTATCAGTTTGGAAGGTTAGAAAGCCATTTCTAAAGCTTTGGGACTCCAGCCAACCACAGTGAGAGCCATTATCCACAAATGGCGAAAGCATGGAACAGTGGTGAACCTTCCCAGAAGTGGCTGGCCGACCAAAATTACCCCAAGAGCGCAGCGATGACTCATCCAAGAGGTCACAAAAGACCCCACAGCAACATTCAAAGAACTGCAGGCTTCACTTGCCTCATTTAAGGTCAGTGTTCATGACTCCACCATAAGAAAGAGACTGGGCAAAAATGGCCTGTATGGCAGAGTTCCAAAATGAAAACCACTGCTGAGCAAAAAGACATAAAAGCTCATCTCAGTTATGCCAGAAAACATGTTGATGAGCCCCAAGACTTTTGTGAAAATACTCTGTGGACTGACGAGACAAAAGTTGAACTTTTTGGAAGGTGTGTGTCCCATTACATCTGGCATAAAAGTATCACAGCATTTCAGAAAAGGAACATCATATCAGCAGTAAAATATGGTGGTGGTAGTGTGATGGTGTGGTGCTGTTTTGCTGCTTCAGGACCTGGAGGACTTGCTGTGGTAAATGGAACCGTGAATTCTGCTGTCTACCAAAAAATCCTGAAGGAGAATGCCCGGCCATCTGTTCGTGACCTCAAGCTGAAGTGCACTTGGGTCCTGTAGCAGGACAATGATCCAAAACACACCAGCAAGTCCACCTCTGAATGGCTTAAGAAAAAACAAAATAGATAGATAGATAGATAGATAGTTTATTTCGAACACAAAAATATAACAAAAAACAAGCAAATGGCAAATGCAATAAAGTTACAGTATACACTGTTCGAAAGGGAGAAGGAAGAAGTGAACACTTATTAATTCCAACTCCTCTTTTCCATAGATACACCCATGTGAATTTTATACAAGTTACCACCTTTAAGACCCCAAGTAAACAATTTACTGTATTTTTTACAAATCAACATTAACACCCATCCATTCTAACATACAATGAAGTCCATACATCCAAAAACCAGTCTCAAACAACACAGATATGCACAGTTTTGTCCCACCCACCATTCCATAGTGTCCCATAATGACCCAGAGTGAACATAATGAATCGTACATATAAATACTACCCTTCTAACATATATCCTTTCAGCAAATGGTGCTTATACCTCTTTTTGAATTGATTTCTGTTTGTACATAGTTTCAGTTCTGGCTCCAGACTGTTCCACAAATCCACCCCACAGACAGATATGCACATACTTTTCTTGGTTGTACGTATCTTGGGTTTTGTAAAGTTTAAGTCTCCTCTCAAATTATGATCATTGTCTCTTTTTTAAAATATTATTTGTATATTAATTGGGAGTTGATTGTTAATTGCCCTGTACATTACTTGTGCTGTCTTAAATTTAACTAAATCGATGAACTTTATGACATGTGACTTTAAGAACAACGAATTGGTATGGTCTCTATATCCTGCATTGTTTATTATCCTTATAGCTCTTTTTTGTGATGTGCATATTGCCTGTAGGTTGGTCTTGTAGGTGTTTCCCCAGACTTCTACACAGTAGTTAAGATAAGGTAAAAACAGTGAATTGTACAATGAGACCAATGATTTATATTCCAAGATGTGTCTTGTCTTCCCCAGTATGCCTATACATTTTGCTAATTTAGCCCGGATGTGACTGATGTGAGGTTTCCAGCAGATTTTATTGTCTAGCGTCACCCCCAGAAACTTATTTTCCTGTACTGTTTCTATTCTGGTATCATCTATCGTTACCATTATTTCATGATTTATTTTATAATTTCCAAACACCATAATCTTTGTTTTTTTTAGATTTAGAGATAATTTATTTTTGTTGAACCACTGCGTTAATTTTTTCATTTCAGTTGTGACCACCTCTAAAACCTGCTGCAAATTCTCACCAGTGCAAAGGATATTTGTGTCATCTGCAAACAAAATAAATTTCAGAATTTTTGATACTTGGCATATGTCATTTATATACAAAATAAAGAGTTTGGGTCCCAAAACTGACCCCTGGGGCACACCACAAGTGATGTCCATGAAGGGTGATTTGTGCTCTCCAATTTGTGATGGCCTCCAAATGAAGGCTTTGGAGTGGCCTAGTCAAATTCCTGACCTGAATCCGACTGAGATGCTGTGGCATGACCTTAAAAAGGCGGATCATGCTCGAAAACCCTCCATTGTGGCTAAATTACAACAATTCTGCAAATATAAGTGGCCAAAAATTCCTCCACAGCACTGTAAAAGACTCATTGCCAGTTATCGCAAATGCTTGATTGCAGTTGTTGCTGCTAAGGGTGGCCCAACCAGTTATTAGGTTTAGGGGGCAATCACTTTTTCACACAGGGCCATGTAGGTTTGGATTTTTTTTCTCCTTAATAATAAACACTTTCATTTAAAAACTGCATTTTGTGTTTACTTGTGTTATCTTTGTCTAATATTTAAATTTGTTTGATAATCTGAAACATTTAAGTGTGACAAACATACAAAAAATGAGAAATCAGGAAGGAGGCAAATACTTTTTCACACTACTATTTTCTGTTATGTGCAACAAGTAACTGAGTTCTCCAGTCAACAAAACTCAGAATTTCTAACAAATGGTAAACGTCTAGAAAGTTGTCCTGTTATATGCAACAAGTACCTGATCCTTCAGTCAAAAAATACTCAATTTTTAACAGAAATGTTAAAACTTCTAATGAAAGTTCTCCTGTTATGTGCAATAAGTAACTGAGTCCTTTAGTCCAAAAACCCAGAATATTTTTCTGTATCAAAATCATATTCACCTTTTATATAAAAATGTGCAGTTACCGTTAAAAATGATTCTATGGCAATGGATGTCTACAAGTCAGACGTGATAGCAATCCCATCTGCTGTCTTCAGTGACTGCATGACTGTGGCTTTGGTCTCGTTGTAGACAGTGGGGATGGCTGTATCCGGAACAGATCAAGTAGACCTGTGACCAAGTGAGCACCCCAAGTGGACCCTGGGATCCAGTCTGTACATGTACAACTTCATTTTCAATCCAGTGATTTACAAACTGATTCATAATTCTCTAAAGCCTTATTCAGAACATTATAGTCCCACATTCCTGTTCTGTGGATTTTCATCATCTGGGAGCAGCCAGTGGTGACAAGCAGCAGCAGTGGAGAAGAAAAGTCTTTTGATAGCAGAAACGGAGCCAAAACCTTCTCCGGGTCAGCTTAGTTGTCGTCTTACATATATATATTTTTTACATTTGTTGGTGGCCGGGAAGAGTTTTTCCGACAGCTGTACACAAAATATTACAACATTGTACTTTGGCTCTACAGTGCGCATCATAGTGCAAAATACCTGGTTCTCAATGATGAAATACAGGCGTAAATCCTTGGCAATAAAGCAGCAATAGCTCGCTTTGCCCTTTCCGAGTTGTGTGAAAGTTTTGAGCTGTAAATTGTTCATTCAAGGAAAATAAAATACAACCTAGCTACTGTCATATCCGGCTCTAGGGAGCCGGGCAATCAGAGCCAGGGACAAGCCAGTGAGTCGAGATGTTTTATTCTGGGTAAGGGATAAGGAGAGCACAGACACTCATACAGACGTACATTCTCAGGCTGCACAGCGCAGGGGTAGGTAGCTCGTACCGGACATGGGGGTAACAAGACGTGCATACTCACAGCGGGATACAAACACCGGAATGCTGCAAGGGGAGTTGAGGCTGACACCAGACGAAGGGGCTTCAGCCTAGCAGTGCTTATGTCGCAGCCCCGAATAATCGAAGCTGCTCCTCTTTATACTCATTAACAGCGCCCCAGCTGATGAGGATTAATTGGCCCCAGCCGTCCCGTGACACTGACAGCTGGGAACCAGCTGAGGCACTGCCCAATGAGAGGCAGGGATAAAAGGAGCATGGGCTGAGCGCCGAGCCGGCGTCTCACCCCATGGTGACAGAGCCTCCCCCTCACGGTCGGGCTCCCGAACGACCAGGAACATCCCAGCCCCCCCCCCCCCTCCCCACCTAGGGTGGGCGGAAGGGAGGCAGGACCGGAGGGGAAGATGCAAAGGGAAGGACAAAAAAAACAATAGACCAATGTAGGGCAGCAGGGCAGAGAAAAAAAACCCCAAATACAATACCCTACAACACAGGGAAAAGGATTAACCCAGAGCACAGTTAGGGAGAAAACTGAGTTAGGACACAGGTAGGGAAAATACCAAATACGACTACAGACAGCATACAAATAACGTATAGATCGGGGCAAAAAAAAGAAAACCAAAAACCCACCAAAAAGGTGGCAGGAATGAATAAAGCAATCACAGAGTATAGTTAAGGGGAACAAAACACACTACTCCATAATGCACCAACAAGACAAAGGTCAGGACAAAAAATGATGAAAAACGCTGTGCATGGATACTAAAGAAAACAAAACACACAGCACTGAATATATAAAAGATCACCTAAAGAAACAGAGGTGACAAGGACAAATGGGTAATAATGAAGTACAGTTAAGTGGGAATGAAACGCATTACTTCAAACAATAACACACAGTCAATGTTAAAGCCGGGGCCAGGGAAGGCCCCCCACGAGGATAATAAGACAGAATGGGGTGATCACAGAGTATGGTTGAACAGGAAACCACACGCATACTCCATGATGCACAACGAGGCCAAGGCTAAGGTAAGGATGAATGAAAACGCTGAGTAAAGATAAGAAAATGCAATACACAGCGCGATACATAAGGTGAGTCACCAAGAGGAAAAAAAGGTGACAGGGTAACAGGATAACAATACGATAAAAATGCTGAGTATGGTTAAAAAAAAACAACACACAGCACAAAAACATATATTCCCCTAATGGACAAAGAAACTACACCCGAGTGACCTCAATAATAATAAAAGAAGTAAAGGACACCCGAGGAGACGGCAGGCAGAGTCCAAAACGGCCGGAATTGTTCTGGTAATCTCCCCGCCCATTGTCCAGTTGGCAACCCGGGGAAGAGAAATGTTCGGACGGCGAACTCTGGGCCCAGATCCCAGGAATCCAGTCCAACGGCTGCCGAACCAGGCCGCCCAAAGGCAAACAGACCAGTGGGGGGAAACCAGATCGCCGAACCGAAAGTTTTGCGGGTCGGGTCGTCGACCCGCATCACTCAACCACCAGGACCGTTGAGACGGACGAAGGGTCAGAGCGGATCCCGGTGGAAGAGGCTCAGGGGAGAGCCGATGACGAGGGCGGCGGGCCTCAGGGAAACGGCCACCTCCTCACCGGACCTGGACAACACTGGGGCAGCACCCACGTCGGACCCCGATCGGGCCTCAGGCGAACCCACGTTGGACCCCGATTGGGTCTCGGGCGAACCCACGTTGGACACTGCACCAGAACCGACCTCCAACGTTGAACCCGGACCCTCCAGCACCACGAGGAACAGCAACTCCTCGCCGGTGACCCTGGAAGAAGGCTCAGAAGAGGAGACAGAACCGGGATCAGGATCACCGGCAGCGCCAGAACCCGGCGAGACGAGCTCAGACGCAGCGGGCGGCTGCACCCTGCTCGTCTCCCCTGGAGATAGGCTGAAGTGCTCAAAGATAAAAAGAAAGAAAAGAAAGGAGAGCACTCGCCTGATCTCGGGTTCTGACGCCGTCCAGGACTGCGAAGATCCAGGATCCGTCGTCAGGAGGTCGTTGTCAGGCTCCCATCTAGCCGCGTCGGGCCCCGCAGCCAGCACGATGGTCAGCGCAGCTTGAGATCCCTCCAGCTCAGGTAACCCCGCCGACGACCCACTCGGCGTGAAGCCAGAAGAATCTCGTCCCGCTGGACCGAACCGCTCCTCCGTGGAGACCCAGGGACGCTCAGTCGTCGGCGTAGACTCCACGCAGCAGTCAGTCCCCCTCCTCCGTCCGCAATGTAGCTGCGGAACCACAGGCCCTCTCCATATCCCACCACGTTGACCCGGAGCCGGGGACCGCTCGGCGGAGAGAGACACAGAGGATGCGGGATTAGGCATACAGGTTACAGCAGGTGGGGAGAGTTCAGGGAGCTGCGAACCCTGAACTTCTCCTCCAGGGATGTGACAGAGCAAATCATTAAGCAGGTGTGAAAAAACAATGACTTGCCTGCCCCCTGGAGGTTGAGTATCGCCTGCTGTAGTGGAATCTGCTTCTTCCTCTCCCCGCCCGGCGATAACGGAGGACCCCCCGGGAATTCGTCTGAGGGTCGCTCGCGTTGTCTCCAGCAGAGAGCTCACCAGGCCGGGATTCCAGGCACACACAGCGGTCAGGAAGCGCGTCGAGGAGGAGGGGGAAACAGCCGGGGTGAGCCAGCCCGAATGTCCAGGAATGACAGCGGGGGAACGAGGCTCAGGGGACGAGGCTGTAGAATCTCCACACTGACGAGGCGAAGGGATGACAGCTGCGTGGGAGGAACGGTCCTGACGATGACCCAGAACTGGATCCGGACGAGGTTCGTGCAGAGGTGACTCGGCGATGTGACGACGACTACTCCCAGGGGACGAAGCGAGGGGGAAACCCAGGATTCGCCGCTCCAGATCGGAGATCGAGACGAGGAAGGCGTCGAGCACGGGAAGGCTTCGTAGCCCTGAAGTCCTCACCATCAATCTCACTGCCGCCGCCACATGCCTGAAGGTGGTGACAGGAAACACAGTAGAGCTCGCGACAGCCACTCGACCCCGGACATAACTGCTGTCAGCTGCGGCTCCTCGAAGGGAATCCCGAGTGACGTGGCGCAGGTCGGGGGAAGTCCTCTGGTTGGCGCGAACTCCCGGACTGGAATAGCGGCAGGAACGGGACTCCGAAGCGGGGAAAGACGTCGCCCACTTCGACTCCCTGCCGGGATTTCCATCCACCCCGTGGAGCTTCTCTCGCTGTGTACCTGCAGCGTCTATCCTGGCACTGTCCTCCAGATGGTACAGAGAGTGAGGGTGACAGTCCAGGAGTTCCTCAGCACGGCCCGGATGCCAGCGTCTCGCGTTGGAGGCGTCGTGCAGGGTGAAGAATGTCCCGTCGACAGCCTCCGAGATGGACCTCAGCTCGTCGCCCTGGCGCCGGAAGTGACTCCTGGGAAACGGCATGCTAGCAGCGCTGACACCCGGACAGAAAGGTACATTTCCACAGCGACTCACGGCCGCCGGCAACTCTTCTGGCTGCGACATACTGTCATATCCGGCTCTAGGGAGCCGGGCAATCAGAGCCAGGGACAAGCCAGTGAGTCGAGATGTTTTATTCTGGGTAAGGGATAAGGGATGAGGAGAGCACAGACACTCATACAGACGTACATTCTCAGGCTGCACAGCGCAGGGGTAGGTAGCTCGTACCGGACATGGGGGTAACAAGACGTGCATACTCACAGCGGGATACAAACACCGGAATGCTGCAAGGGGAGTTGAGGCTGACACCAGACGAAGGGGCTTCAGCCTAGCAGTGCTTATGTCGCAGCCCCGAATAATCGAAGCTGCTCCTCTTTATACTCATTAACAGCGCCCCAGCTGATGAGGATTAATTGGCCCCAGCCGTCCCGTGACACTGACAGCTGGGAACCAGCTGAGGCACTGCCCAATGAGAGGCAGGGATAAAAGGAGCATGGGCTGAGCGCCGAGCCGGCGTCTCACCCCATGGTGACAGCTACAGTATATGTAATATACAGTATGTATGTGTAATATGTACGTGTATATGTAATATAATCTAAATCAAAAAATATAATAAAATAAACTGAAATAAAACTAGGAAGGGCTTGGAGAGCACATACTTCCACCAAGACTTACAGTAAGTGGTAAGACAAGAGTTTTATTTTTATCACCAGCATATCATATACTGTACACTCGTAGATACCCATTTCACATGTCTGACTGATTTTTTAGCAAGCTCTGTACATCATTTTCTAAGAAAAAGAAAGTTAAAAAAAAAACACCCTGTCTCACAATGAAAAAAAGCAGGATATGTTAAAAAAAAAAAAAAGTCTCATGAATTCTTTCATGGACCAAGAAAACATAACCTCCATGGTATTGGTAACAGCTATCTAGTGACTGTCAGTAACAAACACTGTCTTTAGTTAGTGTTGTCTTTGCTGTATATTCCGCTGATCCATTCATCCACACTAACGCATAGTGTGACACTCAATACAAAGACAAGTGGGACGTGAGTCAGCATTTCCAGATTGACTGCATGTTCTCAGAGTGAAAGCACGTTATCTTGAACTATCATCTTCATGGATGACATGATGTGGGAAAATGTTTGTTTTATACTGTATGTAAATTATCAGCAAAACTGAGTGGCTCTATCCTCAGCTCCATGTTGGGTTACAAGATGATCCCTGCATTCATTAAAATCGCTCAGTTACATATACACTGAAAATCAATGTCCACATTTACACTGTGAGGAATCTAGATGTCGTTCTTCTAGTGGTAGAAAACATGCAAAACTGAGATTCTTGACAGCCAAAGGTGAACTGGCTTCCTGTTGGCTTTCCACATGTAACGTTGGATTAATGGGATTTTACGGCTAGTGCCTTTTTGTAAAGAGTGTGTGTGTGTGTTTCAATGAAAATCAAACATTTTGTAATATAGTGGTGGCCTAGTGGTCCGCTCCAACAACCAGGAGGTTGTGGGTTCATACCTCATACCAAAGACCACATAAAAATGGTACTTCCTGCCTTCTAGCTTTGTGCTCAGCATAATAGAATGGGGGAAGGAAAGTTGATTACCGAGCCATTTGGGGAGGTGGGCAAGCTAGTGTACTCTCTGTGCTGGTCCCAAGCCCGAACAAATGCTGAGGGTTGTGTCAGGAAGGGCATCCGGTGTAAAAAAAAATCCTTGCCAAATCAGCATGCAGATCATTGTGATATCAGGTGATGATACGCTGTGCCAACCCCAAAAGATAGCAGTAGAAAGAAGAAAAAGAAGAAAAAAAATTGTAATGTAGTACAACATGACTGCAGAATGTGGACGCGACAGAAATATTCACCAACAAAAATTGTTATCAAAGTTAATGATAAACTCTGAACTATGCTTTACCAAAACTTTGCATCCTTTTCATTTCAGTATGGAAATAATTTGCCTGAATTAAAACCAACCATGAAAGATAAACCGTATAGTTCAGTGTTAGTGTTTGTGGAACAGCATGCCATACGCTTCAGGTCATATTATGACAATCTAAAGCATGCATTTGCCATGCTACCTGTTTTGCACTGGTGACTTTGTTTATGTCAGTGCAAAGTCTGTTTTTCACTCTGTAGACTGTGCACCCGCTTTACTCTGCAAGGAGGGAACTCAAGAGAGGTGTGGAATCAGTACAATCTCGACACACTGGTATTTTGGTGCATTTTCTTTCAATGCGCATTTGATCAGCAAAAAGCAGGTGTATAGTCAACAGCGCATTGTTAATACTATTTCAGCAGCACATTTTAAAATCATGAACACACTCCTACTGATGTGAGCACACAAGGGAACACAGCAATGCACTGGAATTTTCCATAATTTTTTCACGGACAGAGTTGTAAAAATTATAATCTAATCAAAATATTGTTACCTGTCAGTTTAATTCGCATTTGATGAGACACTGAATAGTTTTTTTTTCCCCCTTGCATCCACATTTTCATCACAAACTTACAGGAGGAGTATTGCCTATAGATTAGGCAGGTTCAGGTTCAGGTTCAGGTTACTTTATTTGTACCCATAGGTAGATTTGTTTTGCAGTCAGGTGACATCCTTTTAGACACATATTTACAAACCACAATTACTTTATTGTATTACTTTATTTATTTTTAAAAGAATGAATGAAAAGGGAGTGTACAGACGTGGACAAAATTGTTAGTAAAACCCACAATGGCCACAGAAATAACTTGAATGTGACAAAAGTGGTAATAAATAAAAAATTCTATGAAAATTAACCAATGAAAATCAGACAGTGCTTTTGAATTGTGGTTCAACAGAATTATTTTAAAAAACAAACTCATGAAACAGGCCTGAACAAAAATGATGGTACCCTTAACTTAATATTTTGTTGCACAACCTTTTGAGGCAATCACTGCAATCAAACGATTTCTGTAACTGTCAATGAGACTTCTGCACCTCTCAGCAGGTATTTTGGCCCACTCCTCATGAGCAAACTGCTCCAGTTGTCTCAGGTTTGAAGGGTGCCTTCTCCAGACGGCATGTTTCAGCTCCTTCCACAGATGTTCAATAGGATTTAGATCAGGGCTCATAGAAGTCCACTTTAGAATAGTCCAATGTTTCACTCTTAGCCATTCTTGGGTGTTTTTAGCTGTGTTTTGGGTCATTATCCTGTTGCAAGACCCATGACCTGCGACTGAGACCAAGCTGTCTGACACTGGGCAGCACATTTCTCTCTAGAATACCTTGATAATCTTGAGATTTCATTGTACCCTGCACAGATTCAAGACACTCTGTGCCAGATGCAGCAAAGCAGCCCCAGAACATAATAGAACCTCCTCCATGTTTCACAGTAGGGACAGTGTTCTTTTCTTGGTATGCTTCATTTTTGCGTCTGTGAACATAGCACTGATGTGCCTTGCCAAAATGTTCCAGTTTTGTCTCGTCTGTCTATAGGACATTCTCCCGGAAGCTTTGTGGCTTGTCAACATGCAGTTTGGCAAATCCCAGTCTGGCTTTTTTATGATTTGCTTTCAACAGTGGTGTCCTCCTTGGTCGTCTCCCATGAAGTCCACTTTGGCTCAAACGACGGATGGTGCGATCTGACACTGATGTACCTTGACCTTGGAGTTCACCATGACTGGCGCCTAGCGGCTGCCCCGGCCTTGGATGCGCTCTGCAGAGCGTGCCCAAATGCCAAGTCACGTTTCGTTACCTTGTATTCATACATGTGTAATGACAATAAAGTTGAATCTCATCTCATCTCACCATGAATGTGTTTAGAGGTTGTTCTGGGCTCTTTTGTTACCAATCGTATTATCCGTCTCCTCCTGCGGCCACATCCAGGGAGGTTGGCTACAGTCCAGTGGATCTTAAATTTCTGAATAATATGTGCAATTGTAGTCACAGGAACATCAAGCTGCTCGGAGATGGTCTTATAGCCTTTACCTTTAACATGCTTGTCTATAATTTTCTTTCTAATCTCCTGAGACAACTCTCTCCTTTGTTTCCTCTGGTCCATGTTTAATGTGGTACACACCATGTCAACAAACAGCACAGTGACTGCTTGTCACCCTTTAAATAGGCTGACTGACTGATTACAAGTTTGTAGACACCTGTGATGTTAACTGGAGGACACATCTTGGTTGAACGTGTCCCTATGGTCACATTATTTTCAATCTTTTCTAGGGGTACCATTATTTTTGTCCAGGCCTGTTTCATGAGTTTGTTTTTTAAAATAATTCTGTTGAACCACAATTCAAAAGCACTGTCTGATTTTCATTGGTTAATTTTCATAGAATTTTTATTTATTACCACTTTTGTCAGATTCAAGTTATCTCTGTGACCATTGTGGGTTTTTCTTTCATTAACAGAGGGGTACCAACAATTTTGTCCACATCTGTATATCACTTTTAACCATAGATTGCAGTGTTCATGAGAAGCAGAAGACTGGAGGATCTGCACACTGGCCACCTCTCTACATGGAGCCTATGGCTGCTGTGTACTCGGTGACCACAGTATATCACTGGTGGAAGCTTGGTGCAGTGTGGCACTCTGTGTCTGTTTGCATGTGTGTTTGTTGTTTGGGTGTGTAAGTCTGTGTGTGTGGGTCTTAGTGGTTTTTGTTACTTAATTGTGTTAATTTGAGGGAAATTAAACACAAACCATCCTCACGTACCCCGTGACATAACCATAAGAAGAAACAGGAGACAGTAATAAATTCCATATTTCCTGAGCTGGCTGAAAGAACAATGATTTCAACACTGATTTCAGTTGAATAAAGTGATAATCGTTGTTCACTGTGGGCCAAAACATGGACAGGTGGAAATTACAGTAAAAATTACTCAGACTATTCTGCCAAAATGACAGATGACCTTCAGATTTTTCTATCATGGCTGATTTTTATTTTGAGGTCCATGTTAACAGGATGCAATATAAAAAAAATGACTTTGTAATTCACACCCTGCGAGACACCACTACTGTTAGCTACAGTGCGCAGTGAAACGGAAAAAAAAAATCAGCAAACTTACTGATATTCAATGATATTTTTGTCTGCAGGGATCTGGCCATGCTTCATATGATCTGTCATAACTATAATATTTATGCAGTGATCACAAAATATACACAAGCACACAGACAAGATTTAAACCAACACTATGTCAGAGTTTTATCTTAAACTTGTCATGATTTTCTGCCTATCTGAGGCAGGAGAGACTGAAACCCAATTGCAGGAGGATGTTGTGTGCATTTATTGAACAAAACGTAAGAAACAGTCCAAATGAACAAACAGATGAGTAACTCTAGGCATACAGAGATGACAGCCAGGATGCTCTACAGCACACAGGTGAGTACAACACAGAGAAATGACCCAAGGTGCTACAGATGGAACTGAGGCGGGGGGAAACTAAAGCGAAGACTCAATGCACCTCCAGACATGACTGGAACACAGGGGAAACAAGATGGTACTCACAGGGCTGGAGTCGTCCGAGTCAATCCCAGTAACAATCCCGGCAGAACAGAGACAAAGTGGAAGACAAGGTAGTGGCTGTGCGAAAGGACAATACAATAATCCGGCAAACACAAGTGGGAACACAGAACTTAAATAACACATGACATAATGACCAGAGTGGTTGCCGGTGTGAGTGGGTGTGTGTAAGCTGAGTGAGTGCAGATGTGCATGCGTGTGTGCGAGTATGTGTGCATGTGTGTGCGCGAAAGTGGGTGTATGGACCTGAGCATGGAGAGAAGCAGACAATAACAGATTGGAATCACCTGTCAGTGATAGACAGGAGAGGGAGGCGTGGCATCAGACACTAAAATAAATAAACACAAAACCAAACACAGACTAAGGAATAATTACAAATAACTCACAAGATAACCAAATGGCAAAGAGCAAATAATAAGTGCCAAAAATACAACCGAACATGGCTAAGCAATGAAACACAATATGGAACTCAAAAGGTAACATAAAGCACAGATAACTGAGGAAGAGAAAACAGCTATGAAGCCAAGCTTGGGAGGATCCCCAGCTCGGTTCATGACAGAGCCCCCCTCTCAAAGGGTGGATCCAGACACCCAAAGCACCATAAAAAAAAGAACAAAGAAACAAGAAAGGAACACCCTGCCCCCGACCACCACCACCCCACCACCCACCCCCCTGCCGCCAGCAGGAACTGCAACAAACTACCTTGGGTGGGAGGTGGGGGGAACAGGCTAGGAGCCCCCCCCCCCACCCAAGTCCTAGAGTCAAAGGGCTTGGGAGGCTGCCCAGAGTCCCAGACTCCCACGGTCCGAATGAAGAGGCCGATCAGGTGGCCTACCAGTATCCCAGGCCACCACCACCCAACAGCACGATATATCGGGCGGCCGGCCTGGGTTCTTCAACTACCAGCTCAGACAAGGCAGACCGGGCAGCGGTTTCCCCACAGGGAGACCCAAAACTGCAGAGGGGAGCAGAGGAGAGGGAGCCCCATTATTAAAAAGCGACGGGGAGGAAACCACTACGTCCACAGTAGTACAAAACCGGGGTGTAGCTGCACCCACGATGGTCCCGGTCCTGGACATGGCAGCACCCACAGTGGTCCCGGTCTGGGACATGGCAGCACGCACGCTGACCTCTAAAGGAGAGCTGGACCCTGGGTGGCCTTCAGTGGTGATCCTGGACCCTCAGAGACCTCAGGCGAAGGAGGTGGAAGGACCATGCCCCCACTGGTCCCAGGAAGAAGAAAGGTTGCATCCGCGGTGGTCCTGTTCTGGGACATGGTTGCACCCATGGTGGTCCCGGCTTGAGACAGGGCTGCACCCGCAGTGGTCCCAGCTTGGGACAGGGCTGCACCTGTGGTGGTCCCGGCTTGGGACAGGGCAGCACCCATGATGGGCCCAGACTGGGCCAATGCTGCACCCATGGTGGACCCGGACTGGGCCAATGCTGCACCCACGGTGGGTCCGGACTGGGTCAGGAGGCAGTCAATCAGTGGAACCCCAGGTGAAGATGAGGAAGAAAGGTCCAGGACGACCTCAATGGGAGGAGCTGAAATCACAATGTCATCAGGCAGAGTGACCAGATCCCCGGAGACCCTTGGCGATGGTGGAACTTCTCCGGCAACCCTAGGAAGAGGCTCAGGAACAACAGGAGAGGAAATGTGGTTAGGGTTGCCGGCAGCAGCAGAGCCCGGCGAAGTGAGTTCAGATGCAGCTGAGGGCTGCACCCGACTCGCTTCACCCAGAGGCAGACAGGATCTCTCCAATACTGACATGAGAAACACAAGAGAGATCATTTGCCTGAGGTTGAGCTCCACCGCCATCCAGGACTCCGATGATCCCAGCGATGAAGTCTCGGGCCTGGCCTCGAGGAGGTCCAGCTCAGGCTCCCACACTGCTGCGGTGGCCTCCGCAGCGGGCATGACGGTGGTGGCAATCCCGGTGCCCCCAGGTGAAATCCCCCACGCTGGTGGCTCCTCTGGTGTGGCAGCTGGGAGACCAGTCTGTGCTGGCGCTGGTTTAGGATCATCCAGAGTCACAGGCTCCTCCACCGTCCAGTGGCTTGGTTCCGGGGCCGGCGGACACTCAGGAGGAAAAGGAGGAGACACGGAGAGGGTTGAAGAAGAGTTATTGACTGCAGCTGAAGGAGAGGGCTCAGCGGACTGCTGAAACTGAGCCCCTCTCCCAAGAGACAGACAAGGTTTGTCATCACAAAATTGTGTTGAATGAGAAAACACTTGCCTGTCATCCCGGTCTTTGATGTTGACAGCTGCGGGTGACGGACCATCATCCTCTTCCGCGTCCACGACAGTTCCAGGCCTCTCTGAGGAAAATGGAGGAACCAGCTCGGATGACATGGAAGTGGGTGTGTCAGGGGGACCCCTCGCAGATCTCTCGGCAGCATGAGGGGACATCTCGGCGATGTAGGCTGCGTCCGAAGCAGAGAGGGTGCAGACTGGTGAGACAGCTGGCCCTGGGAGAGGCTTCACCCCAGGAGTAGTCGGGCCTGATGTCCGGACGATGGCTGCTGATGAGTAGATGGGTTTCCTCTGACTTCCTGACACAGGATGATTCTCACGCCGTGTGGTTGGCTCCTCAACGACCTCTGGCTCCTTCAGCATCCGGCTACTCCCTCCCGGGACCAGCAGAGATTTAGGGGAGACAGAGAAGGAAGGTTGAGGAGCAGTGACAGCAGCTGATTGGGGAGCTCCAGGGGATTGTAAAATCTGGAGCTCCTCCGCAGGAATCAGGCTAACCACCTCAGGAGAGAGAGCAAGTGAATGGAGAAGGACTTGCCTGAATTCCTGACAGGTGATGACGTCAGCTGCTGTCTCAGTGTCATGCTCTGTCTCCCCGGGAGTTGGCCAGGATGTCTGGTGGGGAGAAGAGGACACCGGCTTGGGAAGTGGATTGCGGGCTCTCGGCCTCTGAGAGCGCTTCTTAGATTGCCAGGGTTGAACTGCGGAGGACTCTCTCACCACCTCCTCAGAACGCTGCCAGGTCTCACATATTTGGGCGAGGAGTGGCATCAGCCCCGGGTATCTCCACAGGCTGGGACACTCCTGGATCACCCTGATAGTGTTGTCCAATAAACAAAAACAATTTCTGGAGAGTGGATGGTACGAGCCCTGGACGTGAACTCCACCGCTCGCTCGGCCGCTGCGCATTCCTCCGGGCTCTGTCCAAAAACAGAAAAGTCCATGGTGCGCTGCTCAGAAATAGGTGGGTGAAAAAACACAAAAGGTGAACAACACACACACAACACCTCCACTGGGTTTCTACTTTCTGGCCAGATTATTCTGTCATGATTTCCTGCCTATCTGAGGCAGGAGAGACTGAAACCCAAACGCAGGAGGATGTTGTGTGCATTTATTGAACAAAATATAAGAAACAGTCAAAACAAACAAACAGATGAGTAGCTCTAGGCATACAGGGGTGACTGCCAGGATGCTCTATAGCACGCAGGTGAGTACAACACAGAGAAATGACTCAAGGCACTACAGATGGATTTGTGGCGGGGGGAAACTAAAGCGAAGACTCAATGTGCCTCCAGACATGACTGGAACGCAGGGGAAACAAGATGGTATTCACAGCACTGGAGCCGTCCGAGTCAATCCCAGATGGTACTCACAGGTCTGGAGCCGTCTGAGTCAATCTCAGTAACAATCCCAGCAGAACAGAAACAAAGTGAAAGACAAGGTAGTGGCTGTGCAAAAGGACAATACAATAATCTGGCAAACACAAGTGGGAACACAGAGCTTAAATAACACATGACATAATGACCAGAGTGGTTGCCAGTGTGAGTGGGTGTGTGTAAGCTGAGTGAGTGCAGGTGTGCATGTGTGTGTGTGTGTGTGTGTGTGTGTGTGTGTGTGTGTGTGTGTGTGTATGTGTGCATGTGTGTGCGTGAGAGTGGGTGTATGGACCTGAGCAGGGAGAGGAGCAGACAATAACAGATTGGAATCACCTGTCAGTGGTAGACAGAAGAGGGAGGCGTGGCCGTCAGACAACAAAATAAATAAACACAAAACCAAACACAGACTAAGGAATAATTACAAATAGCTCACAAGATAATCAAATGGCAAAGAGCAAATAATAAGTATCAAAAATACAACCGAACATGGCTAAGCAATGAAACACAATATGGAACTCAAAAGGTAACAAAAAGCACAGATAATTAGGAAGAGAAAACAGCCATGAAGCCGAGCTCGGAAGGATCCCCAGCTCGGTTCATGACAAAACTAATGTTTATAAAATTATTTTGACGGTACATCAACCTTTGACAGGGTCGATGTCAATTCAACCATAGCCTTAGTTGGCCCACATTGGCTGCAGCAGCTCTGTTCCTACTAGGAACATTGAAAAGAATATGGCCGAATCTCAATCTCCTCCCTAAGCCCTCAAGCCCTGAGCCCTTGTAGACTTAGGCGGCAACCATTAGTAGTGTGTGAGTGTGCAAGTCTGCGAGGGCTTGAAATGGTATAAAAGGAATGGGACACTTTATGACATGTCACCCTACCTTGACAACAGTGTATGACAAACATGCTGCTTAGTGGGATTCTGACTTTTTATTTTAAGAATGATTTTATCTTCAAGGCCAAGGAACTGAAGGAATCAATTGCCTTATCTAAATATCTTGCAGGCACTATCCTTACAAAGTGAAAGACAGGTAATTATGAAAAAAAATATATTTTTTTTTAATGAAAATTACACAAAATAGTTGATAAATAATGTCTGCACTATAGTATATTTTTTTATCCTTTATTTATATGATATGTGTTAAATGCAGTATCTTAAATCCTTAGTTATAGTCATCCACTGGCTTACTAAATGATCATAGTCAATAATTAATCAATATACCAGCTGAATACTTACTTGAAACCTTGAGCAGATGCGTTTCTGTGGCCCGTGAATTTGGAGTCATGTTCAATACAAAGCTCAATAAATTGTATTATTTGTTCATTGCTCCCTGTTTGTAAATAAAAAAAATGTTTTATTATGCGATTATAGACACACTGCAGACCAGTGAGCTACATTATACTTACATGTAAACATCTTCTTTTTAGTGATGTTTGGAGTTGTTCCTTCCATGCTTCTGTGTTTGCATATTTTGTTTTGTTTTTTTGTGGGGTGGAGCAGGGGTGAAGGGGTGGTCAGTGATGAACAGGTGACCAATCAGGAGCTTTTCCTTGAGAAACCCCGACATGGCACTTTGAACTGTGGATAATTCCCTTACCTTAAGTCAGCATGCTATGCTGACTTAAGGTAAGGGCTTATTTTAAGGGCTCATGAAATCAGCAAGTGATCAGTCAGCCACTTCCTGATTTCCGATTGGGACAGCCCTTCACTTCACATGAACGTGCCTGAAGTCAACGAGGCTGCAAGGGAGGAAAATGAGATTCGGCTCACTGCGCCACCGTGCAGCGGTGGTGCAGTGGTTTAGCACTGTGGCAGCACAGTTTTACCCTCGGCCGGGGGATCGCGGGGATCATGAGATCGTGGGTTCGATCCCAGCCTCCGACCAACAGTGAGCTGTGTGGAGTTTGCATGTTCTCCCCGTGTTGCGTGGGTTTACTCCGGGATTTCTCCGGTTTCCTCCCGCATACCAAAAACATGTAGGTTTAGGGCGCTCGCGCACGCAGCGACCAGCAGCCGGTGGCTTGTCACCAGACTGCAAACCAAATCTACCTACGGGTACAAATAAGTAACAAAAAAAAAAAAAAAAACTACAGCAATTATCACCCCAGTTCCCACAGCCAATCACAGGACATAGTTGTGCCCTTCAGAGGTAAAGTGGGCTATCCCACAAAACCATTATTTTGAGAAAATGAGCTCTAAAGTTGAAATATTCTCAAAAAATCAGTGTGCCTATATCATTAAAAAGTTAACCCCATAGGGGGTAACTTTAAAATCAGTGTGCCTATATCATTAAAAAGTTAACCCCATAGGGGGTAACTTTTTAATGATATAGGCACACTGATTTTTTAAGAATATTTCAACTTTAGAGCTCATTTTCTCAAAATAATGGTTTTGTGGGATAGCCCACTTTACCTCTGAAGGGCACAGTTGTAGCCACCAACAACTAATTGGCTGCTGGGACTGAAGTCATAGTCACCATAGTTGTGGTCTTTGTAGTGTTCGTACCTGGAACAAGAAAGTTACATAATACTGCTTTAAGATGACAACAATTGATAAATCATCTCCTCCCCTGTCTTCTCCTCCTTCTCCCTAAAATACAGTGCATCTGGAAAGTATTCACAGCGCTTCACTTTTTCCACATTTTATGTTACAGCCTCATTCCAAAAGGGATTAAATTCATTTTTTTCCCTCAAAATTTTACACACAATACCCCATAATGAGATTTTTTGTAAATTTATTAAAAATAAAAAACTAAGAAATCACATGTACATACGTATTTACAGCCTTTGTACAATACTTTGTTGATGACCTTTGGCAGCAATTACAGCCTTATGTCTTTTTCTTTCAAAGGTCTTTTTATTATTATTAATTGAAGTATCAATACAATACAAAGTATTGGAAATTTTCATTTTTGTTTTAACCAAACAGTGCAAAACTAAAATTTAAAACTAACAAATGTGGATGCTTCAAAACACAAAAACCTTTAAATAAACAATAATAAAAAAATACAAAAAGAAAAATTATGTGTGTGAGGTGGGGGTGGGGTAAAGGGGATATGAGCTACTCAGAAACTATAATTGTGGGTCTTTCAAAGAAATCAAGAAACGGGCGCCATAATTTATAGAATTTGTTTTCAGAGCCACGAACTGTATATCTGATTTTTTCTAAATCCAAACAGGACATTATATCTTTTATCCACTGTAAATGTGAAGGGGGCGAAGAGTCTTTCCACTTCAGTAATACAGCACGTCTAGCCAATAATAATGAAAATTTGAATACTTTTAATTTGGAATTTGGCAAGACAAGTTCTGGAGCCACACCAAAAATGGATAAGGATGCATAATGGATCAGGTTTAATTTGATATTGCAGGACTTCAGACATAGTGATAAAAACAGAATGCCAAAAATTCATCAATGAAGGGCAGGACCAATACATGTGAAGCAAAGTGCCAGGAGCGCTACCACACTTTTCACAAGTTGGGTCTATATCCGAGTAAATACGTGCTAACTTAACCTTGGACAGGTGCACCCGGTGTACAATCTTAAATTGAATAAGAGCGTGATGAGCACACATTGATGCAGTGTGAACCTGGCCAAGAATAGAGTCCCACAGTTCATCAGTAAAAGTAAAATTAAGATCTTGTTCCCAATTCAATTTAATAGCGGCCAGAGAAGAAGATTGTAAATTTGAAATTAAATTATATAAATCTGATATTACCCCCTTAGAAGTTGGTTTAACTAATAAAAAATCATCTAGAGGATTATCAGAAGGTTTTTGAGGGAATTGTTTTGTCATGGTTTGCACATAATGTCTGACCTGAAGGAAGCGGAAAAAATGTGTAGAAGTGATGTCGAATTTAGTGGAAAGTTGAGAAAAACTTGCAAATTGACCATCAAAATATAAATCCGCAAAAGATTTTAAACCTTTTCTGTGCCATATATGAAATGCACTATCAATAGTTGATGGGGTAAATAAATGATTTGCGGCAATTGGACTTCTAATGGAGAAAAACTGAAGACCGAAATTTTTCCTGAATTGAGACCAAATTCTAAGAGACTGACGAACTACTTTGTTATTACCCAGTGTAGACAAAGCAAGGGGAAGTGGTGAACCTAAAACTGCCGGTAGGGAGGTTTGATTGTCCACATGTGACTCCGTAAGGATCCAAATGGGTGATTTGGGTTCCAGATAAAAATGTTTCCAATATAACATGCACCTGATATTTGCTGCCCAGTAGTAATATTTAAAGTTAGGCAGAGCCATGCCACCCACTGATTTGGGTCTTTGAAGAAAAACTTTCCTCAATCTCGGATGTTTACCATTCCAAATAAGATAAGATAAGATAAGCCTTTATTAGTCCCACAACGGGGAAATTCCAGGATTGCAACAGCACAGGGATAGCAACACTCAGAGCAACAATCAGAAGGCAAGAAAAAAAAAAAACAAGCAAGCAAGAGCAGCTAATATACATATGTACATATTACTATAAAATATACTGTATATATACACACACACACACACACACAGACACAGTGCAGAGCATTGTAGCTGGATGGAATAAATATATGAATATATGAACACAGTGCAGAGCATTGTAGCTAGATGGAATAAATATGTAAATATATAAACCCCCACAGTACAGAGCATTGCAGCTAGGTGGAATAAATATGCAAGTATATAAACACACACAGTGCGGAGCAATGTAGCTAGATGGAATAATATGTAGATATATAAAAACACAGTGCGGAGCATTGTAGCTAGATGGAATAAATATATAGATATATAAATATAAACACACCCAGTGCTGAGTATTGTAGCTAGATGGAATAAATATGTAAATATATAAACACACACAGTGCAGAGCATTGTTGCTAGATGGGATGAAACAGCATAACCGTCTACTTAGTTATCCTACATGGTATGATTATGTGCCCATACATATTCTCACCCTCCATAGCGACCGGTATGTTCCTAGTTGTATGCCGGTATGAGGTAATCAGAGAGTCCAAAGACTTAAAAAAGGATTTAGGAATAAAAATGGGGAGACACTGAAACAAATGTAAAAACTTTGGGAGTAACATCATTTTTACAGAATTGATTCTGCCAATTAAAGACAAGGATAATGGGGACCATTTGGAAAGTATTAGCTTGCACTGGTCAAATAAGGGGAGAAAATTATTTTTAAACAAGTAATCCAGTTGTTTAGTAACACATATCCCAAGATAATTGAAATGATCAATAACAACCTTAAAAGGAAAATTTTCAAGATCCTGAACTCGAATCTTTTCATTAATCGGAAACAATTCACTCTTATTAAGATTAATTTTATAACCAGAAAACCTACTAAAACTATCCAAAATGTTAAGTATAGCGGGTAATGAAGTAAGTGGGTTGGAGAGAAATAGTAAAAGATTGTCGGCATAAAGTGAAACCCTATGCTCGATGCCACCCCTACAAATGCCTAGAAAGTCCCGGCTCCCACGGATTGCAATAGCTAACGGCTCATTTGCCAAGGCAAAGAGCAACGGGCTCAAAGGACAGCCTTGCCTCGTACCACGGTAAAGTCTAAAATAGTCAGAATAGCGACAATTAGTTAACACTGAAGCTAAAGGACGAGCATAGAGAAGTTTAATCCAGGAACAGAAGGAAGGACCAAAACCAAACCTCTCCAAAGTAAAAAACAAATACTCCCACTCAACCCTATCAAATGCCTTTTCAGCGTCCAAACTAATAAGACATTCAGGTATGTTGTGGTGAGGAGTATAAATAATATTAAACAACCGCCGCAAGTTAAAAAAAGAATGGCGATTTTTAATGAAACCGGTTTGGTCCTGTGAAATTATAAAAGGAAGAATCTTTTCCAACCTTGAAGCTAACAACTTTGACAAAATTTTAGCATCGGTATTTAACAAGGAAATAGGCCTGTAAGAAGCACAATCAACAGGATCCTTGTCTTTTTTAAGCAACACAGTGATACAGGCCTGATAACATGAAGGAGGAAGTGTACCGGAGTCAAGCGACTCTGTAAAAACTTGACAAAGGAAAGGGGCAAGATCGTCAGAGAATTTTTTGAAAAAATCAGCGGAAAACCCATCAGGTCCTGGAGATTTTCCTGATTGCATGGATGATATTGCCAGCTGAATTTCTTCTTTTGTGGTGGGAGCTTCTAGAATTTCAATTCAATTCAACTTTATTTATATAGCGCCATTTCACAACAACAGTCATCTCATAGCACTATCAACTGTAGGGAGGAACCCCCACAGTTGCAGAAAGACCCCAGCAATCAGGCAATCCCCTGTGAGCAAGCACTTGGCGACGGTGGAGAGGAAAAACTCCCTTTTAACAGGAAGAAACCTCCAGCAGAACCAGGCTCAGGGAGGGGCAGTCATCTGCTGCGACTGGCTGGGGGGTGAGGGGATAGAGAAGAAGAAAAGAACAGACATGTAGAGAGCAAACAGCACGATGGGGACTCAATCTATGGGAGAGAACAAACAGATGTTAATGACCAGCAAAAAAAAAAATATTTCATAGAGAGTGAGGAAAGGAGTGAGGCCCAGTGCATTACTGGAGGTCCCCCGGCTGACTAAACCTATTAGCAGCATAACTAAGGGAGGGTTCAGAAACACATGATCCCTCCCTAATTGTAGGCTATATCAAAAAGGTAGGTTTTAGCCCTGTTCTTAAAAACAGAGATTGAGTCTGACTCCCGAATCCAGATTGGCAGCTGATTCCACAGGAGAGGAGCTTGATAACTGAAGGCTCTGCCTCCCATTGTACTTTTGGAGATTCTAGGTATTACAAGTAATCCTGCATTTTGGGAGCGTAGTGCTCTGTTAGGATAATACGGTAGTATCAGATCTTTTAAATAAAAAGGAGCCTGATTGTTTAGAGCTTTGTAAGTAAGAAGAAGGATTTTAAACTTAATTCTAAACTCTATGGGAAGCCAATGAAGGGAGGCCAGAACCAGAGAGATATGATCTCTCTTTCTAGTACCTGTTAAAACTCTTGCTGCAGCATTTTGGATCAGCTGAAGACTTTTTAAAGATGTTTTAGGACAGCCTGATAATAAAGAATTACAATAATCTAATCTCGAGCTAACAAAAGCGTGGATCAGCTTCTCAGCATCACTCTGAGACAAGATGCTCCTAATCTTGGCAATATTACGCAAATGATAGAAGGCAGTCTTAGAAACAAATTTAATATGTGAATTGAAGGACAAATCCTGATCAAAAATAACTCCAAGGTTCCTCACAGAGCTATTAAGAGAAAGAGTAACTGCATCCAATAGAGTGAAATATTTGCCGAATCAACCCACACTATACACTTTGTATCATTCATTAATACTCCCATACATGACATATTGTAATGAAGTATGGGGAAATACATACAAAACAAACATATATCCACTCTTTATGCTTCAAAAGAGAGCTATTAGAATAAAAAACAAAGCAGCTTACAGGGAACCAACAAACCCACTTTTTCTTAAACAAAAAACTCTCAAGTTGAAAGATCTGGTTGACTTTAAAACCGCAATAATAATGTTCAAAGTGAAGAATTTATCACTGCCCGCAAATATCCAAAAGTTGTTCCAAACAAGGGAGAAACGATATCACTTCGGAGGAACATGTATATTTCAAAAGCCTACAGTGAGAACAACCACCAAGCAACACTGTATTTCAGTGCAAGGAGTCAGATTATGGAACGATTATGGACCTGAATTAAAATCATGTACAACGCTTGGACAATTTAAACAAAAACTAAAGGAAGAAATACTCCAAACATATTTACAAGACGACATGTAAACTCACATAAGGATTGACATATCCAGCCTGTGTTGTGTTGTAGCTTAGTTTTTTTTTTTTTTTTTTTCTCTCTGTGACATTCTGTCTTAGATTTGTCTTGAATAGTAACCGCTTAACCTAGCTTAGCTTAGTTTTCTTTTTTTTCTCTCAGTCATACTTTGTCTTAGCTTTGTTCTAAATTGTAATCACTCTTGTCTTGTTTACTCTTTTTTCTTTTGAATTCTTGGATGGAATATGGGTGGGCAATATAAGCTGCGGCTTCAGCCATCACCCATTTCGGATAACTCACGTGGAATTGTTTAGTAGAAGGAGTCTTTGTCTAATTTGACCTTGTTGTTATATTATACAGTTTCTTTTAACCTGTACTGTATTATCCGAAATAAATAAATTCATTCATTCATTCAAAGTTTGATTTGGAAAGGAATTTCTAAGGTTTTTTGGACCAACAAGAATGACTTCAGTCTTATCTGAATTTAATAGCAGGAAATTACAAGTCATCCAAGCTTTGATTTCCTTAAGACAGGCTTCTAACTTGGCTAATTGATTACTATCATCTGGCTTCATTGACAGGTATAATTGTGTGTCATCTGCATAACAATGAAAATGTATACAGTGCTTTCTAATAATGTTGCCTAACGGAAGCATATATAAACTAAAAAGAGTAGGGCCTAGCACAGATCCCTGTGGAACTCCATGACTAAGCTTTGAGTTGAAAGAAAACTCATTATTTACATGAACAAACTGGAACCTATCAGATAAATAAGATCTAAATCATTGCAACAAAGTTCCATTAAGTCCAACATAGTGTTCTAATCTATCAAGTAGAATATTATGATCGATAGTATCAAAAGCTGCACTAAGGTCTAAAAGGACAAGTACAGAAACTAGTCCATTATCAGATGCAATGAGGAGGTCGTTAGTGACCTTCGCTAAGGCTGTTTCAGTACTATGATGGATTCTAAACCCAGATTGAAACTCTTCAAGTAAACCATTTCCCTGCAGGTGGTCAAATAATTGCATAGCAACAACTCTTTCTAAGATTTTTGAAATGAAAGGGAGATTAGAGATTGGTCTATAGTTAGCTAAAGCTCCTGGATCTAGCGTTGGCTTTTTGAGTAAGGGTTTAATTACAGCCGTTTTAAAAGCCTGCGGTACATGGCCTAAAGTTAATGAAGAATTGATTATATGAAGAATAAAGCTACCAATAAGTGGGAAGACTTCTTTAAATAACCTGGTAGGAATAGGGTCTAAAAGACAAGTTGAAGGTTTGGATGAGGAAACTATTTTGTCTAACTCACAAAGGTCGATTGGAGTAAACTCATCAAGACAGAGATCAATAGAAGAAGTTGTAGTAGTTACAGTATTTAAGTTAACTGTGGGAAGAATCTGATTGATTTTATCTCTGATGGATGAAATTTTATTATTGAAAAAGTTCATAAAGTCCTGACTAGTAAGCTCTAAGGGAATGCTAGGATTGACAGAGTCCTGACTCTTTGTCAACCTGGCTACAGTACTGAAAAGAAACCTGGGATTATTCTTGTTCTCTTCTATTAATGCAGAGTAATAACTCGTTCTAGCTTTTCTAAGAGATTTTTTATAAATTAAAAGATGATTTCTCCAAGCTAAATAGATTTCATCTAAATTAGTAGAGCGCCATTTTCTTTCTAATTGACGAGTCTTCTGTTTTAAGCTACGAGTTTCTGTGTTGAACCAAGGAGTTAGAAATCTCTGATTAGACTTTTTCTTTATTAAGGGGGCCACCAAGTCTAGAGTCTGATGCAGAGAAGCTGAAACACTATCCACCATGTTATCAATTATCGTATCTGCGTATTAGCGTATCTGGAGAGCAGAATGACTGAGATGGACCAGAGCACTCGGGCGAACGACGTGATCATCACGGGGCTCCACATCAAACCCCGATCATACGCGAGAGCAGTGGCCGCAGACAGCAGTGGAAGTCAGCTGGATGAGGAATCCGCTGAGCAACAAGTGGCGGCCTTCATGCAGGCCAATGGAATTCAGCTGGACTGCAACAACATAGAGTCCTGCCACCCTCTGCCCAGGAAAAGCGGCGACAAACCGGCTGTGATCATGAGGTTTGTGAACAAAAAACACAAGACTGCGCTACTGAAACAAGGTAGGAAGCTAAAAGGAACAAACATTTACATTAACGAGCACCTCACGAAGGAAAACGCAGAAATAGCCAGGAAAGCAAGATACCTGAAAAAGCAGAAAAAGATTCAAAACACCTGGACATCAAATTGTAAAATATACATCAAATTAAACGGATCGCCTGAAGAAGCCAAGGTCATTAACATCCGTACTATTATGGAACTGGACAATTATCAATGAATATTATGAACTGGAGTCACAGCAACAATTCAGACAACTGTAGGACACTGAAGGATTTTACTCATCTGCAACAAAACATTAATGAACATGAATCAAAAAATCAACAAACAGGGACAACAGGAACTGAAAGTTTTTGAATACACAGATCACAACCCACAGGACATAGAATATGACATAGACCCTGATAATAATTTATTTAGCTCCATCAATAATGACTGTAATTACTACACAGATGAACAGTTTAACACAATGGTCACATCTGATTTCAATATTTCTATGATCCACTTCAACAGCAGGAGTCTCTATGCCAACTTTAATAACATTAAAGATTATTTACACCAGTTTAAAGAGCCCTTCAATATTGTGGCAATATCAGAGACGTGGCTCAGTGAAGAGAAAGGAGTGGATTTTACCATGGATGGCTATGAACTAAATTATATAAATAGAAAAGTGAAAAAAGGAGGAGGAGTTGCAATTTTTGTTGACAAGAGCTTGAAATACAAGGTTGTTGAAAATCTGTCAGTAACTGTGGATGATTTATTTGAATGTATTACAATAGAAATCTGTCTGGACAATGTGAAGAATGTAGTAGTGAGCTGTGTATATAGAACACCTGGATCAAACATTGACTTATTTAAGGACTGGATGGAAAAAATGTATGCAAAACTAACTCATAAAGTTATGTTCATCTGTGGGGATTTCAATATAGATCTGATGAACTCAAAACAACATAGTTTGACAGAAGAATTTATCAACACAATGTACAGTATGGGCTTACATCCAACAATTACCGGACCCAGCAGAATCATGTCACACAGTGCCACACTAATAGATAACATATTCACAAACATTATGGAAAATAATATCAGGAGTGGGCTTTTATTGAATGATATCAGTGACCACCTGCCGATTTTTGTTGTCTATCAATGTGATTATAGGAAGAAAAAGTATACCAAAAATATTAAATATAAAAGAATAAGAACCGAAGAATCAATGCATTTACTGACAAAGGAATTATCAATACAAGATTGGAAGATAGTTTATGATGAAAATGACATAAATAGAGCATATGATAAATTTTTTACAAATATTTCAATCATTGTACAATAAATACTGTCCTATAAAACAATATAGTGACAGACAACAAAAAAAAAATATTCCTTGGGTCATCAAGGGGTTAATAAATGCATGTAAAAAGAAGAATACATTATATAAACAATTCATTAAATGCAGAATGGTGGAAGCTGAGATCAAATATAAAAGATACAAAAATAAGCTTACTACTATAATGAGGACCTGTAAGAAAGAATATTACAACAGAATACTAGAGGATAACAAAAATAACATAAAAGGAATATGGCAAGTACTCAATGGGATTATTAGTAATCGTCCTAAGAATGCAAATTATCCAGAATATTTTATCGAAAATGGCAATTTGATAAATAATATGGAAGATGTGGTCAGTGGTTTCAATAAATTTTTTGTAAACGTTGGTCCTGAATTAGCAAAATCAATAGTGACACCAGAAACAAACTACAGTGGTTCTGTGAATGAAATAGAAGATAGAAATCCAAACACAATCTTTTTGGGTGCAGTTACTGAAAAGGAAATTATCGAGACTGTGAGTAAATTTAAGAACAAAAAATCAACGGACTGGAATGAAATTGACATGACAATAGTGAAAAAAGTAATTGAGGGAATTGTTAAGCCACTCACCCACATCTGTAACCTGTCATTTCAAACTGGTACATTTCCAGACCAAATGAAAATAGCAAAAGTAATACCTCTATACAAAACAGGAGACAGTCATCGCTTCACAAATTACAGGCCAGTCTCTTTACTCTCAAAATTCTCCAAAATACTTGAAAAAATCTTCACTAAGAGACTGGATGATTTCACTGAAAAACACAACCTCCTTACAGATAGCCAGTATGGTTTTAGAGCAGATAAATCTACATCTTTGGCACTGATCGAACTTATAGAAGAAATTACTAGTTGTATAGATAAAAAAAATGTTGCTGTAGGAGTATTTATAGATTTAAAGAAAGCTTTTGACACCATTGACCACAGAATACTACTAAGGAAACTGGAAAGGTATGGGATAAGAGGGGTTGGACTGAGTTGGGTGGAAAGTTATTTAAGTAACAGACAACAATTTGTACAAATTGGAGAGCACAAATCACCCTTCATGGACATCACTTGTGGTGTGCCCCAGGGGTCAGTTTTGGGACCCAAACTCTTTATTTTATATATAAATGACATATGCCAAGTATTAAAAATTCTGAAATTTATTTTGTTTGCGGATGACACAAATATCCTTTGCACTGGTGAGAATTTGCAGCAGGTTTTAGAGGTGGTCACAACTGAAATAGAAAAATTAACGCAGTGGTTCAACAAAAATAAATTATCTCTAAATCTGAAAAAAACAAAGATTATGTTGTTTGGAAATTATAAAATAAATCATGAAATAATGGTAACAATAGATGATACCAGAATAGAAACAGTACAGGAAAATAAGTTTCTGGGGGTGACGCTTGACAATAAAATCTGCTGGAAACCTCACATCAGTCACATCCGGGCCAAATTAGCAAAATGTATAGGCATACTGGGGAAGACAAGACACTTCTTGGACTATAAATCATTGGTCTTATTGTACAATTCACTGTTTTTACCTTATCTTAACTACTGTGTAGAAGTCTGGGGAAACACCTACAAAACCAACCTACAGTCAATATGCACATTACAAAAAAGAGCTATAAGGATAATAAACAATGCAGGATATAGAGACCATACCAATTCGTTGTTCTTAAAGTCACATGTCATAAAGTTCATCGATTTAGTTAAATTTAAGACAGCACAAGTAATGTACAGGGCAATTAATAATCAACTACCAACTAATATACAAAAAATATTTCAAAAAAGAGACAATGATCATAATTTGAGGGGAGACTTAAACTTTACAAAACCCAAGATACGTACTACCAAGAAAAGTATGTGCATATCTGTCTGTGGGGTGGATTTGTGGAACAGTCTAGAGCCGGAACTGAAACTATGTACAAACAGAAATCAATTCAAAAAGAGGTATAAGCACCATTTGCTGAAAGGGTATATGTTAGAAGGGTAGTAGTTATATGTACGATTTATTATGTTCACTCTGGGATATTATGGGACACTATGGAATGGTGGGTAGGACAGCACTGTGTATATCTGTGTTGTTTGAGGCTGGTTTTGTTGTATGGACATCATTGTATGTTAGAATGGATGGGTGTTAATGTTGATTTGTAAAAAATACAGTAAATTGTTTACTTGGGGTCTTAAAGGTGGTAATTTGTATAAAATTCACATGGGTGTATCTATGGAAAAGAGGAGTTGGAATTAATAAGTGTTCACTTCTTCCTTCTCCCTTTCGAACAGTGTATAATGTTACTTTATTGCATTTGCCATTTGCTTGTATTTGTTATATTTTTGTGTTCGAAATAAACTATCTATCTATCTATCTAATTACAGAAGGAGCAAGCTGTCTATAGCTTATTTCCGTTGTGTTGACACATGGCATAGAGGAAACAATCTGCATAAATTTGGAAACAGCATCATCTGAGAGGCATCTACTGTAATAATATTTTTCTTTAGGAGCCAAGTAGTCAGAAATAGTAAAATCAAAGGTTAACAGACAATGGTCTGACAGTACAGGGTTATGAGGAGACACTACAAGATTTTCTATTTCTATGCCATATGTCAAAACAAGGTCCAATGTATGGTGGAGGTAATGAGTAGAATTTCCTACTTTCTGAGAAAACCCAATCGAGTCTAATATTGAATTGAATGCCACATTAAGGCAGTCACTATCTACATCCACATGTATATTAAAGTCCCCTACTATAATTATTCTATCAGATTTCAGCACTAAATCAGCTAAGAAATCAGCAAATTCGGATAAAAATTCTGAGTAGGTTGATGGGGGACGATAAACTATGGCAAATAAAATTGGGTTTAACCTAAAATTGCTAAAGTGCCCAATACTGAGGACCAGGCCCTCAAAGGAATTATAACATGTTTTTTGCTTTACATTAACTAGTAATTTGGAATGGTAAATTGTTGCTACTCCTCCTCCGCGACCAGAACTTCTGGGATTTTGACAGTTTAAATAACCAGAGGGAGTTGATTCATTTAAACCAACATAATCCTCTTGCCCTAACCAAGTCTCTGTAAGGGAAATTAAATCAATCTGATGATCAATTAACAAATCATGGACTAACAGAGACTTGGGAGTTAGAGACCTAATATTTAATAAACCACATTTAATTTTTAAATTATGAGGAGGAACAGAGGCCAAATCATTCAATTTAGAAGCTTTATGTTTAATTTGAGTTTTACCAATACTTTGCTTTATCACTTTGGGATGCTTATACATTATATTTTTATTTACTTTGGAGGGAGCAGACAATTTGCCGAGATTCTGAGGAAATCGAAGGGTTATCAATAGAATCAAAAAAAATTTGCAAATCCTTTAAGTTTGTTGTATATTCTGAGGTATATAATTTGGAATAAAATGACCTGAAAATATCATTAATCACTTGTTGGTCAGATGTCACCTCTCCTTTATCTGTCCTAACTCCAGTAATAATTTGCTTAGCTCTAATACCACGCAGTTGATTAGCTAGAAGTTTACCGTTTTTTTCGCCATGTTCATAAAATTCACTCTTGTTTCTTATTAAACAACCTTCAATTTGTCGAGTAGAAAGTAAATTAAGTTTAGTTTGTAATGTCATATGTTTCTTGTACAGAGCGGGTGATGGAGATTGAGCATATTGTCTGTCATTGTCCAAGATTTGATCTAAAATAGCCTTCTGTTCCTGTATTGTGGATCGTCTTTTAAATGCTGCCAATGAAATAAATTCCCCCCTAAGAAATGCCTTCATGGCCTCCCATATCGTTTTGTTTGGCATACCAGGAGTTTTATTTTCTTTAAAAAAAAAAAAATTTTTAGAAGAAATATTCGCAACCAATTTTTCATCTGTAAGTAATAATGGATCCAGTCTCCAGTGCTTTCTCATGGAGTCACATCCATGGCGGATCATTTTAAGTACAAGAGGGGCATGATCAGAAACCGAGATGCTATCATAACTGCAAGAGCTAAGGTTATTAATTAATAAATTGTCAACAAAAAAATAATCTATTCTGGTATAAGTATGGTGTACATGAGAGAAAAAAGAATAGTCCCTGCCGTTAGGATGTAAAAAACGCCAAGGGTCTGTAAGGCTATATTCCTCAAGAAAAGACTTAACATAAGTTGCAGATTTATTAAGACTAGCAGGTTTTGAGGATGAGCGGTCTAAGATGGGATCCATATACAAATTAAAGTCACCCCCAAGAATTAGAGAATGAGTATTTAAATCTAGAAGCTGCGAAAAAAGGTTGCGAAAAAAGTGTACATCATCAAAATTCGGCGCATACAGATTAGCCAAGGTGACATGTTTATTGTCAAGTTTACCTGATACTATTACAAATCGTCCATTTTTATCTAATACAACATTAGAGGGAATAAATGGGATATTTCGATCAATATCCCATCAATATCCGATCAATCAATGATCCCAGGAGCTATGTTGTCCGGGGCAATTTGCCTCTGATAGGGTCTCCCAAGACAAGCTGGTCCTGGGTGAAGGGCCAGACTAAGAACGATCCAACAGACTCTCATGATAAATTGTATATCAAGGATTCAGTGTACCCCGCCCGGTATGGGGTTACCGGGGCCCCACCCTGGAGCCAGGCCTGGGGGAGGGGCTCGAAGGCTAGCGTCTGGTGGCCGGGTTTCCACCCATGGGACCCGGCCGGGCTCAGCCCGAAGGAGTTACATGGGTCCGCCCTCCAGTGGGTTCACCACCTGCAGGAGGGATCATGGGGGTCCGGTGCTATGTGGATTAGGTGGCGGTCAAAGGCGGAGACCTTGGCAGACTGATCCCAAGCTTTCTAAACTGGCTTTTGGTACGTGGAATGTCACCTCTCTGGTGGGGAAGGAGCCTGAGCTGGTGTACGAAGTTGAGCGATACCGGCTAGATATAGTTGGCCTCACCTCAACACACAGCTCCGGTTCTGGAACCAGTCTCCTGGAGAGGGGCTGGAGCTTGGCCTTTTCTGGAGTTGCCCCGGGCGAGAGGCGACAAGCAGGGGTGGGTATTCTTGTATCGCCCCACCTTGCTGCCTCTATATTGGAGTTTTCCCCGGTGGACGAAAGGGTTGCTTCCCTACGCCTTCGGGTTGGGAAACGGGTCCTGACCATCATTTGTGCCTATGCACTAAATGATGTTTCAGAGTACCCACCCTTTTTGGAGTCTGTGACTGGGGTGCTGGAGGGTGCTCCTCCTGGAGACTCCATTGTCCTACTGGGGGACTTCAATGCGCACGTGGGCAACGACAGTGAAACCTGGAGGGGGGTGATTGGGAGGAACGGCCTGCCCGATCTGAACCCGAGTGGTGTTCAGTTATTGGACTTCTGTGCTAACCACAGTCTGTCCATAACGAACACCATGTTCAAGCATAAGGGTGTCCATATGTGCACCTGGCATCAGGACACCCTAGGTCGCAGGTCGATGATCGATTTTGTTATTGTATCATCAGACCTGCGACCGTATGTCTTGGACACCCGAGTAAAGAGAGGTGCAGAGCTGTCAACTGATCACCACCTGGTGGTGAGTTGGATCCGATGGCAGGGGAGGAAGCCATTCAGACCTGGTAGACCCAAACGTATAGTGAGGGTGTGCTGGGAGCGTCTGGCTGAGGCCCCTGTCCGGGAGGTCTTCAACTCCCACCTCCGGAAGAACTTCAACCACATTCCGAGGGAGTCTGGAGACATGGAGTCTGAATGGGCCATGTTCTCCACCTCTGTTGTTGAAGCGGCGGCCCAGAGCTGCGGCCGCAAGGTGGTCGGTGCATCTCGTGGTGGCAACCCCCGAACCAAGTGGTGGACACCAGTGGTGAGGGGGGCCATTAAGCTGAAGAAGGAGTCCCATCAAGCTTGGTTGGCTTGTGGGACTCCCGAAGCAGCTGAGGTGTACCGGCAGGCCAAGCGGAGTGCAGCTCGGGTGGTTGCTGAAGCAAAAACCCGGGTATGGGAGGAGTTCGGTGAGGCCATGGAACAAGACTTTCGGTCGGCTTCAAAGAGATTCTGGCAAACTGTTCGGCGGCTCAGGAGGGGAAAGCAGCTCCCCGTCCACACTGTGTATGGTGCGGATGGGACACTGTTGACTTCAACTGGGGATATCGTCGGGCGGTGGAAGGAATACTTCGAGGATCTCCTCAATCCCACTGATACGCCTTCCACAGAGGAGGCAGGGTTTGGGGACGAGGGGGATGACTCGCCTATCACAGGGGCTGAGGTCGCCAAGGTGGTTAAAAATCTCCTTGGTGGCCGGGCCCCAGGGGTGGATGAGATTCGCCCCGAGTACCTCAAGGCCCTGGATGTTGTTGGGTTGTCATGGTTGACACGCCTCTGCAACATTGCGTGGAGGTCGGGGGCAGTGCCTTTGGCATGGCAAACCGGGGTGGTGGTTCCTCTCTTCAAAAAAGGGGACCGGAGGGTGTGCTCCAACTTTAGAGGGATCACACTCCTCAGCCTCCCTGGGAAGGTCTATGCCAAGGTACTGGAGCAGGAGAGTCCGGCCGTTGGTCGAACCTCGGATTCAGGAGGAGCAATGTGGTTTTCGTCCTGGCCGTGGCACATCGGACAAGCTCTTTACCCTCTCGAGAATTCTTGAGGGTTCGTGGGAGTTTGCCCAACCAGTTTACATGTGTTTTGTGGACTTGGAGAAGGCATTTGACCGCGTCCCTCGTGGATTTTTGTGGGGGGTGCTTTGGGAGTATGGGGTATCGGGCTTGTTGTTACGAGCTATTTGGTCTCTGTACGACCATTGTGAGAGTTTAGTTCGTATTGCCAACACTCGGTCGGAGTCATTCCCAGTGAGAGTTGGACTCCGCCAGGGCTGCCCTTTGTCACCAATCCTGTTCATAATTTTTATGGACAGGATTTCTAGGCGCAGCCAGGGAATGGAGGGTGTCATGCTTGGTGACCACAGGATCTCATCTCTGTTGTTTGCAGATGATGTTGTCCTGTTGGCTTCATCCAGCAATGACCTACAGCTCTTGCTGGGACGGTTTGCCGCTGAGTGTGAAGTGGCTGGGATGAGAATCAGCACCTCCAAGTCCGAGTCCATGGTCCTCAGCCGGAAAAAGGTGGATTGTCCTCTCCGGGTTGGGGACAGGCTCCTGCCCCAAGTGGAGGAGTTTAAGTATCTTGGGGTCTTGTTCACGAGTGAGGGGAAAATGGAGCGAGAGATCGACAGACAGATTGGAACAGCATCTGCAGTGATGTGGACGTTGTACCGGTCTGTTGTGGTGAAGAGGGAGCTTAGTTCTAAGGCAAAGCTGTCGATTTACCAGTCAATCTACGTTCCTACTCTCACCTATGGTCACGAGCTTTGGGTAATGACCGAAAGAACGAGATCGCGGATACAAGCGGCTGAAATGAGCTTTCTCCGTAGGATTGCTGGACTCACCCTCAGAGATAGGGTGAGGAGCTCAGTCATCCGGGAGAGGCTCAGAGTAGAACCGCTGCTCCTCCACATTGAAAGGAGTCAGTTGAGGTGGTATGGGCATCTGATTAGGATGCCTCCTGGTCGCCTCCCACTTGAGGTGTTTCAGGCACGTCCCACTGGGAGGAGACCCCGGGGCAGACCCAGGACTCGGTGGAGAGACTATGTCTCCCAGCTGGTCTGGGAACGCCTTGGTATCCTCTCTGAAGAGCTGGAGCAGGTGGCTGGGGAGAGGGAAGTCTGGGCTTCTCTGCTTGAACTGCTGCCTCCGCGACCCGGACCTCCGGAAAAGCGGTAGAAGATGGATGGATGGATGGGTGGATTTCGATCAATAAGAATAGCAGCGCCCCTGGCCTTAGCTTTAAAATTTGAATGAAAAAATTGTCCTGACCAACATTTTGACAAGCGCAAGTGGTCGGAATCCTGCAAATGGCTTTCCTGCAAAAACAATACCCCAGGCTTAAGTTGCTTTAGACGTGACATGACTCTCTTTCGTTTAATTGGGTGGTTCAACCCCTTCACATTCCAGCTTACCAAAGTAAGATTACTATTCATTCAAAGAGTAAAATTTATATATTGTGTTGTGTAGCCCAAAAAAGAATGGGGTGAGGTACGGGTAAAAAAAATAAAAAGGGGAGGGTGAGGGGGGTGTAAATAAATCCATAACAAAAAAAAAATAAAATTCAGCAACCAAACCTATAACAACACTCCAGCCGGTTGCAAAAAACAGCAACCGCTCCATCTCCTCCTCTGTTCTCATCCTAACAAAATACTCCCATACAACTGGCTTCAATCCTGCATACTATGAACATTTTACCCTAAAAAAAAAAAAAAATTAAGTAAACAACAACGTATAGGGAGCCAATTTTACCTTGTTTTGAACATCTAAAAATGCATCAATGTCCAGTCAGTGCAGCTTTAATGAAGTAATAATCAAGCAGTCCAGTGTGGTAGTTGGTCAACCCAGGAATGTCCAGTTCAGGGCGAAAATCGCTGATTTCTCTCCATGGTTTGCATGAAGCAGGTAGCCTCCGAGACGGACGCCAGCCACTGGTTTTTGCCATCTGGAAGAGTTATCCGGAGCCTGGCGGGGAAGAGAAGAGAAGGACGAAAGCCTCTCTTGTACAACTCGGACATAACCTCCTTATATTCGGCTCGTTGCTTCTGAACGTCGGCGTTATAATCCTCGTAGAACTGAAGTTTATGTCCACAATACTCCAAAGTCCCACGGCGTCTCCGCGCTTCTCTCATCACCAAGTCTTTGGCCCGAAACCGGTGGAAACAAATAATGACAGCGCGCGGCTTCCCGTTCGGACCCGGCTTGGGCATGAGGCTGCGGTGGGCTCTATCCAGCTCTGGGGGAGATGGCAAAGTTTGTGTGCCAAAGACGTCCACCAACAGCCGAGAAAAAAATTCAGATGGCCGTGGACCCACATCAAAGGACTCCGGCAGACCCACCAGACGAATATTCATCCTCCTGCTTCTTCCCTCCAGGTCAGAAAGTTTGTTTTTCAAAAGCTTGTTCTCCTCCTGTATTGACTCACACGTAATTTCAAGCGCCACTAGGGGCTGGCTGACGTCCTCCGCGTTGCTTTCAAGGTCGCCAATGCATTGCTCCTGGTTCGCCACATCTGCTTGAATCTTGTCCAGCTTACCATTAATAAGTTCAAATGAAGCTTTAAAATCAGCAGCTATGGACATTCTGTGTTGCTCAAGCAAGGCAACAAGTGCAGGGTTAAGGCTTTTATTAGCATCCTCAGCTAAGCTGGTGTTATCATTGTTCACTGCTGCCTCCTTTTCAGTCTGCTTTCTTGTTTTGGACATATTTTCTCAACTCAGAACAGATTCCGCACGTATTAAACATCCAAAATGTTGACAGCTTACAGCAAAGTAGGGTTTAAAAAGTAAGACTGAAAAAAAAATATAGCAGGAGCCAGCAACGCACACACTTACTCCATTACCAGCACACCTGATGCCAATCTCCAGTGTCGCCTTATGTCTTTTTGAATATGCCACAAGCTCGGCACACCTATTTTTGGACAGTTTTGCCCATTCCTCTTTGCAGCACCTCTTAAGCTCCATCAGGTTGGATGGGAAGTATTGGTGCACAGCCATTTTCAGATTTCTCCAGAGATGTTCAATTATATTCAAGTCTGGGCTCTGGCTGGGCCACTCAAGGACATTCACACAGTAGTCCTGAAGCCACTCCTTTGATATCTTGGCTGTGTGCTTAGGGTTGTTGTCCTGCTGAAAGATGAACTGTTGCCCCAGTCTGAGGTCAAGAGCGCTCTGGAGCAGGTTTTCATCCAGGATGTCTCTGTATGTATGTCTGTATGTCTCTGCATTCATCTTTCCCTCTATCCTGACTAGTCTCCCAGTTCCTGCTGCTGAAAAACATCCCCACAGCATGATGCTGCCACCACCATGCTTCACTGTAGGAATGGTATTGGCCTGGTGATGAGCGGTGCCTGGTTTCCTCCAAACATTATGCCTGGCATTCACGCCAAAGAGTTCAATCTTTGTCTCATCAAACCAGACAATTTTGTTTCTCATGGTCTAAGAGTCCTTCAGGTGCCTTTTGGCAAACTCCAGGTGGGCTGCCATGTGCCTTTTTACTAAGGAGTGGCTTCCGTTTGGCCAGTCTACCATACAGGCCTGACTGGTGGATTGCTGCAGAGATGGTTGTCCTTCTGGAAGGTTCTCCTCTCTCCACAGAGGAACACTGGAGCTCTGACAGAGTGACCATTGGGTTCTTGGTCACCTCCCTGACTAAAGCCCTTCTCCCCCGATTGCTCAGTTTAGATGGCCGACCAGCTCTAGGAAGAGTCCTGGTGGTTCTGAACTTCTTCATTTACGGATGATGGAGGCCAGTGTGCTCATTGTGACCTTCAAAGCAGCAGAAATTTTTTTGTACCCTTCTTCAGATTTGTGCCTTAAGACAGTCCTGTCTCAGAGGTCTACAGACAATTCCTTTGACTTCATGCTTGGTTTGTGCTCTGACATGCACTGTCAACTGTGGGACCTTATATAGACAGGTGTGCTTTTCCATACCATGTCAAATCAACTGAATTTACCACAGGTGGACTCCAATTAAGCTGTAGAAACATCTCAAGGATGATCAGTGGAAACAGGATGCACCTGAGCTCAATTTTGAGCTTCATGGCAAAGGCTGTGAATACTTACAGTATGTACATGTGATTTCTTAGTTTTTTATTTTTAATAATTTTGCAAAAATCTAAAAAAAAATGTTTTCACATTGTCATTATGGGGTATTGTGTGGAGAATTTTGAGGGAAACAATAAATTTAATCCCTTTTGGAATAAGGCTGTAACATAACAAAAGGTGGAAAAAGTGAAGCACTGTGAATACTTTCCAGATGCACTGTAACTGCCCCACTGTAATTCCTGGCTTAATGCCAGGCAGCCACACTGATTAGGTTTGAGCTTTCATTTTAAATTTGTGGGCAAGCATGATCAACAACCCCAGGGCAAAACCAATTCATCCTAACAAGTAAACGCTATCAGAATCGTAATCTGCCCTTGATCATGCCCACCTATCTCTTAAAGGTGATGAGAAGACCTAATCTGATTGGTTTACTGCATGTTATAGTTCCATGAACCTTATACTTTTTAATAATATTGGCAACTGTGGTCACAGGAACATGAAGCTGCTTGGAGATGGTCTTATAGCCTTTACCTTTATCATGGTTATCTAAAATCAACTTTCACAGCTCCTCAGACAGTACTATCCTTTGCTTTCTCTGGTCCATGTTCAGTGTGGTGTACACAGTGGGCCCCATTACAACAATCAACAGCACAAATTTGTGGCATGCTTCCCATCTTGCACCAATGGATTTGTCAGTTTATGCCAGTGCATAGTCTGTTTTTCATATTTTGTGTCACACCATTTGATTACCTATAGAAGGTGCGCCCACTTTTGGCTGAAAGGAGGGGACTCATTTAAGAGAGGTGTGGCACTAGTGCAGTCTCAGTGCACTGGTATTTTAGTGCATTTTATGACAATGCATTTTTGATCAAGAAAAAGGAGGTCTGTCATCAGAAGGGCATTGTTAATGCTATTTAAGCTGTGTGTTTTGAGTTCGTGCAGCTCCTACTAACAGGAGCGCACAAGGAAACAGCATGTGCTGGAAATTTCTATTATTTTAATGGACAGAGTTGAAACAGTTAGAATTGAATCCTTTCATTTTAATTATAATATGATGTTATACTTAATTTAAGCAATATTACACAAGAGGGAGTACAGTATCAATGAATATAGTAACTGCAGGTGTGATATGTCTAATGCACTGCGCATTGCTGTACTGTACTCTCTAGTGTAATATTGCTTTTATACAACAGTTCCACAAGCACAATTTATTAAATGACAGCAATACTGGACAAAATATAATGATTTGTTTGTTTAACCAGTTATTTTGCACAACTGAGAAAAATAGTCTCTTCTAAAGGTACCCAGTAACTGTTGTTAAACATCTCAATCAGCATGAAGACATCTATTGCCATTTCACACACATGTAAGCAAATTAAATATTGTCAAGTGCAAAAGTAAGTTTACAAGCCAGTCACCTGTTGAAGGCAGAAGAATGGCAGAGGACATGAGATCAAAATGCCGGTAGATAGCCAGTGGCTTGTAGTTAGCATGCTAGTGGTCGCATGGTTTGTTCACTTTTTCTTGGCATTTTCTGATGAAATAAAGAGTCCATCACCACAAAGGTATTGTGGGTTGTTAATCGAGACAATAATTCCAACTCTAGCACTGCCTATTTTTTTTAAACAGACGTGAAATGATGTTTGTACAAGGGCAGAAGTTGCAAACAAAGTTTTTTCAAAAGGGTGGGACTTTCAGGTCACGGATGTATAATTTCTTATTAAACAGTGCCTTACTGTGGAAATTAATGTATCCAAAACAGTACTGCAATTCTCACTGAAAGTTGATAGTAAATTACTGTTATTAACAGTTACATCAACACCTTTGAAGCGGAGTGATACATATCCAGTGAAATGTTGGAGTGCAATTATCGTGGAATATAGTAACTCCTGGAATCCCTATTGTCCAATGAAATTGCTCGGTCGGAACTAACTGTTGTATAAAGTTATTTATTTCATCCACAGTTTAATTTTAATCATGAACTTACAGGTAGAGAATAACCTATTGATTTTTTTATGCATGCATTTTTTTTATTTTTTAGTTGCATAAAATATTCAGTTGAATCAGTAACCAGAAGCAAAGTCTGATTTGTGTTAAATATGATATTGTGGAGAATGTGTTCAAGGATGAGGCTGAGTTTGTTCCTCAGATTCAGCTTTATTCACAGAGCACATCTCCATCAAATCTCAAAGCAAATCAAGAGGAAGTTTTCATCTCACATCAAGGGTTTTATACCCCGGGCACGAAACAGCAGTCACATGGTGTTTAATCAAACATACAGTCACATGGTACTTAATCTCAATCCCAAAGTAACCCCTTTGATCTCACGCCATTGTCCTCTAGTCTCTGTGGCCCGGAAATCTTCCCCGGTCGTCTCCCGGAAACAAAGGGCGAATCTCACACTCCTCTGCTGAATCCCAGAGTCTCAGTCCTCTTTGTTCCATGAGACGTGAAGCACACAATAAACATACAGCAACACAATTGTGGGGAATATGTAACCAACATATGCGCCACAATATAAACAACTAGAAAAGCACTCGGAGAGCGCAGACCTCCGCCAAGCGGCACAGTTCCCCCCATACAGTGTTTGTGTGTACGTTTTCAGATTCCCTGAGCATGAAAAGATATGACTAGCAATTGGATTCACAATGATTATTTGTTTATTTGACATGGACAGTGCAATAAACAGACAATTAATGAATGACAATCAATGTGATAGTGATAGGATTAGTGGTTCAGTAGTGTAAAACGGGGCTATAAGGGACGGCGGGTTAATAAGGGACACTTTTCTGGGAAATGTTTTAAATGTAATTCTGCTTTTTTTATTTTGAGCAGGACGCTGAGTTGTGTTGTTATTGTCAAATATCCATGAATCCTTCATCAAATCTAGGCGGAAGCAAAATTAAAAAAGCAGAATTACATTTAGAAAAGTGTCCCATATTACCCCGCCGTCCCTTATAGCCCCGTTTTACGGTTGTAAAAGCATTGCCTCCTTGGCGGAGGTAATAAACTGAAGTGTTGGTGTGTCCATCTCCTCCACTGACGGATGTAGATTGGTTAGACAGGTTGCCGTGGGTTTTATATTATATTGGGGTTGCGCTCCGCGGCAAAACAGAATTTAGAATCTTCCCCGGCAGAGAGGTCGTTTTTAAGCAGCGCCTATAGCTGGGCGGGGAATTTGTGGCAAATAATCGGGTGGCGGACAGGTGGCCGTGTCAGGTTTTGCAGCGTGGCGCAAAAACAGGCACGCTGGCGGGCCCAGGCCAGCAGTGTTTTCCGCGTGCTTTTGTGCCTAAAACGTTGAAGAACGCGGAGTTTGTGTTGGTCAGACACGACGACCAGCGCAATGTGCGCAGCGCCTATGGCTGGCACAGGCACGTTGGCGGGCCCAGGCCACCAGTGTTTTCCGCATGCTTTTGTGGCTAAAACGTTGAAGAAGGCGGAGTTTGTGTTGGTCAGACACGACGCCCAGCGCCCTCCATTGCGCATGCGCACATGTTGAAAATGGCCGTATGTCACAGTGTGGAAAAATGCTTTAAAAAATTCCTGTATACAGACGGTGATGCGGATCATCCCCAAAATTTAATCAGTTCTTCCTTGTACCATTTCCAACAACGCCTGAAAGTTTCATTGAAATCCGTCCAAAAGTTTTTGAGTTATCTTGCTAACCAACAGACAGACAAACAGACAAACACACAGACAAACACACAGACAAACCCCGGCAAAAACATTACCTCCTCCTGGCCTTTCGGCCTGGCGGAGGTAATAAGGGTTGCCATTAAACTTTGACCTAGCCTTAGGTTAAGTGGCATCAGCTGGGGATTCTAAATTGTCCTTAGGTATGAATGTGAGAGAGAATCGTTGTCTCTCTCTCTGTGTTGGCCCTGCGATGGACTGGCGATCTGTCCAGGGTGTACCCTGCCTCTCGCCCAAAAACGCTGGGATAGGCTCCAGCCCCCCCATGACACAAAAAAGATTAAGCGGTAGAAGATGGATGGATGGATGGATGGATGGATTACACTTTGATGAGTTTCAGGTTACTTCAGAGATTCAGTAGCTGTGTTTTGTTTTGTTTTTTTGTGGAAGGGTACCAGCATATTTGTCCACATCTCACAAGCCTGTGTCTCTCTGCCAACCATCAATAAATGTTTAAAAAGCAGGATTTGAATACATCACGTTGTGGCCCTCTAAATCCAAGGCCACAATCCATTTAGAATGACCTGCCAAACTTCTGTTGTCTTCAATTAGAATGACTGTCCATCAGTTCTCCACTGTAAAGTAAAAGTAAAGATGGGGAGGTAATCTTGTGATTCTAGGGTGTTTTTTTTTTTCAGTACTGTCTTCCGTCCCCAACCATCCACTTTAATTCAATTCAAAACACTATTTATTGTCGAAGAGCAATTAAAAGGCACAGAGAGCGCACCACACAGGACACAGAGAGGACATAAGACATCAAAAACAATGTAAATACTGTCTGTAGTGATCAATCACAGCTGAAGTGCTTAAGCTGAGACAAAGTGCTTTGTGCAGTTCAGTCATAGAGGAACTGTCTGTGGAGAAGGGGCAATGAGAGGTTGCAACGCTGGAGCAGGGAAAGGTCAGAGTTCAGATGCTGGACTGCTGTAGGGACAAAAGTGGCTCTCCTCCTCTGTGTCCTGCATCCTGGACAACACAGTCTGATCCTGATGGGATCCACTCAAACACAGAATGCAAGATGTATGAGGAGTCTGGGAGAATCCTGTGGGCAATTTTGATTGTCTGTTGTTCACAGAAGGCAGACAAAGCTCTTACAGGATGTCCAATAATTTTAGAGCAGGTCTTAAGCCTGCCCAATCATGCAGAGTTAAACCAGCAGGTAAATGAAAAGGTGAGCACATCCTCGATGAAGGAGTGGTTAAAGGTAGTTAGATTGTCTTTGCTAACTCCAAATGAGCTCAGCTTCCTTAGTAGGTACTGGCACTGGTGACATTTCCTCAGGATTTCCTCAGTGTTGGAGGAAAACCTCAGGGAACTATCAAAAATTGTACCCAGGTTCTTGTACTCCCCCACCATCTCCACCAGCTCACCCTGGATGGTGGTGATGACATCCTCTGTTAAATGTCTCTGCCTACTTGAAAATGTCACAAGGAGCTCTCTTGTCTTGTTTACATTCAGTTCAAGATAGGAACTTTCACACCAGGAGGCAAAACTCTGCAGAGCAGAGCTGTGATAGGGGCAAATAGCAGAGAGAGCAAGACTGTCTTCAGCAAACTTCACCATATGACAGTTTGGCTGAGTGGACCTGCAGTCATGAGTGTAGAGAATGGAGAACAAAGGGGATAAGACACAGCCTTGTGGGGAGCCAGTGGAAGTGTGGGGGACATCTGAGTAAAGCCGCTTTTTCACTAGCCCAGCTCGCCTCGCCTCGTTTCGTTTCGCTACTACTCGGTTCGGCCTCGGTTGTGTCTCCATAGCAGCCGGGTAAAGCGGGGTTAAGCTGTGGTGGGCGGGATTTTTTTTACAGCAAGGCGGCGCCACACTCCCGTGACGTAAAACACACGACCCAAGCCAAACATAACATGGCGGCTGTACAAGGCGACTCCTCGGTCTGTGGCTTTTTTCACCGTAAATGCCAAAAAGGACCGCCAGACAAGGGTACAGGCAGTGAGACGAAACACTCTGGAATAGTTCTGCAGCTTCTGGGAGAGCCGAAGACGTGAGGATACAAACTAGGTCATATATGACGGTAAGCTAATGTTGCTAATGCTAGTTTGCTATAAGTACGTCGTACTACACTGTAATGTCTTCAAGTTATCGCTGTTAGGTACTAAAATATGTACGCTGTGTGTGTTTCAGATGGCTCTGTTGTGGGAAAATTACCGCTTCAAACAGTCGGTCTGGCGTTCAGCGCAGCCTGTCACTGATGTCACCCCAGCTTCACCAACGATCAGTGGTTATAGAGCTTAAGAATGTCTGTAGAAACGTTTATTTCCTGTGCAACAAATTGCTCTGATCTGCGTGAAAATCATGGAGACTGTTGAGACATGATGGGACGTACCTGCTCCAGCTGCACTGAGTCTGAGGTGGTGTTGAGGCAAAAAATGATCAGCTGACACAACTTGATCGCCATGTTAATAACTATATTAGCCACAAAATATATATTCAAAAAGTAAACAGTACTGAGTTAGGTATAATAAGATATATTTGACAGTTATCATGCATTTTAGGCTAAAACAAACTTGATCTAGGATTAAAAGCAATTAAAATAATGCAGTCACAAGGTTACATGGAAAATGCTTGATTTACTAGATACATGTACTGTAGAAATATATATTCTCTGCATCAACAATGTACTATACATGCATTCATGTAGTATTGCAATGGGAATTGCACTGACAATAAACCTCTGAAGGTTTTGCAGATGTCTCTTTTTTATATGTGAAGGTTACCACCATGTGACATAAATTTAATACTGACAGAGTGGAAAAGCTGTCTAAGAATAATCCAGCAGTTTGAGAAATCACTTTTGGTTTGGTGTAAGTCTGTCAACAGGATTATGAACCATAAAGCAGTTTGTGTTAAAATGTTAAATCCCATTAAACTCTAACCCACAGGTGTCCAATCATGTGTCATGGAGGGCTAAGACCCTGCAGGTTCTCTATTCTACCCAGTCTCTTCAGCAGGTGTTTTCACTGATCTGCAGTCAGTGGAAGAAGTTCAGTGGAATCTGCTGTTGAAGACACTATTTGGAGGTAAAGCCTGCAGGGTCTTGGCCCTCCATGGCACATGATTGGACACCCCTGCCCAAACCCATTATGATGAAGAGCAGATGCTAATATGACCCAGAATTCCTCCATATACCGGTACTGTCACTAAAGTATGCAGGGTCTTCTGTGGTGGCACATCCAACAATACAGTCTTCAGTTAATAAAATAATTGTTTTGGTTAGTCTTCTCAAAAATGAGCCATTATTTTCAAGGTCACCCATTAATGGTTTGTACTATTGACTCTTTTCCCACCAGTGTATTAACAGACAAAAATAGAAATCATGATGCAAACACATGTCACTAAATTGTTTATTACAATCAGCAGCAAATTCCAGATTATTCAGAATGTGCAAAATTCAAACTGTAAGACTGGGTCACTCAGCAGCTGGGATGTGCAGCTCACACTGGTCCCAGATCAGCAGATCTTAGGCCTGCATCTCTGTAAATAGTGAGGCAAAGTCCAGTTTGGGGTGGATCGTTTACCTCTTGCCTAGACAAAAGACAGAAATGGGTGGTGGTTAAATAAAGGAAGTTTAAAACATATTTTGGAAATACACTTGTTGCTAAAAGCCAATGGTGGAATGTGAATGAATGAATGAATCTTTATTTTGGATAGATTAAAAGAAAATAGAATAATATAACAAAGGGGAAAACATCTAACAAGGTCGAATTAAACAATAAGTCTTCTGATTATACAGTTCAACATAGGTTATCTGAAATGGGTGATGGCTGAAGCTGCAGCTTATATTGCCCACCATATTCCATCCAAGAATTCAAAAGAAAAACAAAACAGGAGCGATTCCAATTCCAATGTGACAATAAAGTACTTCGTTGTTGTATTTAACCACAATTTTCATGTTGCTGCACTGATGTAAAGTCGATTTTACAAGGGCTGCGTTACATTTAAAATAATCTGTTTTTACTGTGGCCTCAGCAATCAGAATGAATTAATACATTCACTTGAATGGAATCTAGTACTTTAACTGAGGGTGTGCATCACCGAGTATGGAGTCGCTCAGTCAAAATATGGAGTTTTTATCAATAAAAGTTTGTCTTGTCTGTAAAAGTGTCTCTTCTTGCCCTGGCTTCATGAGTGGGCGGTGTTTTGTACTTTTATTGCTAAAATATAAAAGGATGAACAACAATGGGTCTCAAATATTTGTAATGCGTACTGTTACTGCATTAGTTTATTGATGATAGAGTATAAACTACACATATAAACTAAATTATATTGATGACTGAACAACTGCCATTCCCCAAAAGATACAGTTGTGAACATAACTCACAAAGGATCACACAAGTGATCTGACAAAAAAATAAATACATTAACAAGCGGTTTATTTTACAGTTGATGTGCCATTTTTCAATTATTCTGTAATTAATACTCACACAATCAAATAAATCTCAGTTCAGTCCCTCTTATATTAAGTGGAAATTGTGCTACTTTGGTTTTGACACTTTACCTATAAAAGCAAAGGATTTCAGTACGTTCCACAGTGGCGAGGTCCGTTGTGGGGCAGCTGCTTTCCTCTTGCCTAGACGAACGACAGAAATGAATGGTGGTTAGTTTCAAGCAAGTTCAACACTTATACAGGCACATCTCAAAAATTAGAATATCATGAAAAAGTTCAATATTTTTGTCACTCATTTCAGAAAGTGAAACCCATATATAGATTCATTACAGGGACAGGGATATATTGAAAGTGTTTATTTTAATATTGATGATTATGGCTACAGCCTATATTAACCAACACCTCAGTGGCCAACATTTCTATTTAAAAACTATTTTTTAAAGTTTATGTAATATTCTAATTTTTTGCCAAATTGAATTTGGGGTTTTCAGGGGCTGTAAGCCATAATCATCCAAATTAAAATAAATAAACGCTTGAAATATATCACTGTCTGTGTAATGAATCTATATAATATATGGATTTCTCTTTCTGAAATGAGTGTCAAAAAATATTGAATTTTTTTCATGACATTCTAATTTTTGGAGATGTACCTGTATTAGGGAAATACACCTGTGAAAGTCAGTGGTGGGATGTGACAAAAACGCTTCATTTCCCTGACAAGCACCGCAGGAGCCACTCTGTACAGGTACATTATCAATCCAGGGATTTATGGTGGAACAGCACAATACTGTTCCAGCACCTTTTATGGAAAATCCACAGAATAGGTGTGTGGGTCTATTCTGACGCTTTAGAAAATTATATGAATGACTTTATAAATCACCGGTTTGAAAAAGCACTTTTATATTGTTGAGATTTCAGCTCCTATGGTCCATTTCACCTGTATCCACAATATAAACACTGAGGAAGGCTAAACCCTGGCATGTGGAAACACATTCTAGCATTAAATTGCATACAATTTAATGCGCAGCACCAAAGTGCAGCACGTACACAAACCAGGACTTTAACCAGGATTAACATATTTCATTGTTTTGCTCTCACAAGCGAATACTTAGGAGAAAACAAGCGCGAATCAGCAGTTGGTACTAGCTAGCTACTAGCTAAAACTCGTTAGCCAGCATGCTCAAAAAAAGTGAGCTTACCACCAACAGGATAAATAAGCGAATAGATGCACATTATTACAAATCACTCACCATCGATGGTTCTCTCACGTTCGTCTTCAGCTTGTCCGTAGTCCGGTTCTATGCTGAGCTGCATCTGTATCGGTGTGGGTCGCTCCTCACTGTGGATCTGCCACTAAGCAGAGTAAACCCCGCACCTCTTCGTTGGACCACGGTGTAGATTTCCGCAAAACCTACAACGCTGTCTATATTAATATCGTATTTACTCCGTGACCGAGTTAGTCCGTGAAATATTGCAAATGGCGGTCGTATAGATTCCACTGAAGACGGACGCTTTCGTGACGTTATGCCCTGACCAATCAGCGGCTCGCAGTCTGTTGACATCACGTCTCAGCTCGCTTCAGCACGGTTGTACCCTGCCCTCGAACAGGCACGAAAATAGCGCCTGTTAAACCGTGCTGGGTACAGTGGAAAAGGCTAGAAAGCGAGTCAAGTAGAAGTGAGTAAGGCCAAAGCGATACTAATGGAAAAGGGCCATAAGAGTTGTTGACAAACACCCTCGGTAACCATTTGGTGAGAAAATCAGTGATCCATAAAATGAGCTGGAGGTCCAGGTGAAAGATGGCTGTTAATTTCTCAGCAAGGATGTATGGCTGCATGGTGCTAAATGGGGAAGAGAAGTCTGCAAACAGGAGCCTGGCAATGGGATTTGGAGTCTCCAGGTGTTTGTGAATGGTGTCAATGATAAATATTTTTGCATCATCCACTCCCCTGCTAGCCCTGTATGCGAACTGAAGTGGGTTAATCAGTGGATCAACAATGCTGATGATGTGGCTTTTAACAATCCTCTCCAAAGCCGCCATCACCAGTGAGGTGAGAACTTTTGCGGGGCCCTTTTTTGGTATGGGGATAATGAGTGAATGCTTCCACTTCTGGTGCAATGTGATGCAGTTTATAGAGGTTTGAAACAGATGGTAGAACACACTCCTCAGCTGCTCAGCACAGTGTCTTAGGGTCTGTCCACAGATGTTGTCAGGTCCTGAGGCAGTGTTGAATAAAATGATCATGATTACTTGAGCTGTAAATCAATCAATCAATCAAAATTTATTTGTATAGCATTTTTCAAACATTTTTAAACAGATTTACATGGCACATTTTAAAGTGCCATATAAATCTAATCTTTTACTCTTTTATCATTCATTCATTTAGCGTCCCAATTTCATCTCCAGTTTGGCACCATTGTCCTTCTCAAATCTTGCAAAAAAAAAAAAAAAAGAGTTGAGGTCATTAGGAAGTGATGTAGCATTGCAGCCATCAACCTGGGTAAGTTTGCGACTGCATGAGACAGAGTTCACAGCTGCCATGTTCTTAAGGCCCAGCCAAGCAGAGCGAAGGTTCCTCTGGGCAACACAGAGCTCCACTTTGATTTTATATTTTAACTTGGCAGTCTTTATAGCACGCTTGACCTCTCAAGATTTGATTACCTTTGAAATGGGGAAATGCCGTAAAAGTCATGTGTTTGAGATGGTACACTCTGAGGTGAGGAACTTGAGCTCAATTTTTATGTTTTAGCTGGAGAACTTCTTGGTAAATAAACTTTCAGTTTATAAATAACTATAGACAGATTAATTCAACAATAGGAAAAAAACTCAAACTTTACATTCAATTAATTTTTGGGTGTGAGTTTCCATTATAATATCAAATTAGGTTTTATTGTAAACTCACAAATCTTGGATCTGTTTTTCACAAAACATTTTGTCAAAGTTAACTGTAACAGTTTTGAAGGATAAAGAGAATGATATGGTGCTTTGAGAATAAACTGAGTTTTTGTAATTATAATTTTTGATAACATTTTAACATGCATTGCTGATAGCTTTGATAGTGAAGGGAAAATGTGAGGTATGACCTGTAATATTGAAGGTCCTTGGATGCAATTTAAAAAGTATTGTTACACTTGAGTGGGCTTCATGCACACTGTCTAAGAGTTTTGTATATGCTATAACTCCATGTGACTTTTTTTAGAAAGTCTAAGAATTAGCATTTCATTCAAATCAAATTGCATTTTTTTTCAATTCCTTCATCTTTAGGAGAAAAACTCTCAGTGAAAGCTTTATGAGCTTTAAAGTGACCATGAACCAGCTGAACCGTGGACGAGTTGCCGCGTTAGAACATCTGTTTATCTCAGCTGAATATTAAGAACAACTTGAAGAAAAAGTTAGTTTAACAGTGAACAGCACGACACAATGTAGTTTGTCAAGGCTGCAGCGAGTTATTGTTTAATGGGGAATGCAGCTGAGAGAGATTTTGCTTTGCAGACTTATTAATGGCTTGTTGTGGAAATATCTAGCCATCTGACTTGCCGTTATGTGGTCCAACCTATTTAATATCTTGAATTGAAAAAACAATTGATTTAGTCACACTTGACTTCGAAAGAAAGAAAGAAAGAAAGAAAGAAAGAAAGAAAGAAAGAAAGAAAGAAAGAAAGAAAGAAAGAAAGAAAGAAAGATTTTGCATTTTTGCTCGTTATGGGTTTTGTGAGAAATTAATCTATTTATTTATTTATTTTAGCTTATCCATTGATAATATGAGACTGTCTATCTCCAGAAAATGATCATTTAGAGCATTTTTTAACAGCAAGAATTGTGCCTTATAACAATGTTTTTCAACCAGGATGTCCTGGTACATTCAGGCTTTTGTGGGAAATGATCTTATTTCACTTATATATATATATATATATATATATATATATATATATATATATATATATATATATATATATATATATATATATACTGTATATATATATATAAAACCAGGATGTCCTGGTACATTCAGGCTTTTGTGGAAAATTATCTTATTTCACTTATATATATGTAGATAGATGTTGTCAGGTCCTGAGGCAGTGTTGAATAAAATGATCATGATTACTTGAGCTGTAAATCAATCAATCAATCAAACTTTATTTGTATAGCATTATACATATATATATATATATATATATATATATATATATATATATATATATATAAAACCAGGATGTCCTGGTACATTCAGGCTTTTGTGGAAAATTATCTTATTTCACTTATATATATATAGATAGATAGATATTATTTATGTATTTTCACATAAGAAATGTCACATAACTTGGACAACACAAACACACAACTCTAAGTATTCCCACCCCCAGCACACACACACACACACACACACACACACACACACACACACCACAACAACAACAAAAAAGGGGGGGGCTGCCACCCAGTAATAGATATACCTTTTTTTTTTTTTTTGCTTACAAGGAAAAAAAAAACGTATCTGCAGTAAGCCTGCTTTTGGGTTTTAAAGTCAAAAATTATGTGTGTCGATATGACATTGGGCTAGGAAGGGTCCCCAGAGTCTCTTGAATTTGTTCTGTTCATTAGGTTTGTGCAGGCGCAGTCTTTCCATCTGAATAACAGACAACTTCTCGCTGAGCCAGTGGGCAAAAGAGGGTAGAGAAGAAGACTTCCAGGTTAGAAGAATAAGTTTTTTGGCCATAACCATGCCCAGGTGCAGAGCGACCTGTATGTCGTGTGGTAGGACTAAAGTCTCTGTAGGGTATCCAAGGATGGCCAGTTCGTGTCACAACTCGCCGCTCTCAGGCATCCACCTCAGCTGCGCGCACACCTGCGCCTCGTCAGTGATGGGCTATTTATTCTACTCCGCCCTGAGCATCAGTCTGGAGCCGTCTGTTCTACTACGCGCTCAAACCCTCAGCAGGATCGTCTCATCCCTCCTGCCACTCTTTGCTTCTACACGTAAGCTGTTTATCACTTACCTGTCTATCAGCCTTCCCCTGTGCACAGGTGGATTCCCTGGCGGCGGATTCTCCCATCTTCGCCATCTCCTTCTCCCGCATCTCCATGCCTCGTCGTGTGCGCAGCAGGGCGCTGTCTCCCAGGCTGAAGATCCTAGCCAACGCCAGCCACCTTCCCTTCTGCAAGTAAGCATCACTCTGCATTACTTCCCCGTGTGGTTTTGCCCAGCTAATTTCCCTGTCTCTGTTTCTCCCATAGGGTTGCCTGGCTGCACGCCGTGCTGCTCTGTTCCCGACTCACATCGTCCACCCACAATCCACAGACATATCCCACACACGCATCCAAACATCCCTTTACTGTTGAATAAAGCTATCAAATCTTACCTGAGCCTGCGTGCGTGTTTCCTGGGCCGAGAATTATGTCAGTTCGGGGTTAGGCAGAATGTCTCTGGAATAGGCTTTTGACAGCTGCTCAAATACAGCCAACCAAAAGTTGCACAGTTTAGGGCAAAACCACAAAAGATGTGCTAATGACCCTCAGCCACCTGACACCTATCACAGACAGAGGACACAGCTAGAAAAATACGATTAAGCTTTGTTTTTGAATAATGCAGTCTGTGCAACACCTTGCATTGAATTAATCTGTACCGAGAATTAATAGGACAACGATGAACCTGGGACAGTGCCTCCTCCCAGAGTTCTACAGATATTTCAGAGTTCAAGTCTTAAGCCCAAGCTTCCCTAATAAAATCAGAGGAAACTGGGTTTGTGAAAGAGCACACAAATTTCAATATTAAGTGTTTTTGAGTGTGGAGGGAGCAAGAGGTTTTCAAGAAAAGGGTGAGTTGTGAGAATGGAAACAAATTGTGGACAATTTTCCTCGACATAATGTCTGACTTGGAGGTAGCGGAAAAAGTGTGAGTTTGGAAGATTGAATTTAACACTTAACTGAGCGAATGATGGAAATTGGTCATTAATGTACAAGTCTAAAAAACTTCTGATACCCCTCTCTCTCCAGACTGTAAACACCCCATCCAACTGTCCAGGCAAAAATAAATGATTTTTACTTGTTGGTGTGGTGGTTTGGGCTGGGTCAGACCGGGCCACACCTTGTGATCTTCAGTGTTTATTATTTTGTCTTCATTATTATCATCCTTGGGTCTTTATTTCCATCCTGGTCTCATTATTATTGTTATTATTGTCATTAGTATTATCCATCACAGTTACTTTTGTATGTTTGGTTTTCCTGTTAATCATTTGTTTCTGATTGGACTTTTATTTTGACAGTGCTTGTTTACTAACTTTTGAGCACAGCCTCTCCCTATGTCAGTCATTATTGGTCAGGGCTGTTGCTCATTAGTCTGACTGTGTAAATTCCTATTTATTGGGTTTCGCCCCCTTATTCCCTTGTTGGGTCCTCGTCGTGATTATGGTCTTCATTCCTTCATCGTGTATCATCGTTATTATTTCCCCGTCTTTACCTCCGGTTGTGAGTACCATTGTCTCTGCCATGCTTCAGTTTCCTTTATTAAATCATGCTTCAACTTCACCCCACGAGTGAGTCTGTGCTTCTGCCCGTGAGGGCCAACCATGACAATTGGAGCATGTATGAAAACATTTGGAACCCGACAAGCCACTTTTATCTGATTTAGTATCCGCACAAAGTTCTTCACAGTGAAATTTTGCTGAGTTAATTTAGCTACCGGAGTAAAATCAGAGAAAAGAAGAGCAGGGAGTGAGGATGTTGTAACAGCAGCAGCTTCCAGTTGCAACCATAAAGGGTTCTCCTCAACATTGTCACTTGCATACTTCCAGTAGGTTAAAGCCCTGGAGTTAGCTGCCCAATAGCAATGTTTAAAAACAGGCAGTCCCAGGCCACCCTTACTAGTGAGTTTATGGAGGTGGGCCTTAGATATCCTATGTGATTTGTAACCCCACACAAATGTAATAATAATAATAGAGTTGAGCTTCTTAAAAAACGATGCATTTAAATATATCGGCAAGTTCTGGAAAAGACATAAAAACCTAGGTAGGCTCATCATCTTAACTGCATTCACCCAACCAATCATAGATAAGGGCAATGTTCTCCAGAACTCAATTTTTTTTTTTTTTTAGTTTCTCTATTGTTTCTATAAAGTTAAATTTAAAAAGATGTTGATGGTTCTTATTTAGTCTAAGCCCTAAATAAGTGAAACCTTCCTTCATCACTCTAAGAGACAATTTTGTCAAGCAGTCATCAGTGAGTTGGTCTGTTAAAGGCATGACTTCACTCTTTCTCCAATTTATAGTATAACCTGAGATGCTTCCAAAGGAGTTAATATATTCTAATAAGATTGGGATTGAAGCCACAGGATCCACTAAACAGACCAAAAGGTCATCTGCGTACAGGGTAACACGGGTCTCAGTACTATCCAACTTAATGCCTTTAATGTCTGGGTGCCGCTGATACCAATGGCCAGGATCTCCATCAGCCTCCGTCGGTCTATTCAATTCAATTCAATTCAACTTTATTTATATAGCGCCATTTCACAACAACAGTCATCTCATAGCACTATCAACTGTAGGGGGGAACCCCCACAGTTGCAGAAAGACCCCAGCAATCAGGTGATCCCCTGTGAGCAAGCACTTGGCGACGGTGGAGAGGAAAAACTCCCTTTTAACAGGAAGAAACCTCCAGCAGAACCAGGCTCAGGGAGGGGCAGTCATCTGCTGCGACTGGCTGGGGGGTGAGGGGACAGAGAAGATGAAAAGAACAGACATGTAGAGAGCAAACAGCACGATGGGGACTCAATCTATGGGAGAGAACAAACAAATGTTAATGACCAGCAAAAAAAAATATTTCATAGAGAGTGAGGAAAGGAGTGAGGCCCAGTGCATTACTGGAGGTCCCCCGGCTGACTAAACCTATTAGCAGCATAACTAAGGGAGGGTTCAGAAACACATGATCCCTCCCTAATTGTAGGCTATATCAAAAAGGTAGGTTTTAACCCTAATCTTAAAAACAGAGATCGAGTCTGACTCCCGAATCCAGATTGGCAGCTGATTCCACAGGAGAGGAGCTTGATAACTGAAGGCTCTGCCTCCCATTGTACTTTTGGAGATTCTAGGTATTACAAGTAATCCTGCATTTTGGGAGCGTAGTGCTCTGTTAGGATAATACGGTAGTATCAGATCTTTTAAATAAAAAGGAGCCTGATTGTTTAGAGCTTTGCAAGTAAGAAGAAGGATTTTAAACTTAATTCTAAACTCTATGGGAAGCCAATGAAGGGAGGCCAGAACCGGAGAGATATGATCTCTCTTTCTAGTACCTGTTAAAACTCTTGCTGCAGCATTTTGGATCAGCTGAAGACTTTTTAAAGATGTTTTAGGACAACCTGATAATAAAGAATTACAGTAATCTAATCTCGAGCTAACAAAAGCGTGGATCAGTTTCTCAGCATCACTCTGAGACAAGATGCTCCTAATCTTGGCAATATTACACAAATGATAGAAGGCAGTCTTAGAAACAAATTTAATATGTGAATTGAAGGACAAATCCTGATCAAAAATAACTCCAAGGTTCCTCACAGAGCTATTAAGAGAAAGAGTAACTGCATCCAAACTGAAAGTTTGATTTGGAAAGGAATTTCTAAGGTTTTTTGGACCAACAAGAATGACTTCAGTCTTATCTGAATTTAATAGCAGGAAATTACAAGTCATCCAAGCTTTGATTTCCTTAAGACAGGCTTCTAACTTGGCTAATTGATTACTATCATCTGGCTTCATTGACAGGTATAATTGTGTGTCATCAGCATAACAATGAAAATGTATACAGTGCTTTCTAATAATGTTGCCTAACGGAAGCATATATAAACTAAAAAGAGTAGGGCCTAGCACAGATCCCTGTGGAACTCCATGACTAAGCTTTGAGTTGAAAGAAAACTCATTATTTACATGAACAAACTGGAACCTATCAGATAAATAAGATCTAAACCACTGCAACGAAGTTCCATTAAGTCCAACATAGTGTTCTAATCTATCAAGTAGAATATTATGATCGATAGTATCAAAAGCTGCACTAAGGTCTAAAAGGACAAGTACAGAAACTAGTCCATTATCAGATGCAATGAGGAGGTCGTTAGTGACCTTCGCTAAGGCTGTTTCAGTACTATGATGGATTCTAAACCCAGCTTGAAACTCTTCAAGTAAACCATTTCCCTGCAGGTGGTCGAATAATTGCGTAGCAACAACTCTTTCTAAGATTTTTGAAATGAAAGGGAGATTAGAGATTGGTCTATAGTTAGCTAAAGCTCCTGGATCTAGCGTTGGCTTTTTGAGTAAGGGTTTAATTACAGCTGTTTTAAAAGCCTGCGGTACATGGCCTAAAGTTAATGAAGAATTGATTATATGAAGAATAAAGCTACCAATAAGTGGGAAGACTTCTTTAAATAACCTAGTAGGAATAGGGTCTAAAAGACAAGTTGAAGGTTTGGATGAGGAAACTATTTTGTCTAACTCACAAAGGTCGATTGGAGTAAACTCATCAAGACAGACATCAAAAGAAGGAGTTGTAGTAGTTACAGTATTTAAGTTAACTGTGGGAAGAATCTGATTGATTTTATCTCTGATGGATGAAATTTTATTATTGAAAAAGTTCATAAAGTCCTGACTAGTAAGCTCTAAGGGAATGCTAGGATTGACAGAGTCCTGACTCTTTGTCAACCTGGCTACAGTACTGAAAAGAAACCTGGGATTATTCTTGTTCTCTTCTATTAATGCAGAGTAATAACTTGTTCTAGCTTTTCTAAGAGATTTTTTATAAATTAAAAGATGATTTCTCCAAGCTAAATAGATTTCATCTAAATTAGTAGAGCGCCATTTTCTTTCTAATTGACGAGTCTTCTGTTTTAAGCTACGAGTTTCTGTGTTGAACCAAGGAGTTAGAAATCTCTGATTAGACTTTTTCTTTTTTAAGGGGGCCACCAAGTCTAGAGCCTGATGCAGAGAAGCTGAAACACTATCCACCATGTTATCAATTACAGAAGGAGCAAGCTGTCTATAGCTTATTTCCGTTGTGTTGACACATGGCATAGAGGAAACAATCTGCATAAATTTGGAAACAGCATCATCTGAGAGGCATCTACTGTAATAATATTTTTCTTTAGGAGCCAAATAGTCAGAAATGGTAAAATCAAAGGTTAACAGACAATGGTCTGACAGTACAGGGTTATGAGGAGACACTACAAGATTTTCTATTTCTATGCCATATGTCAGAACAAGGTCCAATGTATGGTGGAGGTAATGAGTAGAATTTCCTACTTTCTGAGAAAACCCAATCGAGTCTAATATTGAATTAAATGCCACATTAAGGCAGTCACTATCTACATCCACATGTATATTAAAGTCCCCTACTATAATTATTCTATCAGATTTCAGCACTAAATCAGCTAAGAAATCAGCAAATTCGGATAAAAATTCTGAGTAGGTTGATGGGGGACGATAAACTATGGCAAATAAAATTGGGTTTAACCTAAAATTGCTAAAGTGCCCAATACTGAGGACCAGGCCCTCAAAGGAATTATAACATGTTTTTTGCTTTACATTAACTAGTAATTTGGAATGGTAAATTGTTGCTACTCCTCCTCCATGACCAGAACTTCTGGGATTTTGACAGTTTAAATAACCAGAGGGAGTTGATTCATTTAAACCAACATGATGACCATGGAAGAGAATCCTAAACGACTACTCTGCTGGAACAGCACCGCCTGTGGCTGAACAGGCCGATGCGCGAATGACAGTCCCTGTCACACAGGTCGCACTTGTGGGTGGTCTCCGTGCTGCTGGGTCTGTGGCGGTTCTTCCTGCGAGTCCTTTTTTCATCTGCTGCAGCAGTCAGTCTCTCTTCACCCGCCTTGAGCTGTCTGGTCAGGGTGCCTCTCCATTTGGAGCGGTCCATTGCAAGGTCCTCCCAGCGCTCTGTGTTGATATCCAGGGCCTTCATGTCTCTCTTGCAGACGTCTCTAAAGCACAGCTGTGGGCGGCCAACGTCTCTCCTGCCAGTTGCAAGTTCTCCGTAGAGGACGTCTTTGGGGATTCTGCCATCCTCCATACGGTGAACGTGGCCTAGCCAGCGGAGCCTGCGCTGCCTGAGTAGAGTGAACATGGAAGGAAGGCCAGCACGGGACAGAACTTCTGTGTTGGGCACTTTGTCCTGCCAGGATATGTCCAGGATGTGGCGAATGCAGCGCAAGTGGAAGGAGTTCAGTCTCTTTTCCTGCCGGGCGTATGTTGTCCACGTCTCACTCCCATAGAGCAGTGTGCTGATGACGCAGGCGTTGTACACTGCCATCTTCGTCTTGACAGAGAGTTTGGGATTCTCCCACACTCGTGTGGTGAGGCGAGCGAGTGTGAAGGCTGATTTTCCAATCCTCTTGTTGATCTCTGTATCAAGGGAGAGGTTGTTGCTGATCGTGGACCCCAGGTACGTGAACTGATTCACGACCTCCAGCTTGTAGTCGTCGATGGTGATGGTTGGTGGTGCTTCCGTGCCTTGCGCCAAGACGTTAGTCTTCTTCAGGCTGATGGTAAGCCCGAAGTCCTTGCATGCCTGGGAGAAGCGGTCCATCAGGGTCTGAAGCTCCTGCTGTGTGTGGGTTACGACTGCAGCGTCGTCTGCGAACAGCATGTCTCTGATTAGAGCCTCGCGTACTTTGGTTCTGGCTTTCAGGCGGGCGAGGTTGAAAAGCCTGCCGTCAGATCTTGTGTGCAGGTAGATTCCCTCTGTTGCTGTGCTGAAGGCATGCCTCAGGAGCATAGCAAAGAAAATCCCAAAGAGGGTTGGCACAAGTACACAGCCCTGTTTCACTCCGCTGCGTATGTTGAATGGCTCTGAGACGTTGCCATCGTGCTGCACTATCCCCTGCATGTTGGTGTGAAACGATTCGATGAGGCTTTGCAACTTTGGTGGGCATCCTATCTTTGGCAGGATCTTGAAAAGGCCCTCTCTGTTGACCAGATCGAACGCTTTGGTGAGGTCAATGAAGGCGACATACAGAGGCATGTTCTGTTCTCTGCATTTCTCCTGGAGTTGGCGGATGGAGAATATCATGTCTACCATCGATCGCTCAGGGCGGAAGCCACACTGAGACTCGGGGTAGACACGTTCGGCAAGCTTCTGTAGACGGACGAGAACAACTCGTGCATAGACTTTGCCAACAACGCTGAGGAGGGAGATGCCCCTGTAGTTGTTGCAGTCGCTTCTCTCCCCTTTGTTTTTATAGAGGGTGATGATCTTGGTGTCCCTCATGTCCTGTGGTACGGCACCTTCCTTCCAGCACTGGCAGAGGACGTCATGCAATGGCAGCAGTAGGGCGGACTTGCAGTGCTTGATCAGGTCGGGGGGTATGCCGTCGTTGCTGGGTGCCTTGCCAGCAGCCAAGCTATCAATGGCCTTGCTGAGTTCGTCGATGGTTGGCTCGGAGTCAAGTTCGTCCATGGATGGCAGGCAGTCGATGGCATCAAGGGCTGACGGTGTCACGGTGTTCTGTTTAGAGTAGAGGTCGGAGTAGTGTTCCACCCATCTCTCCATCTGCTTGTTCTTTTCTGTGATCATCTCCCCAGTGGAAGATTTGAGGGGGGCCGTCTTGCTCTGAGCCGGACCAAGTGCTTTCTTGATGCCATCGTACATACCACGGATGTTCCCTGTTATGGCAGCGGTTTGAATGTCTTGGCTGAGCTGAGTCCAGTACTCGTTGGCACAGCGCCGAGCAGTCTGCTGAACTTTGCTTCTCGCAGCCCTGAGAATCTGGAGATTCTTCTCGTTTGGGTACTTCTTGTACTCAGCAAGTGCTGAGCGCTTGGCTTCAATGACGGGGGTCATCTCGGTCAACTTGGCATCAAACCAGTCCTGTGACTTCGAGGTCTTCCTCCCAAAGGTAGCCAAGGCTGTGCGGTGGATGGTGTTTCGCAGCTCTTCCCACTTCTGCTTTGCAGATTCTCCTTCTTGTGGTACACCAAGTTCCTTCTCAAAGGTAGAGGCAAACTGCTCAACAAGTTCTGGTTGGGCCATCTTGCTGGTGTCAATCCGTGCCTTTCCAGGTTGTCTAGCACGATGGAATTTCTTCAGCTGCAGCTTGACCTTGCAACACATCAATGAATGGTCTGTGTCGCAATCTGCACTCTGGAATGAACGGGTGATTAGCACGTTCTTCAGTGAGGTGCGCCTGGTCAGGATCAAGTCCAGCTGGTGCCAGTGCTTTGAGCGTGGATGTTGCCAAGAAACCTTGTGTTGGGCTTGGTCTTGAAGAACGAGTTTGTGATGCACAGATCATGATATGTGCAGAACTCGAGCAGCCGCTGTCCGTTGTCGTTCATTCTGCCCACGCCAAAAGGTCCAAGACAGGAGGGCCAGGAGCCGTGGTCAGCACCCACTCTGGCATTGAAGTCTCCAAGGAGAATGAGTTGTTCAGAGTTGGGGATGATCCTGACAGTTGTTGCGAGATTCTCGTAGAACTCGTCTTTTGCCTCTGGTGTGGCTGTCAGAGTTGATGCTCCAAAAAGTTAAAGATTCTCCTCACTTACCAATCCATGCAGATATCTACACCCCACCCACTGCCCGACTTTCATCCAGACGGCCGATTTGGAAAAACCCTCCCCCAGCTGACTTTACCATCTGGACAGCTTGGCAAGAGGAATGGGAGACCAAGGAGGTCCCAAACAAACAGCTGGTGATAAACCCCAACCAACAGGTCCCGGGCACCAACCTCCCAAGGAGACAGTGGTCTACACTCAATCGCTTCAGGACTGGACATGGCCCCTGCTTGGCCAGCCTTCACAGATGGGGCAGTAGCCCTAGCCCACTGTACGCATGTGGAGAGGAGCAAACAATGGAACACATCATAGAGGCTTGCCCGCTCCAAAGACTGGAAGGAGGATTACACACCCTCCATACAGCAAACCAGGAGGCAACTGCTTGGCTTAAGGACTTTGCATTCGCTAAATAAATAAATGTCAGAGTTGGGGCATACACACTGACGAGGGTGACTGGGCCTTGAGTGGTGTTCAGGCGGAGGGTGAGGAGTCGTGCAGAGCCAGTGCTGCCCGGTTCCACCATCTTCAGCAAGGTGTTCTTCACTGCGAAGCCCAGTCCGTGTTCCCTGTGTTCGTCACTGCCCTTTCCCTGCCAGTAGAACGTGTAGTCCTTCTCTCTCAGTGTGCCTGCGTCAGCCAACCGTGTTTCCTGGAGAGTAGCGATATCCACTCCCAGTCTCTTCAGCTCATTATTGATGATGGCAGTCTTCCTGGTGTCGTTGATGTCCTTGAGGTTAGCAGCGAGTCCTGTCATCATAGTGCGGACGTTCCAAGTTCCCAGTTTTAGAGTTGGTCTCTTTTGTTTTATTATTTTGCCTGGTGCGAAGGTTCTCAGCCTGTTGTTCGGACTTCTCCTTATCCCCATGCACCCAATGAGGAAAGCAAGCTGTGGCGGGACAACACCTTATTGGCTGGGGGCTGCCCAGTTTGAGGCGGGCGGTAGCTGTCCAGTGAGATCTGATGATCCCTCCCACCGTCGGGAACAACCCCTGGCGCCACGCTCTACGCCAATTGAGCAGTGGCTTATAACTGGTAACTGTCATTCCCCGTGTTTTGTCTACGCCAAAGGCGAAGCTGGAGTGTCCTCTCCAGTGATCCGGTGTTCTACCTTCCAGCGTCGGGCGTTGGTAGAATTCAAGCCTGGGCGGGAAGATATGGAGGACAAGATGTTGCCCATGCAGCATGTCCCCCCTCTCCACGTCACTGATGAATCCAAAGGAACAGCAGGGCTGCTACAGTTTGGCACCAGCGCCGTTGCAGGAGCTGCCAGAACAATGTTGAGCACAACATAGAACTGCCTTAGGGGCTCTGACTCCGGATTTTTCCTCAGGGTTGACTCCCGAAGCCTTTCCCGTGACCAGGTATGCTGCAAGGCAGCAGAGGTTTGAAATCAGGGTTTACCTTCCCCTAGATGGGCTACCTTCACAGGTTGACGAGCCACCATCTACCCGAAGCATCTGGTTTTAAGGCGCCAGAGATCCGCCCTCGCCCCTTCTCCTATTAGTAAAAGCAGTTCCGCCGGGCTTAGAGACTAAACCACACGAGTAGGCTAGGAGTTGGACTTAGTTGTCAGAGGCTTTTCGAGACGCACGCCATAAGGCTAGGCAAGGCTAGGGGCGGTGGAGTGATAATGTATGTTAACAACAACTGGTGCAGACCGGGACATATCACTGTTAAACAACGACACTGCAGCAAAGACATTGAGTTGCTAGCTGTTAGCATGAGGCCTACATATCTCCCGAGAGAACACTCACACGTGATCTGCATTGTTGTTTATGCAAATCCGACGGCGAACGCTGGGACAGCACGTGACGTCATCCATTCAGTAACCAGCAGGCTGCAGACAGAACACCCAGATGCTCTTCTCCTCATCTCAGGCGATTTCAACCATGTTTCACTGTCTCCCATTCTACCCACGTTCACCCAGTATGTCACATGCCACACGAGAGACAATAAAACACTGGATTTATTCTACGCAAACACTAAGGAGGCGTACACCTCATCACAACTCCCCCCACTCGGGAGATCGGATCACAACTTGGTTCATCTCCGGCCGGTGTACAAACCCCTAGTGCACAGACAACCTCCGGCCATGCACACTGTGGAGTTATGGTCTGAGGAGACAATGGACACCCTAAAGGGCTGTTTTGAAGCCACCGCCTGGAAGCAGCTCTGCGATCCACATGGTGAGGACATCGATGGCCTCATTCACACCTTCACGGGCTACCTCAGCTTCTGTGTGGACAAATCCGTTCCCACCAAGACCATACGGCGTCACTCAAACAACAAACCCTGGATCAACCCTGAGATAAAAACACTTCTGAGAGAGAAGAAGAGGATCTTCAGGTCAGGGAACAGGGAGATGCTGAAGTCCGTACAGAGGGAGCTGAGGAGAAAGATCAGAGAAGGCAAGGACAGCTTCAGGAAGAAGATGGAGGACAAGCTGCAACAGAGCGACATCAGCGGGGTCTGGAGAAACCTCAAAACCATCTCGGGGCTCCAGAATACCTCCCCCCAGGCCACAGGGGGCAGGGAGTGGGCGAACAACCTGAATCTGTTTTTCAATAGATTTGACCAACCGCCCTCCCCCCTGACTGCACAACAACCACTGCTGCCTCTAAAGAAATCAAGTCCTGCTGCCCACTCCCCACTCCACCAACACCCCCCCACTCCCAACACACAGCCCCCCATCCTGACCCTGACCAGGACCCAGGTGAGGACGGAGCTGAGGAAGATCAAGGCGAGGAAGGCGCCGGGACCGGACGGCATCAGCGCAAAGCTCCTCAAGTCCTGTGCAGACCAGCTGTGTGGGATTGTGACGTATATCTTCAACATGAGCCTGAAACTGGGGAGGGTACCACAGCTGTGGAAAACATCTTGTGTGGTACCTGTACCAAAAACTTCCCACCCCAAAGACCTGAACAGCTACAGACCGGTGGCCTTGACGTCCCACTTGATGAAGACCCTGGAGAGACTGCTCCTTGCTCACCTCCGCCCCCTGGTGGAACCAGCGATGGATCCACTCCAGTTCGCCTACCAGCATGGCATTGGGGTGGAGGATGCGGTGATCTTCCTCCTTCACCGTTCTCTGTCCCACCTGGAGAAGCCCGGGAATATGGTGAGGATCATGTTCTTTGACTTCTCCAGTGCTTTCAACACCATCCAACCGATGATCCTGAAGGACAAGCTGCTGCGCGCAGGGGTGGACCAGCACCTGTCATCATGGATCCTGGACTACCTCACGAACCGGCCTCAGTTTGTGAGAACCCGGGACTGTGTGTCCGACACGATCATCAGTAGCACGGGGGCCCCCCAGGGAACGGTGCTGGCTCCCTTCCTGTTCACTCTTTATACTGCGGACTTCTCACACAACACAACACACTGCCATCTACAGAAGTTCTCTGATGACTCTGCGATCGTTGGCCTCATCTCCAATGGAGATGAAGCTGAGTACAGAGGGCTTATCCAGGACTTCGTGGACTGGTGCCATCGGAACTGCCTCCAGATCAACGCGAGGAAAACTAAGGAGCTGGTGGTGGACTGCCGTAGGCATGGGCAGCCCCTCACAGTACCAGTAAATATACAGGGAACAGACATCGAGATGGTGACATCCTATAAGTACCTGGGTATTCATCTGAACAATAAACTAGACTGGTCACACAATACTGATGCACTCTACAAGAAGGGACAGCGCAGGCTGTTCCTGCTGAGGAGACTCAGGTCTTTTGGTGTACAAGGGGCGCTGCTGAAGTCATTCTATGACACGGTGGTGGCATCAGCCATCACTTTTGGAGTGGTCTGCTGGGGCAGTGGCATTACTGCAGCCGATAGGAAGAGACTGAACAAACTGATTAAGAAAGCTAGCTCTGTCCTGGGGCAGCGCCTTGATCCGATGGAGGAGATAGGAGAGAGAAGGACGGTGGCTAAACTGTCATCTCTGCTGGAGTCCGAGTTCCACCCTATGCAGGACATACTGAATGCACTGAGGAGCTCATTTAGCAGCAGACTACATCATCCCAGGTGCACAACCGAGAGGTTTCGTAGGTCCTTCCTACCAACGGCTGTCAGACTGTACAACCTAAGCAGGGCTGCTCGCAGAGATAGCAAAAAGACGTAACAAACTAATAGTTTTTTGAATGCAAAAGATGCAATAGACTTACACAATGGTCCCCTCCGGCATACAACTAGGAACATACCGGTCGCTATGGAGGGTGAGAATATGTATGGGCACATAATCATACCATGTAGGATAACTAAGTAGACGGTTATGCTGTTTCATTCCATCTAGCAACAATGCTCTGCACTGTGTGTGTTTATATATTTGCATATTTATTCCATCTAGCTACAATGCTCAGCACTGGGTGTGTTTATATATTTATATATCTACATATTATTCCATCTAGCTACATTGCTCCGCACTGTGTGTGTTTATATACTTGCATATTTATTCCACCTAGCTGCAATGCTCCGTACTGTGGGTGTTTATATATTTACATATTTATTCCATCTAGCTACAATGCTCTGCACTGTGTGTTCATATATTCATATATTTATTCCATCCAGCTACAATGCTCTGCACTGTGTGTCTGTGTGTGTGTGTGTGTATATATATATATTTTATAGTAATACGTACATATGTTTATTAGCTGCTCTTGCTTGCTTGTTTTTTTTTCTTGCCTTCTGATTGTTGCTCTGAGTGTTGCTATCCCTGTGCTGTTGCAATCCTGGAATTTCCCCGTTGTGGGACTAATAAAGGCTTATCTTATCTTATAAGGAGCATTTTATGAGCACTGGGAGCTTAACCCCAGTGCCGCTCCTGGCTATGACAACCTTGGAACCAGGATCTCCAGCGCTATATTAAACAGCAAAGGGGACAGTGGCTCCCCCTGATGGACGCCATGTTGTAAAGGGAACAGATTGGATCTGTCCCCATTTGTTAAGATGGAGGATTTTGGGTTGCTATATAAGATTTTAACCTACTCTATAAAAGTGTCAGCGAACCCAAATTTCTTGAGCGCAGCAATTAAGTACGGCCACTCTATCATATCGAATGCCTTGCGAGCATCTAAGGACAAAATAGCAACTCTGTCATCTGCATACATGATATTAAGAATTTTGCAAACATTACAGAATGAGTACCTCTCAGGAATAAATCCAATTTGATCCAGGTGAATAATACTTGCTCTATTTTTACTAAGCCGGTTTGTTAGAACTTTTGTAATTATTTTCAGGTCATAGTTTAGTAAAGCGATAGGCCTGTAGCTACCCGGGTCAGTTTCATCTTTGTCTTTTTCTAATAGAACACAGATATTTGCTTCACTAAAAGAGGACAGAAGCGATCTGTTCTGAAACATGTTTCTAATCATTCTCAGTAAAGAAGGTTCAAGGACCCCTTGAAAGGCTTTGTAAAATTCTGGCCCAAACCCATCAGGACACACCGCCTTCCCAGTAGGGAGTCCTCTGATGGCATCTTGTAACTCAGACATCGAGAATCCCACGTCCAGACTTTCCCTGGAAGCTGCATCTGACTTGGGGAAATAAAGCGACTCAAAAAACTTATCAAAGTCTTCCTGTGGCGCTGTTGATTTAGAGATATAAACTTTTGAGTAAAATTCTCTAAAACGTTCATTTATGTCCTTTAAATCTGTAAGCATTCCTCCCAATTTGGATCTTATTTTGTAAATGGCTCATTTTGCTTGTTCTCCTTTTAAATGCCTTGCCAATAACTATAGTGGCTTGTCGCCAAGTTCAAAATGCCTCTGTTTAAGTAAAATATTGCCCACTTGATCTCCCAAAATAGAGTTGTACTCATATTTTAATTTCAGAATTGTGTTGTAATCTGCTTGAAGCAATGACTTTCTGTAGATCTGTTCAGCTGTTTGCAGTTCTTTTTCAATCTGTCCCAATCTGCTTCTCTTAGCCCTTTTCAATGTTGCTTCATAAGAAATAATTTGCCCTCTAATATACACTTTGAGTGTTTCCCATAATATTGTGTCATTCACTCCCCCATTATCACTGGTCTCAAGGAACTGTGATATGTGTGTGGTGATATGTGTTCTAAAAGTCTGATCCTCGAGGAGATAAGGGTTGAAGCGCCAACTATAAACTTGACTAGGGGAAAACACCTTAAGGTTAAGATTGATGGGACTATGATCAGATATTATTATGTTGTGATATTTGGTGTGGTTAATGTTGGAAATTAATCTGGAATCAAATAGAAAATAATCAGTTCGTGTGTAGGATCTATGTATGTGTGAATAAAAGGAATAATTACGATCAGATGGATGCTGCAGTCTCCAAATATCCACCACCTTCTTTGATTTCATCAAATTATTAATGGTTTGTACAGCAAGAATATTAGGTGGTGGGGCAGAAGACAGCCTATCTAAATATGGGTTTAGGTAACAGTTAAAATCTCCCCCTATCACTAAGTGGCTTACATCTTCATCCGGGATAAGGTCAAATGCTTTTCGAAAAAATGCCGGGTCGTCCGTGTTCGGCCCATAGATATTAACCAGTGTAATGGGAAAGGAATTAATATGCCCAGTTAGAATTATGAACCTGCCATTTGGGTCAGCTGTAGATGACTGAAATCGGAAAGGCACAGTTTTCTGGAAGAGAATGGCGACCCCTCGAGCTTTTGATGTAAATGGTGATTGGTAGACCTGTGAGATCCAGTTGGCCCTGAGTATTCTGTGCTGGGTAGCTTTAACATGTTTTTCTTATAAAAATATAATGTCAGATTTCAATGACTTCAAATGTGAAAAAACTTTGGCTCGTTTACCAGGGTGACCTAAACCATGTACATTCCAAGAGACCAAGGATATATGATCAAGAGCATTGCTCGCGTACGGTGCCATCGGCATTACAGCAAGATACAAACTTAGCATTCAGTGTGGCAGCCAACCTAAAACTAACTAACTACTAACTAACTAACCTGCACTTATATAGCGCTTTTCTAGTCACAAAGACCACTCAAAGCACTTTCATTAATACTAACCCTCTATTCTAAGGGCCTATAGGAAACAGATATCTAGGGACAATTTAGAACAGCCAATTAACCTAACATGCATGTTTTTGGCATGTGGGAGGAAACCGGAGAAATCCCGGAGTAAACCCACGCAACACGGGGAGAACATGCAAACTCCACACAGATCACTGTTGGTCGGGGGCTGGGATCGAACCCACGATCCCACGATCCCCACAATCCCCCGGCCAAGGGTAAACTGTGCTGCCGCAGTGCTAACCACTGCGCCACCGTGCAGTTTTACGGTGGCGTAAAACAAAAAACATTAACCAAAACAAATAACAAACACCCCAACAAACCCCCTGCCCAACACTTCCCCAAACGAAGCATAATTACCCTCATCCACATATGGGATTGCCAGCCAAAAAAAACAGGAACACCACCTCCAATAGACTGCCCCCACAGCACACAGAGTAAAGCATAAATTGAACCTTGAAATGAAAACCATTAAAATAAAAGTCTGTTTTGAACAAGTTTAGACTCTCTTCTTTTGTGTTTTTGAAAAGTGAGCTTTCAGAGTTTTTGATTTACAAAAATCTTAGCCTCATCTGGATCATTGAAAGCTTTTACTTGCCCCTGGTAGTAAACGTGGAGCCTTGCTGGGAAGCGCAGAGAGTGCCGAATCTCCTTCACTCTCAACAGCTGTAGAACCTCACGAAAACTCCGGCACTGCTCCGTCACCTCTGCAATATAATCTGGGATGATTAAGATTCGGTTTCCTCCGAATTCTATGGAGCGCTGCCTCCCAAGCCGGAGAATCTTTTCTTTCTCCTGTGTTAGATGTACTCGTGCGATGGTCATGCGAGGTCTAGATCCTTCTGGCGATTTAGGCTGCTGTATGCAGTGCACTCTGTCAATGACGACCGGTTTGGTAAAGTTGTTGTCCCCCAGCAGCTTTGGAATCAGATTGGAGACAAACTCGGTTGGCCTCCCTTTCTCCTCACCTTCCGGGACGCCAACAATTCTTATATTGTTGCGCCTGGATCTCTCTTCAAGATCAGAAAGCTTGGCCTGCAATTTTTTATTCTCTTGCTGCAATTCGGTGAGGGAAATTTCCATATCGTGGATGCGCTGTTGAGGTCAGCTATCTGGCCCTCAGTGGTAGACAGTCTCTCCGTGAGCTCCCGCTGGGCGGACAAAATCGTCTGAAAACTCTGTTCAAACTTATCAAACTGCTCGTTAAAGGACTGCAAAAGCTTGTTGGATAATTTATACCAAGCAAGTGAAATCTCATCTTCCTCCTCCTCAGCTGATAGTGGGTCCGGTGATTTCTTGCTAGCTTGGTCTCGGTTAGCTTTAACCTCCGTGTTAGCTAACGAGCGGCCAGCTGCCTTTCCCCCTCGTGTAGTTTTACCTGACATTTTCACCTACGACTTAATTGTAGGGCGGAAAAGACATAAAAAGCAGCAAAAGCGGAGAGTCCAGTGTCCAAAAAAAAAAGAAAAAAAATTAAGGGTAGAAAAAATCCAAACCTACATGACCCCATGTGAAAAGGTGATTGCCTCCTAAACCTAATAACTGGTTGGGCCACCCTTAGCAGCAACAACTGCAGTCAAGTGTTTGCGATAATTGGCAATGAGTCTTTTACAGCACTGTG